>JAQGEQ010000179.1:0-600000 GCA_034620365.1 Pegea sp. RAD2-039 | reverse complement strand
GAAATTTGTTAAACTTTGAACCATATATTAAGAAAATCTGCTGATAATAACTTTATAAGAGCTTTATTCGACGATAAAATTTACATAACTCAAACAATAACGAGCGCGGGACAACACTACATTGTATAACAGGTTGTATATACAACAGAATATTAAAGTTGCGATTCCTTTAAACTCTCATCAATTCTTTCATTTTAAAGACTTTTTACTTAAGCTCTAAACGTTTTTTCTTAAAAGTTTATCTAAAAACGTCTTAAGCTTTAAAACTGAAATAACTGTTCAACTTTTGAAGTTTACAATTTTCTCTTATAGACTAAACTCTAGAGTTTCAAAAGTTGATTTTAAAACCAACGATTCATTAGAAAAAAGATCAATTTAGAGGATATTATTGTTTAAATACATTTATTCAATATGTAAAATAAGATATTTAAACTTTTAAAAGATCTTTATCATGTTATGCTGATGTCACTAATAGCTAACTTATTCAAAAACCTTTTTTAAGAAATATAAAAGTATTTTTGTAAATTTAATCACTATTTTATGATTTAATAGAAGTAACTATTTTTAAAAATGGACTATTCTTATTCTTTAATAATGATAACAGTTTGTTATAAATAAAACAAATATTTAAAAATATTCAAAAAACTTTGAGAAATTTTGTGAAATTTCCCATCGATATATTAAATTATTTTAAACAAAGCTATATTTGCAAGATTTTAGAAATAATATTGATTTCTAAGAATTCCAAGATTTCAGTAAAAGTTATCTTTCTGTAAAAATTATTTAGTCACTTTACTTGTGTATAAGTAAAGAAGTGATCTTTATCTATATTTTAAGATGATGTTAAAATAAATAAATCTTGTTCAATGACTAGTGAACTTGGGGTTAGATAATTATTGATCACTTAAAAAGAAAGATCATTAAAAAAGTTAACATAATTTCAATGAAAGTTAAATAATATATGTTTAAACATATAGTAGTGTATCAGTTATCACGTCCACCCGACGCATCAGAGGTTTCAGGTTCAAACCTAGGCTGACACATATTTTCGACAAGGAGTAGTACACTAAAAACTCGGGTAGAACGGTCTCGTTAGTCTGATTAATGACAACACTGTAGGAGTCACTAGCAAGGTCAGTTCTTCTGTTCCGCTGCACATCTAGTTGGCGTGGAAAGTCGGGTCCTGCTGCATAGGTAACAACTAGATATCCACGATTTCTGCCCTGGCTTGCGGCATGGACGCTGTCGGCCTAAGCAGGCAATTTCTTTGTCTTAAAAAGTATATTTCTAAAAAAATTTTTATAATTTTTATCATAAATCATGAAATATAATATAATTATCAAAAGAGGCTAAATTCAGTACTAAACTTAAATAGGATTGTAAAATCGTGACATAATGTTTACGTTTTAAAATAACTTTATATATTTAATATTTTAACTAATATTTATGTTTATACTTTTGAATTAAAGATAAAAATAGTTTCGAAACTATAGAGAAAAAGTTTGCTTTTAAAGAAAACTAGTATATATAAGCAGATGTTTTTATATTCCTAGATACAAACTTCTCAGTGTACAGAGGAATTGCTTAAAGGTTATGAAAGTCAGGTCAAAGACGAATTGTTTTGATTTGTATTAATATTTATGTTAAAATATTAAGTAGTATACTGTGATAAACTTATGAATAATACTGAATTCCTAGTAGCACTCTAAATGTTTGATTTACATGAAGTATTTATTTAACAGCTGGCTCAACATCTTAATTTGTTAAAAGTTTATGATCCCTAAAAACCAAGAACTAAGAAAACTTTGTGACATGAAATTATGATTTTTCTTTACGTATACATTATTGAATAAATAAATTTGAAGAAAAAATC
This sequence comes from Pegea sp. RAD2-039, assembly GCA_034620365.1. Lineage (NCBI taxonomy): Eukaryota > Metazoa > Chordata > Thaliacea > Salpida > Salpidae > Pegea > Pegea sp. RAD2-039. The sequence goes on along the minus strand of JAQGEQ010000179.1, from coordinate 598,127 downwards.
CTAATAATTTTGCTGTGAAATATTTTTATTTGATATAATGCTTATCTACTTGTTTTGATTTTACAGTTTAAAATTAAGTTTTTGGATTTATTTTTAATGATGAAGACTCTTTTAATACTTTCGGTTGTTTGTTTTCTATGTATGAAAACAACAACTGCAAAATCAATTTTAGATAAAGGCCAATATCTTCCTACTGGCTACTGGGATGTTGGACAAGTGAAAAATCATGACGTTAGCAAAATGAAACACCATTATGCAGGTCCAACTTCATCAAAGAGAAAGTTGAGAGTCTCAAGGTCGGTAAGTAGTGATAAAATCATCACAGAAGTCCAATCTTTTTTCAATCCAATCAGCAATTTAAGTATGAATGAGCGAGAAGAGATTGCTTTGGTAAGTTTTTATTGTTTATTTAACAAAATATTTTCAAAGAAAATTAAAATTATTAATATTCATAGAGTTTTTTAAAGCTTCACAATTACATAAGTTCAGACACTAAGAAAGCAGTTGATAAGAAACATCATATTAAAAGGATGCAGAGAAATTACGGCACTACACCAACAGGTAAATCGAAAGAGAGAACTATTAACATTTAATATCTGATAAAGTTACTGAAAAATACAATTTTGAGTTCATAAGTTCATGTTGTTTCCAGTGCTTAGTTTGATACATGTTAAGAACTAAAAGTTCACTTATTTTGGTAAAGATTTTTGCTTCAAGGATTTTTTATTAATAACTCAAATTCTAAAACTCAAAAAATTAGGAAATGGGACATTTTTCAATATTCAATAATTTTCAAAATGATTTATTTGATAAATTTAAAGTTGGTTAAACTTCCAATTTATTCGAATACAATTGAGTACAAAAAGTAACTTTTTTACAAATTTCAGGTGAACTAGATGATGAAACAGTTGAGTTGATGACCAGGCCGCGTTGTGGAAGCTCAGATCATCCTTCTAGTTACAGCTTATATGATGAACGAGAAAAATTTAATCATTCAACAGTCACATACAAGTAATTGATTGATAATCTTTTAATTAAATCGGTTGATCTTAAATAGAAACCGATAGCAGAAACTAAATTTGCCAACCTAACAACGTCTAAAGGTTAGATTAAAATTTTTCTCAGAATTGAAAGTTATACACCAGATATGCCAGTATGTGAAGTGAGAAATGCTATAAAAAGAGCGTTCAGATTATGGGAAGAAGTATCAGAACTGACGTTTGTTGAAAAAAGTGTTTCTGAAAATACAGACATACGCTTAAGGTTTGGGAATGGTATGTGCTATAGATGATTATTTAAGTTATTAACATTTATAAATATTGAACTAAGTTTTGAATATTTAAAACGTTTTTTATCTAATGTATATACATAGCGATATATATAAGAACATAAAATATTTGATTTTTATCAGTTTATTAAATATTATGAAATTCACTTTTTCTGCGATTCAAGTAATGTTAGATTTACAAATAGATTCGGTTTATGTCAATCAGTAATGGTAACTTTAATCAAACTTTTAGAAGTAAAATATACAAAAGTATACTGACTAAATATTTATTATTTAGATAAACATGACTGTGATTACCCCTTTACTGGTCTTGACCACTATCTTGGACATGCTTGGCCACCAGGGAAAGATGAAATAGATGGCCAGGTTCATTTTAATGATGCTACGTTTTGGACTCTTGGAAATGGGAGAGGTATTTCTAGCTTAAAACTGATGTACAAATTTACTTTTTGAGATTTCTCATCTATGATCTTAAAATATCAACCAGTTTCTCATTTGATCAATATTTTAATTTAGTAAATCACATTTCAGCGGCCTTCATCAAATAAACCAAAATACTGTTTGAAAGAAAATCGAATGAAAATAGATTTTAATTTTTACGATTCTCATATGAGTTGTAATCAAATCTTTAAAGCAAAAGATTTTAAGGAATTTACTTTTTCACTAAGAATTATAAAAAAATATCAAGCTTGGTGTTAAGTACATCAGACCTTAACCCGACTAACTTCATCATTTGTAAACAATTATTAATTTTGTGAATGGAGGGTGATTATGATAGTTTTCCCGTGGTAGCGACACTCTTACTTACTATATGGTGTGGTAAATGATATCAAACAAATTTAAAGTACTTTTAGCTTCAACAATCAAATTGCTAAACAGCTTAGAAATAAACTTTTAATATATCTTCATACAAATTCGTAAGGATTTGTTTATTGAGTTTTGTTCTCTTAGTAAAATATCAATAGTTATAAAAGTTTTGCTAGCTTTATAGTTATGCAATAAAACAGCATCTCAAGTGACTTTTCTATGTTTTATTTTTTCAAATTTCAACTTATTTTGCTATAGAGTCAATCGATAAGATTAAGAAGGTTGTTATAATTTATATTTAATATTATTTATATTTCTAGTGTCACGAACATACAGAGGAAACTCTGATGGAGCTAAATGCCATTTTCCATTCTTCTACAAGGGAAAAGAATACTATCACTGCATTCCTAGAAGTGATGGGTTAGAATGGTGCTCTACAACTGAAGATTTTGATAAAGATGGAAAATTCGGTCTTTGTACAAGTGAATGTGAGTATAAGAAAATGTAAACAAGCTAGTTAAATACTTGTAATATTGATCTAGATTATTTATAATGCTTGAAATCTAAAAAAGGTAAGAAATGCCAAACTATTGATTCATCCTAAAGGTATTTATTATTATAATATAAGAAAGTTGAAGAAAAAATTAAAACTAGTAATTTTCTGATATCATTCCTTATTGTTACTACAAGAGTATTTTCAAAAGTTAAAAAAAAGTGAAGTTTAATGTTAAAGCAGTTGCTGGTGCCGCTTAGATATCTAGATGAATCATTTACTGTTAAAATAAGACTATTTTTTACAATTAATCAAATAAATTACCTTCATACCAATGATTATTTACATTTAATTAAACTTTGATTAAAAATAAAAATAGTTTCTCTAATTTTGACAAACGTTTCAACATTTCTAGTAATATCAACATTTGGTGGAAATAGCCAGGAAGCACCCTGTAAATTTCCTTTCTTATATGAAGGAAAAGTTTACAATAAATGTCTGAATAAAGATCGAGCAGGTTATAGATGGTGTTCTACAACCCCAAATTACGATGTTGATAAGAAATGGGGGCTTTGTCCTGATAGAGGTGACATTTATCTTCTAGTAATCAACCAAAATAATTAGAACTTTATTTCAGAGACCACAACATATGGAGGAAACGGTGAAGGTGATCCTTGCCATTTCCCTTTCTTATATAATGGAGAATTACAAGATACATGCGTGATTGATGCTAAACATGATAGTTTGAAATGGTGCAGCACAACTGCAAACTATGATAGAGACAGAAAGCGTGGGTATTGTTTTAGCGATGAAGGCTATAGCTTCTTCATTGCAGCAGCACATGAAATAGGTCACGCTATAGGGATAAGTCATTCTAGGCATGAAAATGCTTTAATGTATCCAAGGTAAAATTTAGTTCAGTGTTTTGTTTAATTTAACCTTCATCAAATTAAAGTAACGAAATAATTAAAGAATTATCAAACAGTTATTCTAATCGTTTTCTAAAACTTTATTATTTTTACAAAACAATTTAACTTCATACTGACAAATAGTTGCGACCTAAATTTTATCGTTTTTCAAATATTTTTCAGCTATAGCTACTCAGACAACTATAAACTTGATTTGGACGATGAACAAGCCGTACAGGATCTATATGGAAACAGAATTTCAGAGTTACCTCCATTAAATCTTGAAAAATGTTATGGTCAAGGTACTTGCAATACTTGAAATAATTACACGTTCAAACAAATGAAGCTTTATTCGTTACTTGTGTTTTCAGCACTGCAAAAAGAAGAAATAGTTTCCGATAATATTTGCGATCTAACATCTGTTGATGCCGTGATGCTTCAAGCACCTGAGCTGTTTGTTTTTAAGGTTTGAACATTTCTAAAGTATTATTAAATGTAAACAAATACTTATTGAAACTCAATTATAAGTTTATGAGGTCTTGATCATAATAAAATATTAGTAAAATCCGGTCTAGGACAAGAAATTTTGGCGATTTAAACCTGGGTGCGCTAGTAACCGAAGTAGAATGTTTACCGTAGAGTCGCAGTGGAGAAATGGCCCAAAGAAAATTGATTCAGCTTATTGGAATCGTGAAAATTCAAGGGTGACTTTATTTAGAGGCAAGTAATATTTATATGTGTGATACATGAAGTTCATGATAAGTATCTTTAATCTTTTATTGAACGTGTCAACAGTTTTATAATTGCTATTATTAGGTCAAAAATTTTGGACTTATAATGGCAATACTTTAGAAGCAAATAAGCATCTTACTAAGTTGGGAATAGAACCGAATGTTCGAAAGATTGTCGCTGCAGCAAATTGGGATGTTGGTACTGAGAAAAACATAGTTCAGTTGTTTACTGCTTCTCATTACTACAAGTAAGTTTTTGGTATTATGCTGATTATAAAGTAGTTTTACTAATTACATTATGGACTATGTTGTCTATACATTAAAAATACTTGACAATTTTTAAACATTTTGGAGCAATTTTTTGAAAACTAGCGGTAAATTCTATGGTAATTTTATAATTATCTAGAAAATTATCAGCTGATAAAAGTTATGAATACATAAATAACTTGACGAGTTTAATAACTCAAGTTAACAGATTTTTTGATTTCATTTTTAATAACAGAAGCTGTTTACTTGAATATTTTACAAACACTTCTAAACTTAAATTCAAAATTTAAATAAACCCGGTGATGGTAACAATATTGAGTGATTTGTGATTCATTTGATAGTTGTTTGAAACTAAACTCTTTTCTTAAAAGCTAGGTTAAATATTAATATTTTTAATATCAGGTTTGATGATGATAGCCGGCAATTAATTTCAAACGCACAAAAAATGGATCTTTGTGCTGGAACTCAGTTTGATGATGTAATTATAGATCAAAAAGATAAATGTAAGCCATTTCAGTTCTAATGTGCTTTCTGATTTCTCTTAAATTACTTTTTACATAAGTATATTTTATTAACATTTGACAAACTATAACCACCAGAATAAAAAAAGAATTGATTTAAAGAACAAAGCTTAAACTTTCAATACGTTTCTACTTTAAAACCGATAAAGATATACTTAAAAGACACAAGAAATACGTTTTGGTGCTAGTAAAATGAGAATTTAGTAATAAATAGCTAATTCTTTTCCAAATATCTTTTTATAATACTCTTTTTCATCAACAGACCGTGCTATTTTCTTTCATGAAGATAGAGTTTATACATATGATAAGCAAGCATCTGAAATAATCAAAACAGAAGACCTTAGAACTTATTTTGGTTGTTACAATGACCATAATTCTTGTTACTATTGGTGAATAAATGGTTCCTTCATATTCTGATATTATTCTATTATTTTTTCTTTCATGTTTCTTCTATTTTATACATAATTTATACTTTAAAAAATTATAATAATAAAACTTCCTTAATTTTAGTTTACTTTTTGAAATCTATTTATATATATATATTTATAAACGTGCAATTCTTTTGTAAAGTTTTAGTATTTACACATTATTATATAAATGTTGTTCAAACGTTATTTGCCAGTATTAGATACTACTATAGACATATAACTATTGTTAATGTTAAGATTCTTTTAGGAATTTGTAAATGTTCAAGCTGATTTTAATGATAAGAACAAGTTTTAAATTACTTTATTATATAATAAAAATATGAAAAAACGAAGAGTACATTTAGTTATTGATAGTGATTAATGATATAAACTTTATACCAAAAAGAATCTACAAAGAGAGAGATAAAAAGATTTAATCACAGTCTATTGTCCTGGAAGCACACTTGTAACTAAACAAACTAATAGACTTTACACTGAGGTGTGATAAATGTAATGACTGAGTGGTTATGGAGCCCTTGTCTTCCATAGCTTTTTTCTGTAGCATCAATTTTGTCTTGGTTCACGAAGATTGTTTATGCATAGTTGATGGTTTAAAAAGTCCACAAAAAGCTGCTTTTTACCAATATTAAAATTAATAGGATTTTATGAAGGGGTCACCATGGTAATTTATGGTGTCTTAATCTTGTGGGTGGTTGCCAATCAAATTCAAAATCATGTTTTCTTAATAAGGTTTTAAATAAAAGAACGAAATTGAAAGAAATATTTGTTTTATAATACTTAATTTTCTATAACTATTTTTTATCTAAAAGCTTTATAAATATTTCTATAAAATCTTTAAAAGTTTGTCTTTAAAAATCAAAACTACAAAAACCTAGAAAAAGTAAGCATAGTTACATCATAATTATCGATATTTTTAAAGTGTTCTTATGTTCTTTTTAGTGAACAAGCTACTTTAAATATAATACAAGTAAAGTTTTCTTACTACTTCAAATATTCTTTGAGAATAAGCCGTAACACATTTGCTTGTTACAGTTATAAGACTATTTTTGTATCTGTCTATGGATCTATTAAGGAATGGTAGGCAGCTTTTAATTTATTTGATTTTGTAGAATTAAGCTGATTGATTTATTTCTAATTATTTCAACTCAAAGTTTGCTTTTTTACAACTTTCACTACAACCATTATGCATTTTATTGTGGTGTCTTAGCAATTACATTTTTATTAGCACAGTCATTACAGGAAAATAATATTTTATGTTCACGGATAAAAAACTTTATCAAAAACTTAAAGCAAACGTAAATTGCTGCTCAAAATAAATGAACAAAATGTTTCCCAAGAAAACAAATTGTTGTGAATCTAGCATTACTTTCGTTATAAACTAAGTCAATTTCTAACTGTACTTTGCAAAATTATGCAATAATTGTCAAAAGATATTACTTCGATATAAAAAGCAATTAACAAATTGTGGACATTTTTAACAACTAATTATCTATTTGATTTGAATATTCACTATATATATACAAGCTTTAAACATATCTATTACTTGTTAAGTACAAGCCATCATTATTCTATTATTTCCACTACAAATTTTATTATAAAAGTCAATGATAGTAATTTGTAATAAGGAATTGTATCTAAGTTTTTTCTTATATAATCTCTTATCTTGTTGATCAACTTCATACCTTTACATTTGCATTTTATATATTTGTTTTATGATTAACGAATCCTTTAATACAAAAAAACATTTTTGTAGTTTTAGTAATAACTACGATTGTGTTTCTTGGAGTCGGCTACATAACTTTTGTAGTTTCCTACTGTATTTGGAGAACACGTAAGAGGAATATGCCAAACCAAAAAATAGGAAATAACTCAAACAATGAAAAAGTAAATGAACCTCAAGGTCAATCAGCAAATGGATCGCAGGGGCAAAGTACAACGAGAGTTCTACAAAGTCAACCGCTATATTATCCTCTACCTTATCCTCTACCTTATCAGCCACCAGCCTGTCAACAGGCAGCTTGCCAAGAAGCTCCGTGTCGAAAGATGGGTTGTAATAGACATGGTGAGGACAGTTATAGTGATCGTGGCTCTTCGGATGGAAGAGAAGGACACAAAAAGAGATTGAAGAACACAAGTTCTTCTTCTTCTTCTTCTTCTAGTCTTGTGGAACCAAGCTCTTCGTCTACCACTGATTGTGACAGAAGAAAATCGAAAAGAGATAAAAAATTTAAAAAGAAATTTAAAAAGAAATTTAAAAAAAAACTGAAAAAGAAATTGAAAAAGAAAGATGAAAGTGAAAGTGAAAGCAAATGTGAAAACGAAAATGAAAACGAAAATGAAAGCGAATGTGAAAGTGAAAGCAAAAGTTCTACCTGTAGTTCAGATGAACATAAAAAGAAAGCAGAACAAGAAAAGAAAGCAGAACAAGAAAAGAAAGCAGATTCGCCTTGTGAAGTTCACAACCCTCATTTTCGTCCTCTCGAATATCATCATGGAGACCATCACCACCCTTATTATCACAGATATCATCATGGAGACTATCACCATCCTTATTATCACGGATATCATCATGGAGGTTATTTCCCTGAATATTATCCACCGAGAAGACCTTACTCGTTTCCAGGCCGACCTTATTATCCAGGAAACATTATGAGACCTCTACAACCGATGTATTTCATCAGAAAAGAAAGTCATCCGCATGTTCGATCTGATCAACCGATTTTGTGCTCGATAAGTAGCACTGATGACGCCTTTGATATGAGTGATAGTGATGATAGTGATACTTGCTACTCTTGAATATTCATTGTTACCATAGTTACCATCTGAGTATGTGAATTTGTAAACGGGTTTCAATTAAAAAGGTGGAATATTTGATAACTGTTTGAAGCTTTTTTCAGCTTTATACTTTTACAAGCATTAATTATTCTACCAAATCCAAGATGTTTCTACATTTTATCAATAAAATTGGTTGTAATAAACTAATAATAAATTACTTTTTGATTGACAAATAAAGTATTTGTTTGTAATTTAAAATTTTTTAAACTTAATCTAGTTGGACTTGAGAGATATTATTAAATACAAAAGATATAACTTTTATTATCCAAACGTCATTTGATTTATTTAAAATCTAGCTTTTACCGAAAACTGTAAACTAATATTAATAAGCATATTTAAGTCCTCTAAAACTTAATTTGAGTAAGATAATTTACTCTGCATATAGCAAGTCAATCAATAATTAAATTGTATTTGACTATATTTATACTTATTTGTTTAAAAGATTATCTTCTATTATGAGTATACTTTTTAGCTAGAATAAAAATGCTAAATACTAATGACGTCATAACAAAGTACAATTGTGGTTAGCTTTTAAAAGTTTGATATCATTAGTAGTTAACTTAGGTTTAAATATATAATTCTAAAGTTTTAAAGCAGACAAAAAATATTAACCAAGTTTATTAAAAAAAAACTGATTCTGATGTTGTATAGCTAAAGAAATAGTAGATATCACCTGTCGTAATTTTAATCAGTTTTATCATTTGGTAGTTATAGATAACAGGCTTAATTACATAACAATCGAAAATAAATCTGAAACAAACTTCAGTCATTTCTGAATATACAAAGATGAATGTAGGTTAAATAAAAGAAATGAAAAAGTAACAATGTTTCTGAGCAACATTTTAATGCTGATCAGTTTACGATTGTTGTACAATAAGCTCGTTTTTTGGGAAAAAATTGAAAAAAAGATTTTATTTTAATGAATTGTGACACTAATTATGGAGCTTTCTACAAGAAGTGAGTCAAATACTACTTGAAATTATTTTCATTTTATTTATATTAATTTTTATTTAGCAGTATTTTAATCTTTAAAAGAAAATTAAATTGAAATACTTAAATAAAAGGTTTTCATAAATTACACCATAAAAATTTTATTTAATTCTTTCTAAGGCTTTCAACTAGATAATATTCGTTTAATAAAAAAATAACTCTTTATGAAAATCAAAACCTTAAAATGAATGCAAAAGTTTTATTTTTATCTCAAACTGTAAAGTATTTTAATACTTCTTTAGGAAAATCTTCTCAAATAATCTCTCAACATTTTTGTTTAGTTTTGGTGATCATTTTAATGACAGCTGGAATATTTCTACTGTTTGTTGTTGCTTTGTGCATTTGTGTTGGCAGAAAATATTACAACAAAAGAATGTTAAATGAGAATGATAAAGAAGAAAGAGATGAAGAAGACATGCAAGCTTTTCAGCAATACTATGCAAGCGCTAAACGTGGTAGCATTGAATGTTCGGACGAAGACGTCTCAGATGACTCTGAACAGTCTGGAAATCTACATACGAGTGATCAAGCATTTTGTATGGATGAGTTTGGGAGACTTTATTATTATTTGAGTTGACACGAAGATATTAAAATTGTCTGGCTTGATATTTAACTATATCTTAAGTAACTAAAACTGAATTCTACAATATAACTTAAGTTTGGTATGTACTGAAATTACATTTTTAAGAAAAAAATTTTTTTTTTAAATTTAATAAAAAACTATTTTATGATTTAATAGAAGTAACTATTTTTAAAAATGGACTATTCTTATTCTTTAATAATGATAACAGTATGTTTTAAATAAAACAAATATTTAAAAAACTTTGAGAAATTTTGTGAAATTGATATATTAAATTATTTTAAGCAAAGCTATATTTGCAATGAAATATATTTCCATGAAACTTAAATAATATATGTTTAAACATATGGTAGTGTATCAGTTATCACGTTCACCCGACGCATCAGAGGTTTCAGGTTCAAACCTAGGCTGACACATATTTTCGACAAGGAGTAGTACACTAAAAACTCGGGTAGAACGGTCTCGTTAGTCTGATTAATGACAACACTGTAGGAGTCACTAGCAAGGTCAGTTCTTCTGTTCCGCTGCACATCTAGTTGGCGTGGAAAGTCGGGTCCTGCTGCATAGGTAACAACTAGATATCCACGATTTCTGCCCTGGCTTGCGGCATGGACGCTGTCGGCCTAAGCAGGCAATTTCTTTGTCTTAAAAAGTATATTTCTAAAAAAATTTTTATAATTTTTATCATAAATCATGAAATATAATATAATTATCAAAAGAGGCTAAATTCAGTACTAAACTTAAATAGAATTGTAAAATCGTGACATAATGTTTACGTTTTAAAATAACTTTATATATTTAATATTTTAACTAATATTTATGTCTATAATTTTCTATCAAAGATAGAAATAGTTTCGAAACTATAGAGAAAAAGTTTGCTTTTAAAGAAAACTAGTATATATAAGCAGATGTTTTTATATTCCTAGATACAAACTTCTCAGTGTACAGAGGAATTGCTTAAAGGTTATGAAAGTCAGGTCAAAGACGAATTGTTTTGATTTGTATTAATATTTATGTTAAAATATTAAGTAGTATACTGTGATAAACTTATGAATAATACTGAATTCCTAGTAGCACTCTAAATGTTTGATTTACATGAAGTATTTATTTAACAGCTGGCTCAACATCTTAATTTGTTAAAAGTTTATGATCCCTAAAAACCAAGAACTAAGAAAACTTTGTGACATGAAATTATGATTTTTCTTTACGTATACATTATTGAATAAATAAATTTGAAGAAAAAATCCTAATAATTTTGCTGTGAAATATTTTTATTTGATATAATGCTTATCTACTTGTTTTGATTTTACAGTTTAAAATTAAGTTTTTGGATTTATTTTTAATGATGAAGACTCTTTTAATACTTTCGGTTGTTTGTTTTCTATGTATGAAAACAACAACTGCAAAATCAATTTTAGATAAAGGCCAATATCTTCCTACTGGCTACTGGGATGTTGGACAAGTGAAAAATCATGACGTTAGCAAAATGAAACACCATTATGCAGGTCCAACTTCATCAAAGAGAAAGTCGAGAGTTTCAAGGTCGGTAAGTAGTGATAAAATCATCACAGAAGTTCAATCTTTTTTCAATCCAATCAGCAATTTAAGTATGAATGAGCGAGAAGAGATTGCTTTGGTAAGTTTTTATTGTTTATTTAACAAAATATTTTCAAAGAAAATTAAAATTATTAATATTCATAGAGTTTTTTAAAGCTTCACAATTACATAAGTTCAGACACTAAGAAAGCAGTTGATAAGAAACATCATATTAAAAGGATGCAGAGAAATTACGGCACTACACCAACAGGTAAATCGAAAGAGAGAACTATTAACATTTAATATCTGATAAAGTTACTGAAAAATACAATTTTGAGTTCATAAGTTCATGTTGTTTCCAGTGCTTAGTTTGATACATGTTAAGAACTAAAAGTTCACTTATTTTGGTAAAGATTTTTGCTTCAAGGATTTTTTATTAATAACTCAAATTCTAAAACTCAAAAAATTAGGAAATGGGACATTTTTCAATATTCAATAATTTTCAAAATGATTTATTTGATAAATTTAAAGTTGGTTAAACTTCCAATTTATTCGAATACAATTGAGTACAAAAAGTAACTTTTTTACAAATTTCAGGTGAACTAGATGATGAAACAGTTGAGTTGATGACCAGGCCGCGTTGTGGAAGCTCAGATCATCCTTCTAGTTACAGCTTATATGATGAACGAGAAAAATTTAATCATTCAACAGTCACATACAAGTAATTGATTGATAATCTTTTAATTAAATCGGTTGATCTTAAATAGAAACCGATAGCAGAAACTAAATTTGCCAACCTAACAACGTCTAAAGGTTAGATTAAAATTTTTCTCAGAATTGAAAGTTATACACCAGATATGCCAGTATGTGAAGTGAGAAATGCTATAAAAAGAGCGTTCAGATTATGGGAAGAAGCATCAGAACTGACGTTTGTTGAAAAAAGTGTTTCTGAAAATACAGACATACGCTTAAGGTTTGGGAATGGTATGTGCTATAGATGATTATTTAAGTTATTAACATTTATAAATATTGAACTAAGTTTTGAATATTTAAAACGTTTTTTATCTAATGTATATACATAGCGATATATATAAGAACATAAAATATTTGATTTTTATCAGTTTATTAAATATTATGAAATTCACTTTTTCTGCAATTCAAGTAATGTTAGATTTACAAATAGATTCGGTTTATGTCAATCAGTAATGGTAACTTTAATCAAACTTTTAGAAGTAAAATATACAAAAGTATACTGACTAAATATTTATTATTTAGATAAACATGACTGTGATTACCCCTTTACTGGTCTTGACCACCTTCTTGGACATGCTTGGCCACCAGGGAACCATGAAATAGATGGCCAGGTTCATTTTAATGATGCTACGTTTTGGACTCTTGGAAATGGGAGAGGTATTTCTAGCTTAAAACTGATGTACAAATTTACTTTTTGAGATTTCTCATCTATGATCTTTAAATATCAACCAGTTTCTCATTTGATCAATATTTTAATTTAGTAAATCACATTTCAGCGGCCTTCATCAAATAAACCAAAATACTGTTTGAAAGAAAATCGAATGAAAATAGATTTTAATTTTTACGATTCTCATATGAGTTGTAATCAAATCTTTAAAGCAAAAGATTTTCAGGAATTTACTTTTTCACTAAGAATTATAAAAAAATATCAAGCTTGGTGTTAAGTACATCAGACCTTAACCCGACTAACTTCATCATTTGTAAACAATTATTAATTTTGTGAATGGAGGGTGATTATGATAGTTTTCCCGTGGTAGCGACACTCTTACTTACTATATGGTGTGGTAAATGATATCAAACAAATTTAAAGTACTTTTAGCTTCAACAATCAAATTGCTAAACAGCTTAGAAATAAACTTTTAATATATCTTCATACAAATTAGTAAGGATTTGTTTATTGAGTTTTGTTCTCTTAGTAAAATATCAATAGTTATAAAAGTTTTGCTAGCTTTATAGTTATGCAATAAAACAGCATCTCAAGTGACTTTTCTATGTTTTATTTTTTCAAATTTCAACTTATTTTGCTATAGAGTCAATCGATAAGATTAAGAAGATTGTTATAATTTATATTTAATATAATTTATATTTCTAGTGTCACGAACATACAGAGGAAACTCTGATGGAGCTAAATGCCATTTTCCATTCTTCTACAAGGGAAAAGAATACTATCACTGCATTCCTAGAAGTGATGGGTTAGAATGGTGCTCTACAACTGAAGATTTTGATAAAGATGGAAAATTCGGTCTTTGTACAAGTGAATGTGAGTATAAGAAAATGTAAACAAGCTAGTTAAATACTTGTAATATTGATCTAGATTATTTATAATGCTTGAAATCTAAAAAAGGTAAGAAATGCCAAACTATTGATTCATCCTAAAGGTATTTATTATTATAATATAAGAAAGTTGAAGAAAAAATTAAAACTAGTAATTTTCTGATATCATTCCTTATTGTTACTACAAGAGTATTTTCAAAAGTTAAAAAAAAGTGAAGTTTAATGTTAAAGCAGTTGCTGGTGCCGCTTAGATATCTAGATGAATCATTTACTGTTAAAATAAGACTATTTTTTACAATTAATCAAATAAATTACCTTTATACCAATGATTATTTACATTTAATTAAACTTTGATTAAAAATAAAAATAGTTTCTCTAATTTTGACAAACGTTTCAACATTTCTAGTAATATCAACATTTGGTGGAAATAGCCAGGAAGCACCTTGTAAATTTCCTTTCTTATATGAAGGAAAAGTTTACAATAAATGTCTGAATAAAGATCGAGCAGGTTATAGATGGTGTTCTACAACCCCAAATTACGATGTTGATAAGAAATGGGGGCTTTGTCCTGATAGAGGTGACATTTATCTTCTAGTAATCAACCAAAATAATTAGAACTTTATTTCAGAGACCACAACATATGGAGGAAACGGTGAAGGTGATCCTTGCCATTTCCCTTTCTTATATAATGGAGAATTACAAGATACATGCGTGATTGATGCTAAACATGATAGTTTGAAATGGTGCAGCACAACTGCAAACTATGATAGAGACAGAAAGCGTGGGTATTGTTTTAGCGATGAAGGCTATAGCTTCTTCATTGCAGCAGCACATGAAATAGGTCACGCTATAGGGATAAGTCATTCTAGGCATGAAAATGCTTTAATGTATCCAAGGTAAAATTTAGTTCAGTGTTTTGTTTAATTTAACCTTCATCAAATTAAAGTAACGAAATAATTAAAGAATTATCAAACAGTTATTCTAATCGTTTTCTAAAACTTTATTATTTTTACAAAACAATTTAACTTCATACTGACAAATAGTTGCGACCTAAATTTTATCGTTTTTCAAATATTTTTCAGCTATAGTTACTCAGACAACTATAAACTTGATTTGGACGATGAACAAGCCGTACAGGATCTATATGGAAACAGAATTTCAGAGTTACCTCCATTAAATCTTGAAAAATGTTATGGTCAAGGTACTTGCAATACTTGAAATAATTACACGTTCAAACAAATGAAGCTTTATTCGTTACTTGTGTTTTCAGCACTGCAAAAAGAAGAAATAGTTTCCGATAATATTTGCGATCTAACATCTGTTGATGCCGTGATGCTTCAAGCACCTGAGCTGTTTGTTTTTAAGGTTTGAACATTTCTAAAGTATTATTAAATGTAAACAAATACTTATTGAAACTCAATTATAAGTTTATGAGGTTTTGATCATAATAAAATATTAGTAAAATCCGGTCTAGGACAAGAAATTTTGGCGATTTAAACCTGGGTGCGCTAGTAAACGAAGTAGAATGTTTACCGTAGAGTCGCAGTGGAGAAATGGCCCAAAGAAAATTGATTCAGCTTATTGGAATCGTGAAAATTCAAGGGTGACTTTATTTAGAGGCAAGTAATATTTATATGTGTGATAGATTAAGTTCATGATAAGTATCTTTAATCTTTTATTGAACGTGTCAACAGTTTTATATTTGCTATTATTAGGTCAAAAATTTTGGACTTATAATGGCAATACTTTAGAAGCAAATAAGCATCTTACTAAGTTGGGAATAGAACCGAATGTTCGAAAGATTGTCGCTGCAGCAAATTGGGATGTTGGTACTGAGAAAAACATAGTTCAGTTGTTTACTGCTTCTCATTACTACAAGTAAGTTTTTGGTATTATGCTGATTATAAAGTAGTTTTACTAATTATATTATGGACTATGTTGTCTATACATTAAAAATACTTGACAATTTTTAAACATTTTGAAGCAATTTTTTGAAAACTAGCGGTAAATTCTATGGTATTTTTATAATTATCTAGAAAATTATCAGCTGATAAAAGTTATGAATGCATAAATAACTTGACGAGTTTAATAACTCAAGTTAACAGATTTTTTGATTTCATTTTTAATAACAGAAGCTGTTTACTTGAATATTTTACAAACACTTCTAAACTTAAATTCAAAATTTAAATAAACCCGGTGATGGTAACAATATTGAGTGATTTGTGATTCATTTGATAGTTGTTTGAAACTAAACTCTTTTCTTAAAAGCTAGGTTAAATATTAATATTTTTAATATCAGGTTTGATGATGATAGCCGGCAATTAATTTCAAAAATGGATCTTTGTGCTGGAATTCAGTTTGATGATGTAATTATAGATCAAAAAGATAAATGTAAGCCATTTCAGTTCTAATGTGCTTTCTGATTTCTCTTAAATTACTTTTTACATAAGTATATTTTATTAACATTTGACAAACTATAACCACCAGAATAAAAAAAGAATTGATTTAAAGAACAAAGCTTAAACTTTCAATACGTTTCTACTTTAAAACCGATAAAGATATACTTAAAAGACACAAGAAATACGTTTTGGTGCTAGTAAAATGAGAATTTAGTAATAAATAGCTAATTCTTTTCCAAATATCTTTTTATAATACTCTTTTTCATCAACAGACCGTGCTATTTTCTTTCATGAAGATAGAGTTTATACATATGATAAGCAAGCATCTGAAATAATCAAAACAGAAGACCTTAGAACTTATTTTGGTTGTTACAATGACCATAATTCTTGTTATTATTTGTAAATAAATGGTTCCTTCATATTCTGATATTATTCTATTGTTTTTCTTTCATGTTTCTTCTATTTTATACATAATTTATACTTTAAAAAATAATAATAATAAAACTTCCTTAATTTTAGTTTACTTTTTGAAATCTATTTATATATATATATATGCATATACGTACTATTCTTTTGTAAAGTTTTAGTATTTGCACATTATTATATAAATGTTGTTCAAACGTTAATTGCCAATATTAGATACTACTATAGACATATAACTATTGTTAATGTTAAGATTCTTTTAGGAATTTGTAAATGTTCAAGCTGATTTTAATGATAAGAACAAGTTTTAAATTACTTTATTATATAATAAAAATATGAAAAAACGAAGAGTACATTTAGTTATTGATAGTGATTAATGATATAAACTTTATACCAAAAAGAATCTACAAAGAGAGAGATAAAAAGATTTAATCACAGTCTATTGTCCTGGAAGCACACTTGTAACTAAACAAACTAATAGACTTTACACTGAGGTGTGATAAATGTAATGACTGAGTGGTTATGGAGCCCTTGTCTTCCATAGCTTTTTTCTGTAGCATCAATTTTGTCTTGGTTCACGAAGATTGTTTATGCATAGTTGTTGGTTTAAAAAGTCCACAAAAAACTGCTTTTTACCAATATTAAAATTAATAGGATTTTATGAAGGGGTCACCATGGTAATTTATGGTGTCTTAATCTTGTGGGTGGTTGCCAATCAAATTCAAAATCATGTTTTCTTAATAAGGTTTTAAATAAAAGAACGAAATTGAAAGAAATATTTGTTTTATAATACTTAATTTTCTATAACTATTTTTTATCTAAAAGCTTTATAAATATTTCTATAAAATCTTTAAAAGTTTGTCTTTAAAAATCAAAACTACAAAAACCTAGAAAAAGTAAGCATAGTTACATCATAATTATCGATATTTTTAAAGTGTTTTTATGTTCTTTTTAGTGAACAAGCTACTTTAAATATATTACAAGTAAATTTTTCTTACTACTTCAAATATTCTTTGAGAATAAGCCGTAACACATTTGCTTGTTACAGTTATAAGACTATTTTTGTATCTGTCTATGGATCTATTAAGGAATGGTAGGCAGCTTTTAATTTATTTGATTTTGTAGAATTAAGCTGATTGATTTATTTCTAATTATTTCAACTCAAAGTTTGCTTTTTTACAACTTTCACTACAACCATTATGCATTTTATTGTGGTGTCTTAGCAATTACATTTTTATTAGCACAGTCATTACAGGAAAATAATATTTTATGTTCACGGATAAAAAACTTTATCAAAAACTTAAAGCAAACGTAAATTGCTGCTCAAAATAAGTGAACAAAATGTTTCCCAAGAAAACAAATTGTTGTGAATCTAGCATTACTTTCGTTATAAACTAAGTCAATTTCTAACTGTACTTTGCAAAATTATGCAATAATTGTCAAAAGATATTACTTCGATATAAAAAGCAATTAACAAATTGTGGACATTTTTAACAACTAATTATCTATTTGATTTGAATATTCACTATATATATACATGCTTTAAACATATCTATTACTTGTTAAGTACAAGCCATCATTTTTCTATTATTTCCACTACAAATTTTATTATAAAAGTCAATGATAGTAATTTGTAATAAGGAATTGTATCTAAGTTTTTTCTTATATAATCTCTTATCTTGTTGATCAACTTCATACCTTTACATTTGCATTTTATATATTTGTTTTATGATTAACGAATCCTTTAATACAAAAAAACATTTTTTTAGTTTTAGTAATAACTACGATTGTGTTTCTTGGAGTCGGCTACATAACTTTTGTAGTTTCCTACTGTATTTGGAGAACACGTAAGAGGAATGTGCCAAACCAAAAAATAGGAAATAACTCAAACAATGAAAAAGTAAATGAGCCTCAAGGTCAATCAGCAAATGGATCGCAGGGGCAAAGTACAACGAGAGTTCTACAAAGTCAACCGCTATATTATCCTCTACCTTATCAGCCACCAGCCTGTCAACAGGCAGCTTGCCAAGAAGCTCCGTGTCGAAAGATGGGTTGTAATAGACATGGTGAGGACAGTTATAGTGATCGTGGCTCTTCGGAAGGAAGAGAAGGACACAAAAAGAGACTGAAGAACACAAGTTCTTCTTCTTCTTCTTCTAGTCCTGTGGAACCAAGCTCTTCGTCTACCACTGATTGTGACAGAAGAAAATCGAAAAGAGATAAAAAATTTAAAAAGAAATTTAAAAAGAAATTAAAAAAAAAACTGAAAAAGAAATTGAAAAAGAAAGATGAAAGTGAAAGTGAAAGTGAAAGCAAATGTGAAAGTGAAGGTGAAGGTGAAAGTTCTACCTGTAGTTTAGATGAACAAGAAAAGAAAGCAGAACAAGAAAAGAAAGCAGAACAAGAAAAGAAAGCAGATTCGCCTTGTGAAGTTCACAACCCTCATTTTCGTCCTCTCGAATATCATCATGGAGACCATCACCATCCTTATTATCACAGATATCATCATGGAGACTATCACCATCCTTATTATCACGGATATCATCATGGAGGTTATTTCCCTGAATATTATCCACCGAGAAGACCTTACTCGTTTCCAGGCCGACCTTATTATCCAGGAAACATTATGAGACCTCTACAACCGATGTATTTCATCAGAAAAGAAAGTCATCCGCATGTTCGATCTGATCAACCGATTTTGTGCTCGATAAGTAGCACTGATGACGCCTTTGATATGAGTGATAGTGATGATAGTGATACTTGCTACTCTTGAATATTCATTGTTACCATAGTTACCATCTGAGTATGTGAATTTGTAAACGGGTTTCAATTAAAAAGGTGGAATATTTGATAACTGTTTGAAGCTTTTTTCAGCTTTATACTTTTACAAGCATTAATTATTCTACCAAATCCAAGATGTTTCTACATTTTATCAATAAAATTGGTTGTAATAAACTAATAA
This sequence comes from Pegea sp. RAD2-039, assembly GCA_034620365.1. Classification (NCBI taxonomy): domain Eukaryota; kingdom Metazoa; phylum Chordata; class Thaliacea; order Salpida; family Salpidae; genus Pegea; species Pegea sp. RAD2-039. The sequence continues at coordinate 578,652 of JAQGEQ010000179.1, read as the reverse complement.
TAAATTACTTTTTGATTGACAAATAAAGTATTTGTTTGTAATTTAAAATTTTTTAAACTTAATCTAGTTGGACTTGAGAGATATTATTAAATACAAAAGATATAACTTTTATTATCCAAACGTCATTTGATTTATTTAAAATCTAGCTTTTACCGAAAACTGTAAACTAATATTAATAAGCATATTTAAGTCCTCTAAAACTTAATTTGAGTAAGATAATTTACTCTGCATATAGCAAGTCAATCAATAATTAAATTGTATTTGACTATATTTATACTTATTTGTTTAAAAGATTATCTTCTATTATGAGTATACTTTTTAGCTAGAATAAAAATGCTAAATACTAATGACGTCATAACAAAGTACAATTGTGGTTAGCTTTTAAAAGTTTGATATCATTAGTAGTTAACTTAGGTTTAAATATATAATTCTAAAGTTTTAAAGCAGACAAAAAATATTAACCAAGTTTATTAAAAAAAAACTGATTCTGATGTTGTATAGCTAAAGAAATAGTAGATATCACCTGTCGTAATTTTAATCAGTTTTATCATTTGGTAGTTATAGATAACAGGCTTAATTACATAACAATCGAAAATAAATCTGAAACAAACTTCAGTCATTTCTGAATATACAAAGATGAATGTAGGTTAAATAAAAGAAATGAAAAAGTAACAATGTTTCTGAGCAACATTTTAATGCTGATCAGTTTACGATTGTTGTACAATAAGCTCGTTTTTTGGGAAAAAATTGAAAAAAAGATTTTATTTTAATGAATTGTGACACTAATTATGGAGCTTTCTACAAGAAGTGAGTCAAATACTACTTGAAATTATTTTCATTTTATTTATATTAATTTTTATTTAGCAGTATTTTAATCTTTAAAAGAAAATTAAATTGAAATACTTAAATAAAAGGTTTTCATAAATTACACCATAAAAATTTTATTTAATTCTTTCTAAGGCTTTCAACTAGATAATATTCGTTTAATAAAAAAATAACTCTTTATGAAAATCAAAACCTTAAAATGAATGCAAAAGTTTTATTTTTATCTCAAACTGTAAAGTATTTTAATACTTCTTTAGGAAAATCTTCTCAAATAATCTCTCAACATTTTTGTTTAGTTTTGGTGATCATTTTAATGACAGCTGGAATATTTCTACTGTTTGTTGTTGCTTTGTGCATTTGTGTTGGCAGAAAATATTACAACAAAAGAATGTTAAATGAGAATGATAAAGAAGAAAGAGATGAAGAAGACATGCAAGCTTTTCAGCAATACTATGCAAGCGCTAAACGTGGTAGCATTGAATGTTCGGACGAAGACGTCTCAGATGACTCTGAACAGTCTGGAAATCTACATCCGAGTGATCAAGCATTTTGTATGGATGAGTTTGGGAGACTTTTTCCAGTTGAGAATCCTCTAAATTCTCAACAAAGTATTTCACAAAGTGAATTTATTCCATCACCTTCTCAACCAACTCAGTCTGACTCTTCATCTGAATCTGATTTATCAAATCAGCCAATCAACTCTAATCATTTTTATAGACAACATCATTTGGACCGATTACATCATTTGCAGAATCAACATCATTTGGATAGTCCAAATTATTCTAATGAATCTTACGACCTTAATCATTCGCAGCATTTGCGTAATGCACAAGATATTTCTGATTCAAATCTTTCAACTTCATCTAATCCAACACCTTATTCAATTACAAGCTCTAATTCACAGCAAACTATCCATATAAATCAAAAAATTCATCCTCAGCATACTCATCAACACCATCAACATCATCAGCATCACCAACACCATCAACACCATCAACATCATCAGCATCACCAACACCATCAACATCATCAGCATCACCAGCACCATCAACACCATCAACATCACCAACACCATCAACACCATCAACACCACCAACATCATCAACACCATCAACATCATCAACATCATCAGCATCATCAACATCACCAACACCATCAACACCATCAACATCATCAACATCATCAGCATCACCAGCACCATACTCATCACCAACACCACCAACACCATATTCATCAGCAGCATTATCATCAGCATCACCATGGCAAAGAAGATTCATCTTCCAGTAGTCAGCAAACAAGCTCTTACAGCAGTAGAAGCTCCCCTCAAAGACCTTCTTATAAACGACGTCGACTTGAACCTAGGAATTTTGATCATGGTTTATATACTGATAGCGAAGGTTCTAGTTTGCATAAAACCAACAAAATTGTTCATGTTGTTCATCATAACAAGAAACGTAAATCTCATAAAATGAAGCACATATTTATGGGCTCGTCATCCAGTGAATCTGTTTCAAATGGAGGTAATATTATATTCCATAAAAAGCATAAAAGTAAACCAGTAGAACATATACATCAGACTATCAATATTATACCTCAAGAGAAATCATCAAATAAATATATGACTGTTCCGACGATTCCTCTTCAAATTCAAGCACCTCAACCTATCTATCAGAATCATGTTATTAATACTTTACCGCGGCAAAAACTGCCTGAAATACATGAAGTAGTTTCTCAAGATACTGTAGATAGTATGAACCAAGAGCATGGGAGCTCTCTCTTGCCTCCAGACACGAAAAAATGTCAACTAATCCAAATACATCATAATAGACACCAATTTCAGCAACCATTAAGCTGCCCGCATAGCCATTTGCAGTATATCATGCATACAGAAAATAGTGTTGGTAAAAGTCGTCCTCTACCTAAACAATGTATTAACCAAAGTATTCCTTGCGTAGATGATAAAAACAAACCTATTATACATAAATCTTTGCTTGCTCATAAACAAGATCTTTATTGCAACTGTTATCAACCAAATTTAAATACAAATACCTGTGGAAATTTCCAGTAAAATAATTCGTTTTTTTTCTAAGATTTTATTATTCATTTATTTTTATTATAGAATATTAATTTTTAGAATATAAAGAATCTTTTTGGAATAAATGATCTTAATTTCAAATTAAGATATGTTTACATTAATGACAGTAAATTTATGAATGAGAAATTATAAAGAGTTTGAAATTTGCTTTTAAAGCGAAACATAATTATAAAAGAGTTACAAAGCTTAAACTATTAAAATTTAAATCAAGTAACAAAAATGAATTTTCAAGGTTCATGTAAAAGTAGAAGAGCCTCGTTTAAAAAATTTCTTTTTTGTATTTTGTAGTAAATATATGTCAAGTTTTTGAATCAATTGAAAATAGTAACTAAAATATATTTATAGCCAAAATTTTTTTTCATTTTATTGTAAAGAACTCAATCTTTAGACCAATTTAAATAAAAAATCGAAAAGTTTTTAAGCAAGCATGAACTGAAAAATTGATTTGCATAATTGTGAGAATGTGTTAGCGGGAGGTACCCTTCGAATTTATTGTAATAAATAAACAAAATTATAAATTAGATAAAATAGAATTATTACAAAAAGCTGATTACCATGACATAACTAAGTGATCGAATATACCCTAAGAACGTTTGATTTTTAGCTTTAATGATGTCATAAGACCTTACAACAATCAACCAATTTCGGTATTATCAAATTAAAACCCAGATCATATAAAAAATGATGTTACGGTAAAGCATTGTTAGTTTTTGTTAAGTATAATGATAAATGTTTATAAATTTGCTACTTTATGAAATTAGCAAGCAAACATAATCACTCAAGCTACCGAAAAAAGGATTAAGAACTTAATCCAGTATACTTTAATTATAATCTTCAAAATTAACTTTGGTTTATTGCATAAATAAGTTGAATCAAAGTTTCTTTGATCATTTTACTTATGGACTTCGATGTCGAATCTTTTTGTTAGTACTAATTGACAATTTTATAGATAAATGAAAATAATTACCTTATTTTTGAAAACTTTTAAAAATTTATACATTAATGTGCATTTAAATAAAATATATTTTATAGAAGCAATTTCAACTGTTTAAAAATTTCTAAAAATAAAATATTAGATGCGATATTTTGAAAATTGAAGTGATTTCAAAACATTACTCTTAAAATGTTTGTTGTTTCAAAGTTTAGTATTTAAGTGTTTTACAACTTTTTTGTTTCAAATATCAAATAAATTTAATTGTTATATTTAGTTTTGTGGACTTTTGCATTAGGAGGTGGATCCTTTCTAGTTTTAGCTTGTTTTTGCATATGCTGTCTGCAAATTTGTGTCAGAGGAGACTCTACAAGATCTAAGAAGCAAAACATAGCAGTTGTTCAAAATTTGTGAACATTCTATATACCTACCTATCAAATCGGAAAAGAATTGATATATTCTAGTTTAGTTTGAATATGTAATAACATCAATGATTTTGAAATAATAAAACTAATGAATTTACAAATATATCTTGAAATAACTTCGGTGTAACTACAATTTAGCTTCTTAAATTCAACTTAAAATAGTAGTTTTTTTGCTGATATTTCCTTATTGATAACCTCGTACGATATTATTAAACAGCTTCGGGAAAATTCTAATAAAACTAATAAGTAAAAGACATTATAAGTAAACATTTTATTGCTAAATTCAATAATAAATTCTGAAATAAATTAACCTATTTGTCTTAACTATTAATTGTTTCCACTTTTTTGGGGTATTTTGAATGAAAAGTTTTTGATTCGAAAGTTTTTACAAAAGCATTAAACAATTTATTATATGGTTGAAAAAAATAAGTTTCTACTTAATATCTTAAATCAGATATATTTAATTGAATTGTTTCTCTTGTAGTTTAACCTTATAGAAAGCTAATTGAAAATGATATAAATTTTTCGAAGTTCTACAAAATTATATCTGCTACACAAACTTACGTGCCGTCTACATAAGCCCGACTACCAGATACAAGTATTTTTGACTTGATCTTGCTAACCACGGAGTTTCTGTAGGTCAAGTTACTAAACTGACCCACCGACTGTTTAACAAATTGTTGTTTTCTACATAGCTGTCGACCTACGGAAGCAAATCAAAGATTCTTTCACTTTGCAAAATATAATGTAACTTTTCAAAACATCATAGAATTCATTAAACAATTTATAAGTTTGTTTACAAAATGTGGCATATTTGAGTGAGATTACAGTAGATTATTTTATCGCATTTGTAAAACTATTCTCAAATTTTCTCTGGGTGCTTTGCAAACCACTAGATCTTTCTGTATGTTGATCGCTGAGTTGTCAGTCGTTGCTTACAATCGAATAAAGCTCTTTCAAAAATTATTATCATTAGAATTTATTCGATTGTAGTAATTTTTTTCTTGGGCGAATTGTTGCCAGTTGTTTTGGCATTATTGTAGCTTACCGCAATTAAAGCTTAGCAGTGGTTTCTTTTTACTATATAATAGTATAGATTAATAACAGTTTATTTCATATATTAAAAAAATTAATGAGTTATTTAAGCCTAAAATGCTATGTAGCGAAATAGTCCGTCAGCATCCAGCAAATGACTTCACTGGAGAAACACTTTTACCAATTACCTAGTAGAGTGTGAGCCGAATGGGACGGATAGGATAAAATTGGCAGTTCTTGTTAAATGCATAATTGAAGAAGAGTATCAGTAGTTATAAACTGTCAGACTTATGTAGAAGCTGAAGCGACGCTGGAACAATTTTATGTAACGAAACCAAATCAAATCTTTGCTCCTTATCTACAACAAACTGAGAAGCAGAAGCCAAGTCAATCTATAGACGACTAGCCAAGAACTGTGAGTTTAAGAATGCCACGACAGCAGAACACAGGGATGGTGCGATCAGGTATCTATTTTTAGATCATATTTAATGAATTATCTTCATCAGAAATATGTCAACAGTTTTTAGAAAGTAAACACTTAACATTAAAAGAAGCCTTTAATCGAGTGGTGACACTTGGCGATGACTGGAAAAACAACCAATACTTCGGGATGGCAAATCAATCGAAGATGTAGAAGAAGCAGTGAATTCAATTCAACTCGAGAAGGAACTCTAAATACTGCAGAATTAGCCTCTATCTATTAAAAAAAAGTGCAGAAATATAAATATGTTTGTCATGGAGGGCCTCGGTGTAGAGGTGGTGCTTGGAAGGGACTTCCTTAAAACTCATAAGAAGCTTGTGTTCGAGTTAGGAAGTTCAAAAGTGGATTTATTAGCATACACTAAAATTAAAAACAGGAAACAAACACAAAAGTGTTATGCCAAATTTGTTAGATGTGGACAAGAAAGACATTATAGTCGTTCATGTGATCTTTAAAATGAGTCATCATCCAAAAGTATCTGCGTAGGAAAAGAAATAAGAAAAGAAGTGCTGTGACTGCCTAGACTTCTGGGTATTTGTTCGTTACCCAGCTTAATGAAAGAGCATCTGGACGTTATTATCATGATGAAGTATTAAATCTTAAAAAAGGAAATAAAAGAAGAGCTACTGCTTCACAGTCTGCATAACAAGGAAGAGTTTTTGCTGACTCTAATAATAAACTAGCAAAAGTATCCAGATATTCTCATTTTGATGAAAAAGAAATATGAACATACAATTCAGTTGAAGGTAAAGACTAAACAAAGTATGCTGCTTCACGGGCTGGAAAACAACCAAGAAATTGAACCGGCTTCGATCATGCATAAAATAAATAGCATAAGCTAAATAGAACCAAAAGAATTAAAATCAAGCTCTGACGGTCAGGATGACAGAAGTTGTGATATCAATCTGAAGAGCAGGAGGAACAACAGCGTAGAGGCTCGGTGGTCCACCAAATTATCTAAGAGGATGGGGCTTGAAACACCTTGAAGGGTGAACAAAGAGGGATTGTATGTAATCGTGGAACCACGTGCAGCCTTCGCTGTTACGATCCAATTATTTAGTTGAGGAAATATAGTATATTTGAACGAGTTGATAGTAGATTATCTTACCACACATGTAAATGTTTTTCTGGGTGCTTTGCAAATTACTAGTTCTTTCTGTATGCTGATCGTTGAGTTGTTATTCGTTGCTTACCGTTGTTAATAGCTGCCTTTTACATCAAAGAAAGCTTTCCTAAAATTGTTAGTTTAATAAAATGCTTGAAACGTGGTTGACGTTAGAGAAAACAACAAATGTTTTTGACTAGATTAAATTTGAAATTAATATTTCAAATGATTTTAACTTAAAAAATCAAGCAAAACTAAAATGTTTATCATCTGAATTACCAAACAAGACTTTTTAGTGCCAAGCCAGAACTGACGCTACAGATGACAGAATAAAGTTCGTGGATGATAAGGGATCAACTATCATCTTACAATTGGTTATTTAGTCACAAGCATGCTTGTCTAAAAGCAAATAAACGGTGATTACAGTCTTGGACCATTTATCTTTTTTGTTGTATGGCGCACCCTCATTGTTCCATTCATTGTATGGTAATCTATCCAATATCTGAAGACCTCGAAGTACTGTCAACAAATTTGGGACTAGTGTACGAGTAAGGCTAATTTGAATTTTACATAAGTCGCAACATCAAAAATAAAAGCAGTTGGAAAGGTTTTACAAACTTCTTTAAATAAAACTTTATTCTTCGAAAAGTTATCCTTATATGAACGTTTGCTTTGTTTTATTCGGAAAAATTGAAAAATAAATGTTTAATAAAAACTATATAAACAATTTTTCTTAAAGTTGATACAAAAGGATAAATGTAAATTATGAGGAAAGATAGAGAAGTAACTTTACAGGAAAGTCAGATTTGTTTATTTGAAGGTTTGTAAAAACAACTTGAGAAATATTTGTATATAAAATAATCTTTATTTCTATTCTAGATTTACTTTATTAAAAACAAAAAATCAAGAATATCTTTTTCAACAAAACATCTGGTCAGCTTTTTTTTTCAAATTATAACATTTATTGTTAGAACTTTAGAAAGTTGTGGCTATTCTAATTAATTTTTAAGATCTTACAAAATGCAAACAATGTTCCTATCTAAGAATCTTCAATAAGACTACCAAAATGAATTTTCAAATCTATGCTTTTGATTTATACAAAATAAATCAGATATTTAGTATCTTTTAGATATTTTTTTTGCTTGTTGACAAAACGTTTTGCAAAACATGAGAGAAAGGGTTTTTTGAATCTCCAAAAGTTTATCTTCAGGAACCAGCCGTAACTTAAGGCTCTGAAAAGTTTAAAAATACTTTTTTAAATCATAACAACATTTACAATTCATATTATTTATAGCTTGGTGGTTGAAATAAACTTTCTAATCTTTCTTTAAATGAAAATTGAGCGAGCTTAAACTACTATTGGTTTTTGATAAACATTTTGTTGAAGGATATGCATATTAAAGTTTATTTTAATGTATTTCATTTAGACCAATCTTCTTAAATTTAAGAGTGAAAAGGAATCTCTCTTATCCAGTGAAATTCGTGTAGCAGGAAATTTAATTCAAAATAGCAAATATCACGAGTAAGTATTATTAACATCATAGTCTAGAATAGAAAAGCGTTTGTTGCAGTTAGATTGGTCAATCAATATCTAAGATAATGATAATTAAAAAAACTTATAAAGTAAATTAAGTTTTTATTGTATGATAAGTAAATACTAAAAAATTAAAATGTGAAAAAATTCCCATGTAAAAGATGTAAAGCTAAATTAAATTATTTGAACACATTGAAAACTATATAAATAAATAGTTAATATCGAACCAGTAAAAGGGCTCTTAAACATTGTCAATATTAAAATTAAAACATACTTCAATCTCATGAAAGAAGTATCCATGTGTTTGTCGAGCTTTACCAACAGTAGCAAGAGTCGATTTCACAAAGTTTTCTGGTGTAACAGTTCCTTCTTCCAACTTCACTAGTTTATTCATTACTATTTTTACGTAAGATGGTTGTATAGTCTTAATGAGAAATATATAAGTAAGCAATAACTCAAATAGTTAACGCCTAACCATAGTACCTGAACAATAATTCCAAACTCTTTATTTTCTATGGCTAGCGCTTGTGAAAAGTAATCAATTAAAGCTTTGATAGATCCATACAAAGCTAGTAATGGTATTGGTCTGATTGCTGAGATAGAAGACATATTTAAAATAACTCCTCTTCTCCGCTTTTTCATTCCAGGCAGTACAATTTGAGTGACCTAAAAACTAACGAAGTTAATCGTTTATAATTTCAATTTGTATTTTTTCAATCGTTTAAACTTTTGTTAAATAATTTGAATAATACTTCAAGGCTTCAAAACTTTTTTCTTTATAAGAAGGTGACTTTACCATATAAGAAAAAATATCTTAAATTAACTTAAATTTTTAGAAAATATCAAAAAAAAATCGATAAATTTGTTTATTATAATATGAAAGATAAAATTAATCAAATTATTTGTAATCTTTCGATCTAAGCTTCAATAGTTTTATAAAAGAAGATTTTTAAAAATTATTCTTTGTAAATCAATTCATCAACTGGTTGACAACATTTAATCTTATTAGATTTTATAAATTACAATTTGATGGCATAACTTATAGGAATTCAAGACACTCACATCTTTCAACATACCAGGAGGTTAAATTAACAAATTGTAAGAAAAAAATATTAATGATTACCTCTGTTGGATTAAACTAATTAAAAACTAAAACTTTCATCGCGACTTACCCCATAAAGAGGCGAAACATTCACGTTCGTCACTTTATGGCACCAGCTCGACAGATCAGGGATTTGTTCAAAAGTAAACATAGAAGGGTTGTGACACCAACATTATTAATCAAAACTCCGATGTCAAGCTGTTCAAGAAATTTTTCTATTTTTTCATATATGTTTGAGTCACTGGTGTTAAAATCGATCTTCAACATTTTATTTGAACATTATACTTTTTCTCTATAATAAAACGTTTTTTTCATTGAATATTTCTCACTCAATTGTTAGTTTTAGCCTTAAATACTTCATCAGCAGCTTTCTGTTTTTATGTTTCTAGTGAACTTAAACCTAAACTTCTATAACAACTTGTTAAACTGGAAAATAATTTTCTTATCAGCTTTCTTATTAGTAAAACTGAAGCCTTGTTCTAGTTTCACTTGAGTTTTGTCACAAACGCAATCAGTTTACCGGGTGACAACTTTCTCTTTTCACCTGTATCTTATGGCTAACCCTTATACTTTTTCAAATACTCTGAAGACTCAAAATTAGATATTTTTTTAGTAGTATGATCAAAAAGCAGAAAAGAAATAATCTAAAATCGATAGATTTGGTTAAGGCAGAAGTTAACGGATAAAGTTTCTCAACCTGTATGTAAATCCAAAGTTGGAATTTATTGAATACATATGAAAAAAACTTAGTTTTTAACAAACATTCATGAACCAGAAATTTGTTCACGTTTTTCAGAAAAACGTTTATTTATATACAGTGAGAAGGTTTCTGTAGTTTTAAGTATTTAAAAAATGTTAAAGAGAAGCCACTGAAAGCTTTATTGTATAAATAAATTTTCAATATAAAACATTTAATATAAAACTAAAACGTTGTTTACTTTAAAACACCAACTTACTTAACTCTTGAGAAGTTTTATCTAATCCTTCTTGAAACAAACTTATGATAGCAATGGACATTTTTCGTCTGGCCAACTAAGAAATAAAATGTTGTATCATTTCTACCTTTGTGTTAAATGATAGAATATAAGTTGGACCATTAATTAGACCAAAAAAGTTGTTAAATACTTCTTCAGCAAACGCTCTTCCAATTCCATCAGCTCCACCGGTGATAACTGCAAAGAAAAATTTGTTAAATTACTTCAAGTCAAAAACTTAGCTTTGAAATTCTACTGGTTATTAGATATCAACGAATTTCGAAGAATCTAATTTAGTTCTTTTTAATTTACTCAGATAGATTAAAACAAAAAGTAACGAGAAACATTTACCTTGCTATCAACCATTATAACCTAAGCCCACTAACAATTTATATTTATTGAAGCGCTTAAAAAATGTGAGCTTGAGTGAACTAATGCTATTTGTATTAAAAGATTTGTTAAATACCTGCCCACTTGCCATACTTCTTGAAGTCTGGATAACTTTTGAATAAGTACATTGTTACAAGCCGATAAACCTCTTGTAACTTGAAGAATCTTGAAACCCAAAACCAATCCTCCAACCAGCGATAGTAAGCTCGCAAAATTCATACTTTAGACAAATCAGATCTCTTATATTAACTGTCAGTTTTTAGAATGCAAGTTTTACTTATCTCTTAAAGGCTTTCGACCAAAATATTTTGATTTAAATTTTTGATAGTACAAAAATGTCCTCAAAATCAGTTTGTGTATTTCTATTTATTTAATATATCTCTTTTAGATTATTTCAAAAATGTTTATCTTTCTTCATAGATTAATAAACATTTTAAATTAAAATTTTTCGAAATATGATCAAAATAGTTGAAAAAAATTGTTCTCATATAAAAATTATATCAATAAAAAATCTTTATAATCTTTTGATTCAAGTTAAAATAACTGTTTGATTAATTGATTATATAATAGCTGCTTTGTACTAAACATACATAGTTTTCTCTTCTGTTTACTCAAACTACCAAATAATATATATTTGTTACATCTCATATATGAATCGAGTAACTTTTAATTTGATTCAAAACCAATCTATAAAAATGCTGCTTGATTAAGTGAATGGTTGAAAAATAAGATAAATAAAACCAAATTGGTATTTCCTTTATGCAAATACACACCAGTCAATAATCACAATGAGCACAACACGGTAAAATTGTTTAATCATATCAAACGATTTCGCTTCCTATACTTATTATTATACTTTGTAGAATATCATCAACTTTTCTACTTAAAATAAACAAATAAGAATAGATCTTCCCATTACTTTTGGTAAAGTAAAACCAATATTGGAATTATTAAAAATTGCGTTAAAAAAGAGAGCTTCTATATATAATATATTAAGTTTTAATATTTATTTTATTGAATATATTTATTATTTTATTTATATTATAATGTTTATATATAGAGTATACTTTGTATGCTTTATTATTTATTTGTATGATTTTATACTTTATTCATATAATTTGTTTACATCATTATTTATTATATCATAATTATTACAAAAAAACTAAGAAACAATAAAACCTACCTTCTACTTTGTAAAAAATTACGGGGTTTTCTACTTAAAATAAATAGGTAAGAATAAATGATCTGACTATTTTTGCCAAACTACAATTAAATTATTAAAAATTACACTAAGAAATGTTTCTCTTTAATTATTAGATTTTATCTAATGATGCTTTTTTGTTTTACTTAACTAGATTGCTTTTATAAAAAGAAATAAACTGATTGTCAACAAACAATCTCCCTTAAAAATACCAAGCTCATACTACAAATAAAAAAACTCTCAATTGAGTTTGTATTTAGATAATAACAAGATAAATTTTAGAAAGTCTAACAATTTTGTTTAATTAAGTTCTCATCCTGTATATACGTTTAGTAATCTTTATTTATTATATGAAACTAAATCTTAGTTTCAAGCAAGGAAATTAATAAAAGGCTTATTAAGATTGCTTTTAAAATACTAGAGAAAAAAAAGCAATCGTATCTATGCTTCACTGTTTTTTATTTCAAGTATCGCTAATACTTTTTTCCACACAAAGAATATGTAAGAAGCTTTTCTTTTTTTTCTCCTTTATTTTGCAGTTAGGTATCTACAAAAAGAAACCAGAGCTCGTGATTTGTATTGCTAAAAAAATTCTACTTAGAATCTCTCAAGCAAAAATGTACAAAGTCAAGCTTTCCAATGATGTGCCCAACATTTCACACAAATTTTATCCGTACATGAAATAGAATATATATGTTTAATGAATACAGTAATAAATGACAAATTTATAACTGAAATAAAAATCAGCTAAAAATTTTCAACTTTAGCTTTGCTCTCAATATCTTCCTCTCTTCTCAGAGTTCTCTTGATCTCTGATTTAACCATTTCATCTGAAGATAGGCCAATCTGAAAAGCCTAAAAATACAAATAACAAACTTTAGATTTCGGAATTCAAATTATTATTAAGAAAGCAGATTTGCCTATTTTCAAAAAATGATTTTTTTAGTGATTTAATCATAACATATTTCTCATATTCATATTCTGACCCTTATCTCATGACGTAAGCATCCATGGGTCCTTCTCATTTTTTCGACAGTTGCAAGAAGTGACTTGACATATCCGGTTACTGACATCGAGAAGAAGTCCCAATTCATAGTTTTAGTCATGTTAGTTTTCACTAATCCAGGTAGAACACTCTAAAAATATTTCTTTTAAATTAAAAGAATGTTTTTAAGTGGCTTGTAACCTCTTTGCAAATTTCGAATTAATCAGTTTCCTATTTAATTATTACATAAAAGTTTCAAATCAAATTGAAGATTTCAAATCAAATAAAAACGCTTAAAATTTTCGTTGAGATTTTATCGAACTTTTATTTCGAGAAGTAATCTTTTACAAACCTGAACCACTATCCCAGTCTTTGAATTTTCGATTGCTAATCCTTCAGAAAAATAATTAATAAAAGCTTTAGTTGAACCATATAAAGTCATATAAGGCAATGGTCTTATAGCAGCAATAGAAGACATGTTCATAATTAGTCCTCTCCCCCGTTGCTTCATCCCAGAAATAATTATTTCAGTCATCTAAAAAGTACAAACGAAGTTACTGAAGACATTAAAAATTCAACTATTTGTAAAATCAAAGATTTTTTTTAAACTCTTGAATTTTTTTCAGAGATATTTTGGAACTTACCCTAACAAGTGATGTTATGTTAACATTTATAACTCTTTGGTAACCTTCTCCAGATTTGCTTATACCACCAAAAGCTGAAATTGGTGAAGCAATTCCAACATTGTTCACCAAAACTCCAATATCTAATCCGGCCAAAAAGTTTTCAATCGTTCGGTAGATGTCGCTATCACAGCTGCTAAAATCGATTTGTAATACTTTGGTTTCTACCTTGTAGTCGTGCTCTGTAACCATGCAATTATTATTTATCAAAAGAATTATTATTCAAATATTAACCTATCTTATTTGCCACTAATTCCAGTTTTTGATGACTTCTGCTAATCAAAATGATATTCATTTTTCGAGAAGCCAGCTAAAAATAGAGAAATGGAAAAAATGAAAAAATAAATAAAAACTTTTTATTTATCAAATAATTATTTAGTTCAAACAAACCATTATATTTAAAATTTATATCCTAATTGTTACTTGAAGCATGTTTGTTTAAAAATTATTTTTCTAATCTAACGTCATTTCAAAAAATGATTACTTGAATTGCAATCTCCTTTCCTATCCCGTCAGTAGCGCCAGTCACAACTACCAGAATAACAAAATTAGACCTTGGTTAATAATCTAAACTTTATTATCAGTTAACTATTCAGTATACTTACCCGCCCATTTCCCATATTTAGTGAAATCAGGATAAGTTTTTATCAAATAGTTTCTGCAAATGCGGAACAATGATCTGAAATTTTTCAGCACTTTTGTTGATAGGTAGAGCCCACCAACTAATGCTAGTACAGATTGAAGGTTGGCATTTCTACTTTTCAAAAATTCCATAATTTTCTTATTTTACAACTAGCAAAAAGATTTTAAACAAATTTTTACATCTTCAGTCGAGCAAACAATAATAAACCAAAGATAAAAAAATTTCAAATAACGAAATTGTATCTAGCCTATTTATTTAGCAGTTTTTTGCATGGAAAAGCATTATGTAATTTTTATAAAAACTGACAGATTTTATAGTATCAAAAATTTGAAGATAGACACTTATAAGATTTTTACTAAAATAGTCAATAAAAAATTCAAGTTTTAAATTTGAAAAAATACATAAGAAATAACTCTTTCTCAGATATAGAGAATTTATTTCCAACAACATTGTCTAAACTTTTACTGTATTTAGAATAAACATTTTAAACAATGTAATTAATTAGGTATTCATTACATGATGATAAACTAATTGTCAGATTTTATCTATTCTTAGATACCTACAAAATAAGTCCTATTAAGAATTAATATTGTAGTAAATTGTTTACTTATCAGAATATGCTACTATTCAATATGATATATTAGATAAAGCTACGTGTTAAGTCCTGGAAATCCATCAAAGAAATTGTAGGATTGAAAAACTTTACTCATATTGCAGAAAAGTTTAATAGTAATAAAATAAAACGGAAATATTATGATAACTTAGTAGTTCTTCGCTAGTTCTCCATTAATTTCAAAAAATAGTTTAGTTTTTAATCATAAAATTAAATCTTTATGAACTAATTTATAACATAAACAGTAAAAAATCTATCGTTTCGAGGTGGCAAATTATTAAAAAAAAAACTTTGTAAATTTTTACAATTCGAATGTTGCTACATTTTACAATAATAATGAATAACACAATTTGACATAAGATGATACTTTGTTACAAGTACCTACTTGAAAACTTTACGAAAATCACTCTTGAATTAAATGCGATAATTTGATCTAGGCATTCAAATGATTAAATCTCAAATAAAGTTTTGCACAAAGGTTTGCGAAAATAAAATTGTTGTTTGTTGTTCGAACAGTTAGATTGAAGTTTAATGTTGCTGAAATTTATGTTTCAAGCTTTTGTGTAAATTTTATTTTCAATCTGATAACTACTTTTTGCAGGGTTACAAAATCTGTACTTATTATGTAAACACTTTATTAGATTTTCAAGATCGTCAAAAACCAAATGAATAACAGCCAGAAAAATCGAAAAGAAGCCTTTATTTTACCTAAATGCTTTTTATTGAGTATCAGCTTGCTTTTTATGATAAGTTTTATTGGAGTTTTGAAGTTTAAAATGAAATATGAATGGATTGGTGACAATCAAATCATGGCTAAAAGTGAAGATTCATCAAAAAGTTTACTTAGATTAAAACGATCTGCTGAAGTTAGTAATTTTTTACATAAAGCGAGTAAATGCAATTTTATCATCTGATACAATTTTTTAAAGCTCAATTTGTTAAAAAAACAGTTAAAGCTTTTTAGTTTCAAATAGAATTATTTGCGATAGAAATATTTTATTATATAATCTTTTCTATAAATTTGTATTATATATTTGAATATTGGTACCATTTATCATAAGGCATACAAAACCTATACCAACAAGCACAATACATATATAGAAACCATTTGGAACCACCAAAAAGATTAGCTACAAAATAGAACACAATTTAATTGTAGATATGAAATTTCAATAACAGAAGAAAAAATTTTCAATCAAATATCTCAATAGAAAATCAAGCATATTGGCCACTTAATACTGACTACCTCATTTGGCTTTATATAAACTATTTTAATTCTCAATTTCACTTAAAGTTTCTAGATTATAAGAAGAATGTCTTATAAAAAAGAAAAAAATATTATTTTTCTACAAACAGGACTTCAATCCATGCGCGAGTAATCCTTGTGGCTCACGTGGGACATGTGTAAACGACTTAGAAGGCAAACGGTACTTATATTTTTACTCAAATATTTATTCAGACGATAAATCATTGTAAATTTCATTCATGACTTATTTGAATAAGATAAACTTTTTCTAACTCCAAATCTTCAGACTCAAATAAGATCTCAAAGACACTAAGTGAGCCGCGAAGTTTATTTTACAATTTTGAAAACTTAATCTATTTTGCCTCCTGAGGTTTATATCTGGTAAAAACTCAAAACAAAGTTTCATTTAAACATAGATTCAGTCTGCAAACTTTCTAGAGAGTTAAAATATGCCTGCCACTGAAAAAGGTTTGAAATCATTATTCTAAGGAACTTGATACCTCCTACTTAAAATATTATACAAACTGAAATTTCGTCATTAACTACTTTGATAAATAGTTTTAATGTATTTTAGAAATCTAGTTTGTTTTGTCTAGAAAACTTGAGAGAATATTCATTTTAGATTAAAAAAGCATAAATTAGAGCTACTAAAGTTTCTATTTAAATTTTAAAACAAAAAACTTTTGTATATATCTACAAGTATTAAAAATTATCGATAAGTTGATTTCTGGTAATTTAGAAACTAGAGGAAACTAACTTCTTAATGTTTCCTGTAAACAGATTTGCTACAAATGCTTTCAAACATTTTATGATTAAAAAAGAACGCAACCTTCATCGAAATGTTTAAGATCTGACAAATTTATGAAAATTATTATATCTATTTAGATGAAATAGCTTTTCTTTCAACTAACTTTTAAAAATATTACAATATATCCTAAATTTAAAAAAGTCTTGAATAAAAAGCAGAAGTTGTTGAAGCATGACGACAAATTTTTTTGATTTCTGACTTTTTTCTAAAAAGTTACAAATGCAATTGTGAAATTGGTTGGACTGGCGATCAATGTCATAGGAGCATAATGTGCCGGTTTTCGCCTTGTATGTACGGTGGCAAATGTCAACAACAGCCGTCGTCTTTCAGGTACCTCAATTAATTTAAACAATTTGAAATAACTTTCTAAAACAAAAAACTGTTTACTTGCTCCTAAATTAAAAAGATAGTTTTCAAATAGATTAATACTTTCAATTCTGCTTTAAGCTTAAATGTTAACAAATGAAATACAGCTAATAACTTTAACTTAACTGTTATGCTGAAAAGTAAGCAACAAACGTTTTTCTTTTTATTTCCGTAATAAAAGCAAATATTTGTTCTAAGACTCAGCAATTTAAAAAAAGCCAATGTAAATTACTTGACAAAAATTGAAGTTTAAATTTTCACTATTAAATTTTCATCTTCATATTTTAATAGATATATACAAAGATTGAAAACTAATCTTAATGGTTTCACCGTCAATTTATTTTATTTTTTAGCTGTAAATGTACTCCTGGATTTACCGGCCATTTGTGTCAAGTAAATGTGGATGAATGTTGGTCAAGTCCTTGTCAAAATGAAGCAATTTGTATTGACCAGATTGATGGTTTTCACTGTCAGTGTAAAAGTGGTTGGATGGATGATATATGCGGGTATAGATATCGTTGTTGAAAAATAAATTTCATGTTTTTCAATTTGAGCTAATCAAATTGAAGCTGACAAAGAAACTGACATCATCTTATTGTGTTAAACGCAAATTTCAAGAAAATTAAAATTATGATAAACATTAGGAAATTTTCAAGTCATTGCTTTGATTAGTTTGCTTGCAGCACTGATCTGGATGAATGTCTTAGTAATCCATGTCATAACAGCGCAGTTTGTTCAACTCCATCTTTCAACAGTTACTCTTGTACATGTCTTGACGGGTTCCAAGGTCTAAACTGTGAAACAAGTGAGACATTATAATTTGTTTTTTTCAGTTTGTAATACTAAACCTATTTAGAGATATTAAGTTAAATAAAATATCAAAGGTTTGATGAATAAAACATTGAAGAAATGAATATTGACATCTTCAGATATGAATGAATGTTTTTCTAACCCTTGTCTGAATGGAGGCTCTTGCATAGATGAAGTAAATGGATTTATTTGTGAGTGTCCCAATGGGTTTCTGGGGATAAGATGTGAATTAAATGTGGATGAATGTTTGTCTTCACCTTGTCAGAATAATGGCAAATGCACTGATCTAACAAACAAGTAAAAACTAGTTTTTATGTTAAACTACAGCAAAAACTATTCGATTGTATTTTTTAACTAAACAAACAAATTTCTGAAACTTTGTTTGCTGTTCATACAGATATTGGTGTGATTGTAAACCTGGCTTTGTTGGGAAACATTGCGAGTTAAACTTTGATGAGTGTTCGAGTTCCCCTTGTTTGAATGAAGGTGTTTGCAGTGATTTGATAAACGGATACTCATGCAGCTGCAAGTAAGTAGTTTAGATGCAAAATCAGTCGTGTTGGAACAGACATTTACTTGCAAAATAAATAAAAGTTCATTTATTTGATGTTGTAGAAACTAAATTAAACCTAAACTTCCTTTGAAAAGGGATGGAACTGAAGGTCTCAATTGTGAATTCGATATAGACGAGTGTTTTAGTTCTCCTTGTCAAAACGGGGGTACATGTATGGAGAAAGGAATAAATAAATTTGAGTTAGTAGAAACTACTTTGATAAAAACCTATTATCACCTGAAAGAATAAGATTTTTTAAACTTTCTTTTAGATGTCGTTGTATTAGAGGATTTATCGGTGAAACTTGTGAAAGAAATAGAAATGATTGCCGAAATGACGCTTGTAAAAACGGCGGCACTTGTGTGTAAGTCTTAGACAATTCATCGCTAAATTGTTGTTGTGAACTGGATCTAGTTTACTCTTACATTTCTTCATAACATCTTAAACGACCACATCTTTTCATAAACCAATTAAATTTAGTATTTTAATTTTTTTTAGAGATGGAATTAGCGAATTCGCTTGTTTGTGTGTTGATGGTTACACTGGCAATACATGTGCTGAAGATATTGATGAATGCAGTTCAAATCCATGTGTGAATAGTGGTGAATGTAAAAACCTCATCAATAGTTATGAGTGTAAATGTTTAAATGGATTTGATGGTGTCAACTGTGAAGAGGATATAAATGAGTGTTTAAGGTAATGACCCATTGATAAAATGTTTTTATTTTTTGTTTGAATTGTTTAAATAATTATTTTCAATATACAAAGAATGTTTATAGTAGATCAAAAATAGAAAAATATAAAAGATTCAGAAAATAAATAGGAAGTTTTTAGGTAGCTAACTACCATAGTAGTAATTTCAGCTATTCAAAAACTAAGCTATGCCAATATGATTAGATGAAGTGAAGCGAAAAGAATAGAATGCAAATGAATAGTTTTATAACATTTTAAAAACATTACAACATTTTTTTCAACTTGAAACTAATTTCAAAAATAGTTTCAAAAGATTAATTTGTTTATCAAATAATTAAGTAACATATATAAAATAACTGATAAGTGTTAGCATCTAAAATTCTTCTATTCAAGCAATCCGTGTAAAAACGGGGGCACATGTCTGGAAGAAATTGGCTCTTACGAGTGCCATTGCACTAATGGTTTTTCTGGTAATAATTGTGAGGTTAGTAATTCAAAAAAAATCATAACTAATTTGAAATTAATTTTGGTTTTTACTTATTAGATAGATAAAGATGAATGTTCAAGTAATCCTTGTAAAAACGGAGCTACCTGTGAAAAGTTTTTTACTGAATTTAAGTGTTGGTGTTCACCAGGATTTTATGGCAGACTATGTGAAAATAACTTGAATGAATGCTCATTACTACCATGCTATAATGGAGCTACATGTGTGGATGGTGAAAACAGGTTTTGAGCACATATTTATCATGTAATTTGCTAATGAAGTTAAATTATATTTCACAAATTTATTATTATAAAATATTTTATTAAACATCAAAAATTATTTAATATATATTAAAAGAAATCTTCTGCCAAATTGTTTTTTTTAATGTTTATCTTATCTAAAGTTTGACTTTTTAGTTTCATTTGTGAATGTTCAAATGGTTTTTCGGGAGTTAGGTGTGAGATAAATGTTAATGAATGTCTGAGTAACCCTTGTCAGAATGGAGCTGTATGTATAGATGGAAGAAATTCATTTCAATGTTCTTGTGTTGCTGGCTTCACAGGTCTCTTCTTCAACTCAAAAACAACTATCTTCATTTATTTTTACTCACAGGTAACCTATGTGAGGAGAAAGTTGATGAATGTGTCTCAAATCCTTGTTTCAATGGAGCTACTTGTATTGATTTAGTCAATGCTTTTAGGTTATTTTTCATTTATAACTTTTTAATAACAGGAAGAATTTTTTTTTTAAATTAAAGATTTTATTTTTAATTGCTGGGTTTAGTTTGATATAAAAGATTTATTTATGACTTTCTTAGTTGCTCTTGTGCTGCTAACTTTGGAGGTATTCGTTGCCAGTCAAGTGAAAACAGATGTGATGCAAATTATTGTAAAAACGGAGGCAGCTGTATTGATGATGGTGTTAGTTAAAATTATGCAAATTAAGTTATTAGAAATAAAAACATCTTTCAATGATCATCAGCAATTTGTTGAGCTGACAAGAATGTGCTCTTATTTCATAAAAGATTAAATTTGTTTCAAAAAATGTTCAAACTCCTTTAGTTTGTTTCTTTAACAAATTCTCTTTAAAAAAATACTTACATACCAACTGGCAAAAGTGCTTTAATGCCATTTAGTGATAAAAAAACACTGAATTTTGTCACATTATCAAATTTAATTGTCACAGTCACAAAACTTTAAAACTAATTCCTTTAATTGTTTATTAGAAAGAGTTTAGCTGTAAATGTATGGAAGGATTTGAAGGAGAGTTTTGTGAGGTTAATTTAGATGATTGTGTTGATGTTAATTGCCAAAATGGTGGGAAATGTGTTGATCAAAACAATCACTTTATCTGTGATTGTCCGTTTGGATATATTGGCCAGTAAGTTATCAATATTTATTTGTTTTAAAATTTTATCAAATATACAGTTTTAATTAGTTATTTTGATAAAATAACTTTTTGAAATGTAACAGATTATTCAACAGCATAAAACAATTGACTTTTGATAGTTTTGTATTTCACTTTTCAAATAGATATATCAAAGTAGAATTAAAATCTTGCAGATTTTGCGAAGATAGTTCTACCACAGACGTCACAAGACGAAACAGCTTTTTGGCGGCGTTTCTTCCTTCTTTCTTTTTGTTTTTGTTTTCAACTTTGGTCTTTGGTTTTTTGATTTTCTATATTCGACGATTGAAAAGAAAAACTCAAGCTGAGAATCAAATATTTGGAAAAAAATCAGTAAGATTTAATTCTGAGTAAATGTTTTCATTTTACAATTTTATGTAACTATTTAAAGAACTGTTTTTAAAACTAATTTATTTCGGCGTTTTTCAGATCAGAGATGAAAGCAACAACAACACCAACAATAACCCACCATCAGCGATTGAAGACAAAAAGAAAAACATAACAGATGAGATAACTGAATATAACTTAGAAGATGAAAATGAAGAAGTTAGCCCAAAAACGTTGATCAAACGGAGTGTCTCTGATAGTGAAATGAAACAAAAAATACAAAATGCTTCTGTTGTCGAGTTAGTTTTATCAAATCCATCAAACACTTACACAACAGACCGTTCTTATCGACCTCAATGGCTAGTACCTCAACAACATGAGGCTTATAAACATTCTTGGGAGGTTTGTTATTTCAATTATAAATTAATCTTCTGATGAGATTTAAACAATTTCCACAGCTTAATTTCGGTTATAAATCAATAGTTTTTTTTAAACTGTTTTTCAAATTTTTTTCAGAAATACAAACGTAGATTATATGTTTTGACAATTCTGAAATTTATTTCATAGAAGATTTAGTAAAATAGTTTATTGAATTAAAAAAAGAAATCTTGAGCCAATAGACATAAGAAAAATGAATTGTTAATATAAACCACTTACTCTAATTTAACATCAAAAGTATCACTAAATTAACAGTATTAGTGAGTGATGTTATACATATGAACACTGTTTCTTTTACAGAAAATAGTAAACAAAACATAAATAAAGTGGGGTTTGGTTTTAGTTCAAACTTTAATTTCAAGAAATGTTGGAATTTAGTTAACTCGTTTAATTAACACCAGATGTAAATAAATATTAACAGAAATATGCGTTTGTTGTTACATTGGTAGCATCAAATAGTTTCTATTTTTTAATACAGTTGAATTTGTTGAACTTTCTTGATCTTATTCATAACAGCTTCCGTCTCATCTCGTAGAAGCTCCTTCTAAGAATTATCTTTATCCGGAGAATGAATCTTATGTGAACAGATCTCATAGGTAGGTCGCTTAACCGAAGATTTTTAATTAATTCTAATGCTTTTGTAAATGTAATTCTAAATATTTTATTTTATAAGCAGATTAAACCAAGTTATGAGTTGAGATTAAAAGATTAACAGTTAAATTGTAAAAACTTTATGGCAAGCTTTTCACACACAGTTTGTTGCAGAAACTCGACCAATAAAAGAAGAGAATCTAAACATTCCTTGATAGAAAAAAAGAGAAGAAGTTCTATTAGACCTGGTAATATTTTTTCTATCTTACTTTGTCATTTAACAACTTTCCTATTATTTTCTTGAATATTTTACAATCCTACAATATTTATGTAAATAACAATTTTAACAAAACTATTTTAATTTATAGTTCTTTTTACATTCAGGTTTTAAACATTAATGTTTTAAATGTGTGATAATCTTACTTTATCTTAAGGTTTTGAGCTTTATTAAAAAGTTGTTATCTTTTGTATAAGCCTTTTACAAAATTTTTTTCTTAGAAGGTGCAAGCTTCAGAAATTTAAACCAAAACAACAGATTGCCAAGGAAAATTGTAAGTACATCCTTTTTCAAATCGTTTGTAATTGAGTCATTTTTAGTTGAGTAATCTAAGAAAATCAAATTATGTTTTTAAAGCTATTTTCTTATCTGCATGAAGAAAATACAAAGTCTGTAAAATGATCTTTAAGTAGCTAAATAAATTTTGTTTAGGAATATTTTACCAATTTTCAAACTGTTCATCTACTTTGATTTGAGTGACAAGTCATTTTTATGTTATTCTTTAAAAAATTGTTTCTAGTTTAAATTTATTTCAGCGTTTTGATATTCCAAGAAATGAAACAATAGACTTAAAACAGAATCTGTCTGCTAGAAAGTCGGATTTTGACTATAACCATCCAGGTAAATTTTTGTTTTTATTTCAGTTTCTAACCAACTTTAAAGTAATCTTTAACGTTTAGATCAATTATTTATTCAACTATCAGATTCTTCAAGTTTGAAATATCGATTTTACAGCTAGCAAAATTGATGATAGAGAAGATGAACAACATGACATGATTGGCGACAACTATCAACCAACAATTTCTAAAAATCCAAGGTATTTTCTGTTAAATTGTTCCGAATAACCACAAAATCTACTTTCAGACCATCTGTTCATGTCCCAATTAAAACCTCAGTTAGAAAAGCATCACAAAATGCTTACAACTTATCAAGACGTTCTCATTATGTCCAGCCCCATCTTTCGAATCTTCATGCTTCTACAGGAGAAATTATCGAATGAAATTTTAGTTTTTGTTTCAACATGGAAATATTTTGTAATAAACATAGAAGGGTTTAGTTGTAGATAGATAAATATTTGTTTTCTAGTTGTCGATGTTTTTGTAGATTTTCAGCTCTTTTTTATCTTGTACTATTTGAAATAATATTTTTTATATTTTTAATCTTTATCTTGAATAGAAAGTCATCGATCTAAAAATAGATCAGATTGAAGGTTTTATTCAATTAATAATTTCTGTCATGTAGAAATTTTTCAAATAAAGTTTATATAAAAGTAATTGAGATGTTGATGTACTAAAGTTGTTTACATATCACAACTACAGCAAGTCGAAGAGCTTTCATACAAGCATTCTCAAAACTTGAATGTTTATTTTCTTCGATTATCAATTTCATTTATTGAAAATAGAAAGAGCAAATGTGTGATGATTTTATCTGATTATTAAAACTAAAACCATCGAGCGTCAATTGAATGGTTTATCCGGATTTAGTAACACTGCCGCCTCAAACAACATGATGTTAAAATGAAAGCAAAGAAAGTCTACAATTTATTATATTTAAAGTTTAGGAAAAGCAATTGGAAAACTGCCAGAGAAAAGAAATCATAAATATAACAGAAATTAATTGCACAAAGTCAAAAATAAAATTGATCAAACGAATAAACAAATCAAAGAAATAGTATTTTGTGACATTAGCAGAAAATAAAATGAAATATTTTATAGATTAGGTTAAGAAAGGTTATTCAAATAAGTTTACACATGATCACAACAAATTCCACAATTAACTTGATTTAGATCACTAGTTCTCGTCTTTTTATCACATAATACATTGATAGACTGATAAAGTTTATCTGAAAACTGTTCACTGTAAGTGATGTACTATGCCTTATAGAGTAATATCATGCAACTGGGATATGGCGAGATTTAGCTAAATAGATCCGTTGCTTTTTGAATCTTTTGGAAGAAGATCAGTTACCCTAGGTGCAAGTTCCTTCCATAGAATAGCCATCTGCAAATAACAAATTTCGACTTAGGTTTATATCTCGTGAACTTTTGTGAAAGAAGAATTACAAAAGATTTTTTTATTCGATATTTACATCATCTTCAACTTTAGTTTGATAAAAGACATATTTGAAGCTAAAAAGAATATATCTATAGCTCTTTTGAATATTCAAAAAATCATGAAGCAGACAAAAATTCTTCAAATAACTTCGATTAGCGATTTTTCTCCTTTAAACTTTCAGCAACTTATTTTCAACCATTCAACAAAAGTTCAGTCATCTAAAACCTTTTTCAGCAACCAATCAAACTTACAAACAAATTCTAACAACAACGATAACAACAAATTGAAACTAGCAACAGTGACGTTTTTCTACCTCATCATGCCCCTTCATCTGAGTAGCAACTAGGGTGGTGAGTACATCTGCTAAAATTTCCATGTTCAAATACACAAGTTGAGTTTCCAAATGAATACAATGAAGTGAGAAGTAATTCCGACATTCTCTAGTCGCAATTTCATTTTCTTGCTAGCAAGCCAAAAAATAAAAGTTTATATAAGTTGAAGATAAGCCTGGAATTATCAAGAGAGATTTAACAACTAAATCAGAAATATTTGAACGAAACCCTCACAGCTTGTATTTTTGATTCCATTTTATCAACACCTTGCTAAAAAACAAAAAATAAAATTTGAATTTGAGAGTTATTAAAGTTGGCAAAATCTTCTACCTGTTCCATATTTGCGATGGTAGCTGCCATCCTTTTAGTTTTCATGGCTCCATACTTCTTCAAAGCGTAATGATGCTCCTTCAAAACTCCTCTTTCATGACGATCACATAAATCCTAAATTGAAATAAGAAGATTGAAGCTAGTAGTAGCATGTAGTGGTGTCATGTGACAAATTGATCAATTGAAAGCTGAAAATGTCAGTAAGTTGTAAATGAAACCTGGTAAGCTTGTAGCAGGTCGTGCAGCACGTTCAGTTGATCAACTACTCCTTCCTCTTCACGTTTGTTCTATTAATAAGATAATAATAAGATAAAAGATAAGAAATTTTATACAAAGTTACTAACTTGTAAGGAATGCTTTTCCGAAATAGAAGAAAACTCAACAGACAAACTTCTAAAGGATTTTTTGAGATTATTGATGATGCAGTTACCGCCTGTTGCCCATTGAGAAGCAACTGAAGTATCGTTGCCAATAGCTCTAAAATAAAAATAAATGTTTCAAAGTTGAAACAACAAATTAATTAATTGAACATTTTATTCGTATTTCAGTTTTATAAAAACTTCAAGAACAAAATTGCTTACGAATCAAACATCAAGAAACAGGAAAGGATGACTTTAATGTAAGTTTTTCAATAAATATTAAAACAAATATTAAGCTTCAAATTGAATTGTATTTAAATGACCAGAAATGAATTTTATGAATGAAATTTCAGTTTGACAATTTATTTATTAATATTACGTCATAAACAATAAAAGCAAATAAACAGCTACAACAGAATTTGCTGAAAATCTATTCAACTTGCAAATATGTTGGTAAGTGTCAAATTGATTTTCAACTTTTTGTGAAATATTTACAAAGTTGTTTTTTTGCTGGTAGAGAAAAAGTAAAACAAAAATTGAAATTAAAGATATAGGGAAGAAATTGGAAAAAGAAATACTCCATCTTGCTAAAGTAGGACTGAAAATTTGTGAAGTAAAGTATTTGAATAATTTGATGGCTGAAAACACTTTTAGAATAAAATTTGAAAAGTTATAAATAACTTTTAACATTTTATGGCATTAGACGGATAAGGAAATAGCTGAATATGTGAAGACTACATTAGATGATAAGTACGGTGGTCCATGGAATGCAATTGTTGGAAAAAAATTTGGAGGAAATGTGACTTTTATACCAAGTAATAAAAACTCAATTATTTCTTGATTTAATTCCCAAAATTTGTTAATTCTTTGATAGATCATTTTATTTACTTTATCATGAAAGAAAAACACTTTCTGGTGTATAGCACAAGAAATATGAGAGGACCTAAGCATGATGTTTACACCAATTATTCCAGTGATACTTATAACCTTTAAGTTCTTCTTTTTATATTTCATAAATTCTATCAAATATGTAGGATAAAGTCGATCACAGAAAAATGTCATCGATATTAAAAATAAAAGAATTTGAAAATTATTTAGTGATTATTTAAAAACCAAATTTGATTTGTAATTTGAAGAAATGTTTTTGAAGTTGTTACTTACATTAATTCTTTTCCGAAATTCATCATATCACTTGAGTTTCCCGAACTTCTTTCAGCAACTCTTGTGGTGATGTCGCGCAGCTTGTGAACATGATTACTCAGCTGCCTAATCTGTTCTTTGCTAGCTGCAAAGTTTGATTGAGTTTCAGGTGAGACCAAATCCTGGGTGAAAATATTGTTTGATAATTAATGAAATTTAGGAAAATAAAAAGTTTTTTATTTAAACATAAATAGCAAAGAAACCTTTGCATTAGCAGCCAAATCACTGGTGAAAAACTCATCTGGTGCACCACGGAATTGCTCTTTAATTTTGTTGACGACTTCCTGTATACAGCAAGTACGTGTTTACTGAAGCATAAAGTAAGTAACCAATCAGAGGAGAGTTTGGTTTCGATAAAGACTAATTTTTTGAAAGGCAACACTTATAAGTTTGAAATGAAATTTGTTAGATTTTATAATTCATGCAAAAAAACATTTTAAGAAAAAACTGGCATGCTTATTAATAGCAGCACAGAGGTTTTATTACTGCAGTTATAAACAGTGGAATTTATTAGTAAATATTTACAATAAAATGTTTTCATTCAAACCTTTCAAACAAAGTAGAAAATAATTAACGAAATCTTTCCTACCTTGCTGCATTTCAGAACACAATTTTCAAAAACAAAATTAAATTTGTACTTTTTATAGAACTTTTTAATTATTTCATTTAAACAAATTCTACTGAAGCTTATAAGTTAGAAACTTACTCCGTTATGTGTGAGAAAGAATTGTAAGACTTGACTGTCATAGATCGCCGGATGACGACTTAAGATTTTGAGGAATCGACGCAGAGATTTCCTTCTGGCTTCAATAAAATCTCTATCAGCTGCCAATAAAAGTCAGATGCAAAATTAAACCATTTTACGAGCTTCAAGTAAATTCTTATGATTATACTGACAAAGCCTCGGGCGACTACCTTGATATGAGGACAGGAAAAATAGATTTAATAATATATCTTCTATACGAATGATTTTGTAAAAACTCGTTGAAAAAATAGTAAATTCAAACTAGAAAAGAAGCAAACTTTGATAGAAAATATTCATCGTATCAATTAGAAGATCAGAAAATTGATTTTGATAAGTTACAACATGAAAGCCAATATAATGGCTACTTGAGTTGACAACAAAATAATCAATACTTAAGATAAAGTATCAAATTGAAAATCAATAAATTGTTGAGATACACAAACACAATTACTTACAATTTAACATCACTTTTTTAGGTGGAAGTTTTGGTATCATTCTGTATGGAAACAACTGTTGTAAAATATCATAGAAGGCCAGAAAATCGTTGTAGCGACGTTTTACGTTTGAATTATGTCTCTACAAAACAATTAGTCGACTTAAGAATTTCCTGTAGCAGTTTATATTGTTATAAGAATGAAATTAAATGTTTAAGCTTCAATTTTGAGATATTTTATAAAGTTATTTAAATTGATTATTATAATCAAGTAAAAAGTTGCTGCTGATAATTTACCTGACTAGAAACTTCATATTCAACATGTTTCAAGAAAATTCCTTTCTTTTCTGGAACCAACGATACTTGTATGGAATCAAAGTTGCACATTTCTTGATAAGAATGATTTAACTTAGTGGGTGATGATTGTTCTTGTCGTAGTAAGCTCTTCATGGATTCTACATCTCCTAAATCCGGGCGTGGAAGCTCTGTATATAAATTAAATTAAACAATTACTAAAGCAAACAACTTCAAACTAAACATGCTGTTGAATAAATGAAGCAAATTTTCTAGAATTAGAAGCTAATTGTACAAAGATTTTTTGAGTAAAAAGAGAAATGATATTTTACTAATTGCTGAAAAAAATAACAAAAAAGTAAACAAAGAAAATTAGAGAAAAATCTTCAAACGAATGTTAACTCTAAATCACACATAAAAATGTTTATATTTAAAGCATTGAATGATTCTTTTAATAAAGTTTCTTTGAAATCTTCATGAAATTAAAATAAAAAAATCATTATTAAAAACCTTCTCCAGAAAAATTCTCTAGAAGCTTGTCACTAACTGATTTCCCACTTTGAGCAAAAGCAACTAATGCAAGAGCTTTGTACAAATTACTGCGATTAATTGTTCCATTTTTTATATCTAGAAGACTCCAAATCTAATAAAGTAAGAATAGTCTAAAATGATGGGTTATAAAACAGAGATATATTAAAACAAAGAATTAAAATATAGTATACATTTTAAATAACTAGAAATAAACTTTAAATGGTTTAAAAACTTGTTCTATTTACCTGACTCAATGTAGCCTTTTCTAATTTGGACTTGACCAATAAGTTTGTTAAAATTGTTTGTGAGATTGCTTCACTATTATCAGGACATAGAACATCATATACATCTCTATAATAAGGTGGGACAGACCCTATATAAGATTAAATAATAATTACTTATGAGTTTTCTTGAAAAAATCTACCATAATAACAATTAATATATTTTTATATTAATAATAAATATGAAATAAACATACATACCTCTTAAGTCAGTCATAATAAATATTAAATAATAAAGATTCTAATCCTGATGAATTTTCCAGAAATTAAAAAAATAACCTTTAAATATTTCAAAGGATTAAACAAAAGCTACAAAGATTTAAGATGTTTATTATCACTTAGTACTATTAAATCAATATTACACAAAAAACAAATTTATAGTTTTAAAAGTTTTTGAAAAAAAAACTAAATTTATAACTTAACCTAAATCTAAATTAGAAATAAATTATAAAACTTAAAAATATTACAAATCTTTACTAGATCTGTGGCAAAAATAAAATTATAATAAAATTATAGAAAGCATAAATATATGAAATAAAAAAAACTTTCAAATAATTCTATAAGATATATAAAGTATAACATATATATTTATTCTATTAAAAAAAAGAAATTTAGAAAAGTATTTAGTAACAAAAATGAAAACATATGTACAAAATCTGATTTTTTATATAACAAATAAGTTAATATAATTTTTGTTATGTTAAATAGATTTTACAAATTAACAATAAAAGTATGATCTGTAATATGATAAAAATTCCTAAAACATAAAACTATTTAAACACTATTATTAAAACATTCTTTAAACAGTATGAAGCTTGATAAACATAAAACAGTTAGTAATATAGATATTTAAACTATTTTTCTTGAACAACAAAATTTAATTATTTTACATTAGACTGATATCATAAAAATAACAAACTTTAAAGAACAATTTTTAACTGAAGCAAAATGAAAGTAAAAACTTAAAGACATATAGATCTAAAAAATATTACATATATATAGACATAAATAAACAACCTTTTTAACAATAAACAAAATATTGTTATCAAAACTAATATTAAAAACTTATAAATAATGCTGTAAAAAGATTTAAGAGTACATGTTTACAAAAAGAAAGTTAAACAAAGTTTTTTTTGGAAAAAAATAGAATCAACCAGAAATTCGAAACATTTAATATATTGCTAAAATTGTTCATATAACTTTATTATAAAAACTAAAATCTAGTCTAATTAATAATTAACATTTGTTGAAACTAAGCTTATTTTTAAAATGTGTTTATTTTTAACAGCAACTTTTATAAGGTTTAAGTTATTTTTTAAAGATAATCACTTAACAAATATAATAAACATTTATTTAAAATATCTTGATCATAATCTAGAAACAAAAGCAAGCTACAAATAAATACTAAATAATAATTTAAGATATCTATCAATATTATTAATTAAGATATATATGATTCTTTAATAGTTACGTATCAACGAAATCTAACTAATAAGTTACAATACACTATTTATAAATAGCAAGCTAAATTACAAGCTTAAATGTATTGGAAAAAATTGAAAATTTCAGACAAATTTTTATCAAAATTCTGTATTATATTCTTAAAATATATAGCTGTTTAGTTTAGATCAAAGTTGATAAAAAAGTTATCAAACAATGCAAAATGGAATAGAAAAGGGTACTTTAGTAAACTAGTGTCATTAGCATATATAGCTTTGAAAATAACAAGCACAATCAATGACAACATGTTAAGCAAACGTGCAATCATAATGTACTGGCGCCATTTTCATCATATTTTGAACTATAAATAAACCATATTATACGCAAATTAGCTATCCAAGTTTCGATAATTTGTACGATAAATGAAATACGTTTTTACGAAGAAAAAAGTTTTTTTTTGAAAACACTTTAGAAAAAAATTCACAGTCCAAACTTACTTATACTAAGATACAAGTCAATTACCTGACATAGTTTTTAAAACAGGTTTATTTAAGACATATTAATTAGTTTATGAATTTATATTCTATATAAAACTTTGATGATAAGTTTTTGAAAAAAAAAAAAACTTTCTGAAGAAATCTTAACTAATTAAACTCTAGTAAATGACGGCCATTTCACTTTTGTAACACTTTTGTTTTAACTCTTCAAATAAATAGTTAGTATTAAATGATAGTCGTTAGATTTGAATGAAAATATTAAATATGCAAGGTGACTTATTGTAAGTAAGAGTAATTTTATTGTAATAATTGCTATGGTTCTGAACTAGAAATTCTGTATTCCTTTGTATTTGCGTAAATTGGGGTAATTAGTTTAATGACACATTCAACGAATGAGTAGTTTAACTTTCCATGTGGTACTCGATCAACTATTGCGCAACTAAATTTTTTTCACAGTTACAACTCCATATTATTGAACCTAATGAGTCGTTAAGAGAAAGATAAAAAGTGTTTGGTTTTAACTCAGCTTTTATATGAACTAACTATTGTTCTATTTCAGCTGATGAATCAGATGTATAAGTGCATATGACTGCACTCTGTACTGATATATGCTGACATAGTAAACCATGTTTCTTATAAAATAGACTTTTCTGTCTACATTTTTAAATCATTGAATAATTTTTAAACTCACTGCGTTTGTTGAATCACTTAAATCAAGGTTTCATTTTTGATAAATAATTTTACAAAAAAGACTTTGTTTTTAACAAATAGTAATCAAACTATTCTATGCTCTTTAAACGGGTGTTTAAAGTGAAAACTTTTTCATTTGCTATATTTCAATTTAGAAATATTCAACTTTTTCAATTGAAGTTGCTAACAAATAAAACAGTTTTACTCTTATAACTACTTAAACAATTTTTTTTTCTCGTAACTCATTGATAATGTTTGCAATATTCAGGCTATGTCTCAAATTTTTAATTATAGTTTTTTACTATTAAAGCTGAGAAATATTCTGGTTTTCAATTGTGAAAAATTCTTATTTATAATAAAACTGAAAGGTTACTGGTTGTCAAAATCAAAATAAATCTTTGTCATATTTTCGAATAATAATAAAACTGAGTACGTTTTGTAGCATTTTGAAGATCTAGATAGTAAGATTCGACATTAAGATTGGTGTTAAAATGTAGTTAAATGTTTATACTTTTATAACAACAGAAGCAAATTTTCCCAAATAGTTTGCATGTGATTACCAATTTACTAATTTGATTTATTTCTAATTTTAAAGAGTAAAAACATTGCAGGTTTTTGCACCAAAACGCATTTTCAAAAGTTTGGAGTTTTCTTTTTTGTCATTTTCAATTACACAACATTAAAATTATTTGCCTGGCTTCTTAACATACTTTTTTAAATTTAATGTAACAAGTCTTTCCTTATTGCAAACTTAGTTTTTGAAAAAAATTTAGTCTTTAAAAGTTCTATTTTTATCAGTATGAAATACACATTTATGCAATTTTTTTTATAAGTAGTCAAAGAAAGTAATCAATAATTTCAATTTTGTTCTATTTTTTTCTTATAGATATAAAAATTTCAATATAAATTGTTTAAAGGCTTATTCTTTACCTTATGCTAAATAAGCTAAACTTTCTTTGTTTCTTTAAAATAATGTCGACAAACAATTTCACAAATTGGTTTCAACATTGTGTTAATAACAAGTTTAGAAATTGTAAGCCAAAATTGATATTCAAGTAATTTTAAAAGCATAGTAAACAACCTCTTAAATCTCTAGGCTGTAAAATAATAATTCTCTAATATTATGGCCATATTTTACAGTATGGAATTTATTAAAGTCTTGTTTAT
Source organism: Pegea sp. RAD2-039 (assembly GCA_034620365.1). Classification (NCBI taxonomy): domain Eukaryota; kingdom Metazoa; phylum Chordata; class Thaliacea; order Salpida; family Salpidae; genus Pegea; species Pegea sp. RAD2-039. The sequence continues at coordinate 545,276 of JAQGEQ010000179.1, read as the reverse complement.
CTCTAATGTTAAAAATTTTACGATAAGAAAAGTTTATGTATTTATGAAACATATGCAACAAAATAAATGAATAATAAATTTTTATATAGATGATACCAACAAACAGCTGATAATTGCATGTTGCTCAGTGAAAGACTAAATCTTTGATGTCCTTACCAGAATACAACATATCTAGATGTATAAGACTTGTAAAAAGCTTACAACAAAGTTTATTTGAAACTTTATTTGAATATAGCAAAGAAAAAGCATTCACATTTATTGCAGATAGACAACAGCAGAAAGAGATAACTTATAGAATATGATCTTTAGTTATAAGCGATACAAAAATAATTTATTATTTTATGACAAGATGTTAGAAAGTACAAATTAGTTATTATCACTCCATCATTCGACATGCATATACTAACATATCACAGTCATTCCTAATGTGGATTTGAAAGTATGCAAAATATTTGTACAGATACATAAAGATGTTTGTAGAAACTTCAGAAGTGAACTAACACAAATTTTCTTGCATCAGAGGTATGCGTTCCCCTGAGTGGACAGCAATAACTTCATCTTGATCACGATTGTTAAAAACCTTTTCATTTGATGATGCCATATCCCAACCTAGCAGAATAAATTAGAAAAATATTTCAAATAGCTAAAATTTTGAGTCAATTTCGAAAATTGATGCTGTTTAAATCAATTGTTGGAAACACCGAGTTAAAGAATTATATACAAATTAGTCACACCAAATCAAAGACGCCTTCTTTCAAACGTCGTAATATCATCAACACCACATTAGTAAAGCTATTTACTAGATAAATGTTTAATGATAATATGCTGATAAAGATATTCATTCCCCTTGTCATTCTACTTACAAATTATCCTGCAGCTTCAAACTGAACTTAAACCTGATGATGGGTATATGTTTACAAACAACTCGTTGAAACTTTATTTTTGGGTCAATTCATATTTATTCAGGAACTTTAACATCAATTATTAAATACTTACTTGGATAATACCGAAAAAGTTCTATTGAATGAGACAACTTAGCTAGATACAAATATCACAAAAAGCAATTTTAATTGAAAGATGACTCAATTTGTAATTAAGTGTTGTAATAAGAACAAAATATTTCTCCTAATTCAATTTTGATGGTTTCATTTCAAATAAACAAGTGAAATTAATAAATTTTTCATGAATATCTTACCAAGAGCAGAAACCTCCGAGACTTCTTCAATGTAATCTGAAGCTAGTTGATTTTTTGAACGAGCTAACCTCTTCATCATTACACTGGGAACTGAAATAAAAAGAACCTTAGTTTAAAAACTTTTTTCTTATTACGTATGTTGAGTCATGAAATGAAAATAAGACAAACTTTCATAAAAAAATAAATCAAGTGAATGTAGTTGAAAAACAGATCAATTTCCTTAGTGTTTTTGACTGAAAAGTTTTTATGAGTCAAAGTTCTATCAACCCAATTGACTTTTTAAGTTTATTAGGTTTACAAGTCAAAGACTTTATCAAGTTTCTAGCAAGCATATTTGGGAAAAATTATTATAAAAAATTAGTAAATATGATAAAGTAGTGAACCACGTACTGTGACCAAGTCCTTGCAGAAAAAAGCAGATAGCTTCAGAAACATTGAACAGTTCCTCTTCAAGTAACATTCCACCAATATCAGCCATCTAAAAAGAAATTGAAATGATTTCTAATGACATTAATTACATCTTAACCTTCACATTCATTAATTATTAATGATGCTTTTAACCAATAGCTTTCATGCAACATAAATGAAGAAAAAGAAGTTTGTGACGATTGTAACTTCTATTTTTTCACAAAGGTCATGAGATGGTAATAATGAAAGATTTTTAAAGTAGATGGATTCGCTAATGGCTTCGAACAACTTGTTAGTTTTTAGAATTCGTTTTCAACAAAATTCTCGAATAGAGACTATGATTGAATTGTTTAAAATTTTAACAAAGTGTCTCGAAAACATTTTCTCTAAACAAGAAAATATCAGCAAATATATGCCAACGGTTTCTTATCAAAATTACAAATCAAATTTTGTCAGCAGGATTTCCCATAAGATTAATACAAAAAGAATCAAGTTATTCACATAAAAACTGATTGAAAAACGAAGTTCAAAGAAAGTTAGAAAAAGGTAGATAAAATGAATAATTAAAGAAAAAATCAAACTTTTAAGAAGGTGGTTTTCTGTGGATTTAATCGGGAATTCATCTCCACAGCTTCATCAACAAAAGGTGAGAGATCGCCGACCATAATCAAAGTATCGCATTTCAAAGTGGTCAGATCCCAAGTTTGAGGATCATAAGATCGATGAATGGGAATATCATCTCGTCTAGAGGAGGATTTGATCAGTGAAATGATAAATATAAAAAAACTAACCTCTCAAACTCAGAAAAGAAGGTTTGGACGTTGTTGATGTTCATAACATTCAAGAGATGTTGGCGATGAGTTTCAAAAAGATGAGGACGAGACGACATTTCAATCTGTGGATTTAAAGATGAAAATCTCTTGAAGCCATCAGGTTTTGTAGATTAGAGAAGTTGTGATTCAATTGATGACTAAATGACAAATTGTTTGTTTCTAGCTTGAAGTAGTAATTTAGTAACTATAGATTTAAAGTTGACGTTTTTTGGGCATGACAAATCTATTCATGAAACATCTATCGTTATTCTTGTTTCTTATGAAAGCTATGAATGAGGGAGGAATTGTTGGTTTCATCGATACCAGCAGGAGTTGAGCAAAGATACATTTTTACATTGGTTTAAAACCATTATGGTGTGAGTTAAGGTTAAATACGTGAACACTTACCTCAGAGAAACGATAGTTCATCAGTTGATCAGTAAAAGGTGTGTTGAAGTTGGTGATCTGAAGAAAGATGTTGATGAAGTGTCTGATATTTATCAATAATATCATAACAAGTTCTACTTAAAAATCTAGTTACAATATCTATTGTTTAAAGCTCTGAATAATCATTTAGTATTGACGATAAATTAGATTACATACGTAGTAAAAGCTTCAGTAAATTCAGATTTGTACTTATATATAGAATAGATAGAAAAACAAAATAAACAAATAAGAAGTTGAAATAAATAATGAGCTCAATTACATATTAATGTAGATAAAATCAAATTCAAAATATCTTCAAACTAAATACCTTTTCACCAATCCAATTAAAATTGCCAACAACAGAAATAATAGGATTAACAACAATCAAGCCATCAACTAAAGTAGGGTTCTTCATCTGTAGACGAAATAAAATAAAATAATGTTGGTTAGCGAGTCTACAGTTAATAGAACTCGAAATGAATAGAAATATTATGACAAAAATTCAAACAACAAAATTAATAACAAATTTAATGAAACTATTAGTTGAATCAAATTTATACAAAAGCAAATCAATTTGAAAAATGTCTTACAGCAAATCTTGTCAATATGTTCGAGCCTGCTCCATCACCCAAAAACACAGCACTTTTCAAGCTTCAAAACAAGGTTAAAGTCAAAAAAGCCTTAATAATCAGGTGTTTCACTTTTAAGAAAAATACTACTTCAATTGTTTAAAAAACATATTTTGAGAAATTCAAGTTTGAGTCATTTACTGCAGCAAGTTATTTGGTTAGTGGTTGATGTAGCTTATCAAATCTTACTTGAACTGTTGAAGTACTTTTGGAATAGCATCTGAAAGGTTCTCCATGGAAGGATAAACAAAACTGAAAATAATAAATTATCAACTCAATCAACTTCTGACAATTTGTTCAAAGGTCTATTTGATAGACTACTTCACAGTAGCAATTATTTTGATAACCAAAAAGTTAAAAATGAATAACAACACAAAATCAATAAGAGTTTATATTTTTCTACATCATGTCAACCTTGTAGTAATTAAAAGTCATTGAAAATATATGAAATATACAAATGCTATTTTAAGCCTACCTGTCACTCAAAGGTTTTGCAGCATCCTCTTGTCCTGGAAGAACCACGTGGTATATATTATACTTGGATATAATTGGTTGCATAAATTCACTATTTAGTAAAGCTCCAAAGTTCGAGAAAGCTTTAAATAAAAAAAATTGTTTGAAAATTGTTGAACAAAATCACTCATAGCTCTTCAAGTAGCAATAACAAAGGTCATTAAAAGTATAAATTCAGAAATGTTCTTTGATGAAACTCACCATTTAAACCAACATCATGAACTGTTATAAGTGCATGTTTAGCAGAAGCACACCCTCGCTGATAAACTTTCAACTTTGAGTTATAGAGAACACCTTTGTAGCAATATGGAAACTCTATAGAATGCTCCTACAATAGAATTTATCTATCTTTATATAAAACTCAACAAATTTAAAAAATATTTTACTTTTTTAATCTTTTATAAAATTTCTATATAAAAAATGACACTTAACATAACAGTTAATATGTGTTGCATGGTTTTATGAAAATTAAATAAGGAACAAAAGTTTTATTAAAGAAACCACAAACTTACTCTAGAGTTTTCAGAAGTTGGAGCAGACATTTCTACCATTTCTAAAACCATTTTTATTCTTTTATCAGATAAAATATAATCTAATAAAAATAAAAAAGATAGTTTAGAATAAAAATTAAATACTTTGTTACATTTACTAATCTCTTAGTTAAACTAAATAAACTATTATACTCTTTCAAATCTGATAAAGAAAAATGTTTTATAAATATAAAAGTTAAAATATCTTTTTGAAGTATAATGAAAACAAATCAAAGTCTTATAAACAACTTTATGATTGAGAAAATAAAACTTTCAACATTGTTTAAAAACTCTCATTACTAATCATCTACTTGAGAAAAAATAAAAATGTTAAAAATTGTGAAACTAAAAATTACATAATCCCTCAAATAAATAATTATATTTTTTTAAGAAAAAAAAAATTCTAGAAGTCTTAAAACAATTTGTCATTAAAATTAATATTATAAAAACAATATAACTCTTAATCTAAATAGGAAAACAATAAAAATTATTTACTAAATGAAATCATTTTTATAAAAATTGATTAAATTAAAAAAAAGTAAAAGATAAAGTGTCTACAAGAAAAGCAAACTATATAAGCTATAAGTTTAAAAACAATTATAAGTTTAACTCTACCACCATAAAAAAGATATATTGTAAAAATATGACAAGAATAGGTTGAGAGCTTAATGGAGAACAATTTAAGAAATCAGGAAAAAAAATTAATATTGAAACTAGAGAAAAATTTATGAAAAAATTATAAAAGTAGTTTTAGTAGTTATAAAGTAATTACATCATATTTTTTCAAGTATAAAATTTGAGTTACTTCTGTAAAATGGGTTGTTTTGAAAATTCAAACAAATATTTTTAAACTTTATCAAGAATTTAACAAAAATTTGAAATTTTAAAAAATAAACATTTATAAATAACAAAATAAACTTAGTTCACTTGTTTGTAAAAAACCTTTTTGAAAAAAATATGTAGATTATCAGTTTAGAAAAACAAAACACAAATAATTTGACGTAATGGTTAAAATGATAAAATATTGAATAAATAGTATACTAAGAAAAACTTAAAAAACTTTTTCTACCAAAGAGATAAAATAAAAATATTTTAAAAGGGAAAAAAACTTTCAATATGACCTTGAGTAACAAAACATTGGAAAGCAAAAATTGAAAGATTTTTTGTGCTACACAATTTAGAATAACTTTTGCCTAACTATATTAGTGACATTATTAATATCCTTTAATTAATTTTAAATTGAAAAATACATATTTGAAAACATAAATTAAATTAAGTGTATACGATATTGAATTATTATGATAAAAAATAAACAAAAATATCGAAAATAGTACAAGAAATTTAGATGGATTTCGTAGCATTTTAAAAACTAAATAGCTTGAACTGTAAACAACATGAATTGAATTATTTAAACTACCTAATATCATATGATAAATTTAACTCTTGGTTTTCAACATTCGACATCCATAAATACAAAAGAGTGTTATAAGAAAATACTTATTTCCACAAATAAAGATACATACATTATATTCTTTACAATATAATCCTGATGCCCAAGCTCACCATTTATATTCAACTTATTCTAGTAGCATAAACTAAAAATCTATAATCGGTTACCAGTAGAATCACGTGTTTTTGATTATATATAAACATAGCAGTGTAAGTTTTTCGTAATATACAGCCGTATATCTATTCTTCTAACAAACCACATTTTCTGAAAAAATTAAAATTTCAAACAAAAAAGTTATGCAGAGTTGAATAAAAATAAATCTATATACCTTTGCAGTAATCCCTTTATTATTTATTTATTTATTTATTACAATAAGTGGTATTTGAAATACAATTATGACAAGGTGGCATTCGAGTTTTTTTTCTGCAGTCATATTCTTTTGTTTCTACTTGCTATAAGAGCTATAAAATTATTATCTTGTTCAAATTGTCATTTAAAGCCATGCGTTAAGTAAGATAAATGAATAGATAAATAATAATTTTGATGAATAATTTAGATAAGCTAGGTATGAGTCAGATAATGTACAGTAAGCTATTATATATTAAGCATTTCATTAATTGTCCATCTTACGATTTATCCGATCATTTCAAAAACATTTCTATCTAAAAATATTTGTAAATTATTTCTCAATACTAATTAAATTTCTTGAACAAGAATAATAAAAATTTACATCATTAATTCATATCGTAGTTTCTGACTTGTGTACTAAATATACAAAGCATTAAAAGTGAATTATTATCATAAAACATGTTTAGCACAAGATTAATTAAAACTTTTCTAAACCTATTTTGTATGGCCTGCTTCGGTCGAGAGCGGCCATGCTGTAAGCCAGGACAGAAGTTATGGAGATACAGTGCAATAGGATTCAAGTCTCCACGCCAACAAAATATGCAGCAGAATAGAAAGACTGATGTATCTGCGCCCAGCTGGCGTCACAGAAGCAGCCAGAATGACACTGAGAGAAACTATCTACGACACTCCGACTTTAAATTTGGATTTTTGCGTCTACTAAAAGTTTACTAGTTTTGATTATGAACTTTTCCTTGTCGCAAATAAGTTTTCGTCCGGGCTTGAACCTGGGACCATCCGCCTGTAAGGCGGGTGTGGTAAACGCTCTAACACGGAGATGAACCTATTTTTATTGTTTTACTGAAGAAGAAGCAATAATTTTTCTTATTTTTATGCTAATTATTATTGCAGTTGAAATAATTACAATCTATGATGCTGGTTGCAATCAATACATATGCAGCGTTTAAATCTATGTGGTAAGGTTTTGAATTTTGAAAGGTAAGGTTGTTAAAAATTGATAAAAAAAGGTTTGTGAATAATATTTATTACTTTGCTGAGGTTTAAATCTGAAAATATATAAAATTAAATCTTTAATCATTATAAAATTTAATTTTGAAAAATCAAAATTTTGATCGAGACAGTTTAAATTAATTTATTTGTTAGGAAGCAAAATATGTACAAAGAAAATAACCAAGTTGGTAAAACTGATCAATTTTTGTCGAACAATCATTCCGACAATTGCCATAATAATAATTACCATTCAATTCAAGAAAAGTTGAAATTTGAATGGTATGGTTTTATTTATTAAAATGAAATAGTTTTTTCTTGACTAGCAGTTCTGTAGAAACTTCTAGGGACAAAATGATGTATCAAATTCCAAAGAAAATGATTTTTAGTTAGCAGATTGCACATAAGTAGATAGTCCTAAAATGAGGTAATCTTGAAATAAAGTAGCTCTCAAATTCAAACTGTTTCAAAAAGTGTTTTTATCATTTTAGGAAATTACATAAGTTTCAAACCAAATTGACGAATATTTTATAAAACATTCAAAGTAATTTATCAATATGATGATCACAATGAATAAGTGTGTCACTTATTACTAGCACTTATTGAAGTAGTCTCTTAAAATATCGATTGTACGGTAGTGGATGTTTGGAATACATATTTTGATTCCGAACTTTTATAATCATGGTCAGATTGGTTGCTCTTAAACGTTTCAATTTTGCTAAAAGTCTTCAAATTCTATTTATTTTTATTGAAGTTTTTTCAGGTTTGAGTTTTTCTAGAATACAATTTTAGGAGTAGAACGATTGTTTTAAAGGGTTAAAATAGTATTTCGACTCATAAATTTCATGCTTGTCCTAATATCAACAGTTATTATTATTATTTTTATGTTATTTTAATCGTTTTTCAGAAGATAATTTATTTTTGTCATTATTTTCTTATTATTAATTTTACAAAGTAATATTTTCAAATCGCAAAGAAATAAAATCACTAAGATATGATTTGGAAAGTAATTATATTAAAATCTAATAATTTTTTTAGATATAACGTTCAAGTCCTAGAAATTTTTTAAGGTTTAATACCAATACTCTTTAACTTAAATGGACCATTTAAATAATGTTTTTTATTGGCTGTTTTTGTACTTAGAACTTAAACTGAAGCTTGATAAACAAACCTCTTGATTATACGTTGATCATAAGCTTACTACTACTACTCAAAAATACCAAATTATTTAACAGTTAAAAACTGGTTTTATTCTTTAATATTACTCTGATCTAACTACATTTAAACAGTTAAAAACTTAATCCAATTAAATAACTGCCTATTTTTCTTTAAATTTATACACCTCTAAAAAGTAAGCTTGAAAAATTGTAAATAAATCAAACAACCATCTCTAACAAAATTTATTATATCATATACCTCACAGCCAAACAAATCATCTTGATCTTTATATACAGATGTAATCTTAGCTCAAAGATGTGGAGCAGTTCTAAGAGAGTTTGGCCAGATAAGAAGTGCATTGTACCCAGAAAAGTATCCAAGTAATTATGATTGTACCTGGACAATTGAGGTGAAACCAAATTAAATTTTGATTAAAATGTGAATATTACATCAAATTAAATCTAAACAAAATTTTATTATTTATTATTATTCAGATTTTATTATCAAATTTTTCAGGCAAGAGCTTGGGACACAGTTTCTATGAAATTTGATCATTTTAAAATTGAGCCAAGTGAAGATTGTGAATATGATCATGTCTTGATCACGTGGTCAGAGGGATCAGAAAAGTCAGTTAGATTACTATTATCGCATTGTTTTATCAAAAACTGTTATTTTTACATGAATGATTTTAGTATAAAAAATTCAGAATCAAAATATTTTTTGAAATTAAAAGTTAAAATTTAAAAATAGAAATTGATTCTGAAATTATAAAATCTAGAAATTTTAATAACAATCTTATTTAATAAGTTTTATTAATTTATTATTTTATAACTATTTATTTATTTTTTGTCAAAACTGATTTGTAAAGATTCTGTGGAAACAAAATGAATAAAGTTGGTGATAACGGATACTTGACAACCAAAGGGAGGACAACAATTAAAATGTTTTCCGATAAGTCAGTTGAAGATACAGGCTTCTCGATGCGCTTCGAAGGTAATTCAATCATTACAAACAATACAAAGCGATCTTATCACCAAAAACTGAAGTTTAAAAAAATCTCCTACATTTATTTTCTTTGAACCATTTTTGATGACGTCTTGTTGTAAAACTGTTAATTTGAATACATAGTCACGCGTAACGAGATGCCTGAATCCATGACAACAACACTTGCTCCAACGACTACTACAAAAGCTGAAACCTTAGCAAACGCATACAACTCTTGTGCCGATAAGCCTTGTCAAAATGGAGGTGAATGCGTTGACGTAGAAGAAGGATTATTTATCTGTTTTTGTGAAGACGGATTTGAAGGAGACTTTTGTGAAATCAGTAAGAATGAATTTAAATCTTAGAAGAAATATTTTCTAATTTATCTCATTGTGCCGTTACTTGGATAAGAGATATTCTATTTGAGAAACAAAAAATATTTTGCGTTATCAGCAATTTTTACAATGTTCAAAATAAAATCTTTTGACTACAGATCTAGATGATTGTACTTCAAATCCATGTTTGAACGGAGGAACTTGTTTAGATGGAGCAAACGAGTGGTCTTGCGATTGTGTACCTGGATATGTGGGGGAAACTTGCGCTATTGGTACTTCTAGTGTATTTATAGTCAATTCTGAAGCGATCAGATTTGATCATTTCTTATAAACAATAGGACTCTTTAAGTTAAAGTTTAAATTATGATTTTTATAATCAAAATAATAAAAGCAAATTCTATGCTACCTTATAAAGTTTTACAAATAGGAACGAATTGAACATTAGTATACTCAGTTTTGTGTACTGTATGCCAACATAAACTCTACCTTGAAGAGTTCATTCACATAAAACAGTTTCTTATTTCTCTTTTGAATAGATATTGATGAATGCAAAGTGGAACCTTGTAAAAATGATGCTGTTTGCATCGATCGAATAAATTCATTTGAATGTATCTGTCCAGATGGTTATACTGGTTGGGATTGTAGTATTGGTTAGTTTTTTATTCTAATTTTTAACTCAAACTCACCATCCGGTATATTGTTAGTAAATTTTGTTCTTTAAATATGATCGAGTAGATTATCATCATTAAAACAAAGAAAAATTAAAAATTGTCTTTTTTCTCAAAACATAATCATGATTTGATGAAAATAATTTAATAACCCTAATTAAAATTTGTTAATTTGATGATTCAATCAATTTAATTTCTACTTGCTATTTTGTCGTGTTTTAAAATCAGAAATTGATGAGTGTGAATCGAGTCCTTGTAAAAACTATGGAGTTTGTGAGGATCATCTGGGACATTTTACTTGTGTCTGTCATCCCAAGTACACCGGGCCTACTTGTGAAATATGTAAAAACTAAATTTAAAGAGCAGTCAATTCATATCTTACAAAATTTACTTTCAGCTTTGGAACCAACAACAACAACTGCATTGGCTACAACTGCAAAGGAAGACACAACTATCATAGAAGCAACAACACAAACACCAATAATAGCAACAACACAAGCACAAACAGAAATACAAACTACAACAACACAAGAATCAACAATAACAGAAGAACCAATTACACCAACAAAAACACCAGTAGCAACAACAAACAGTACAAATACTCCAGAAACTACAATCGTTTCACCTGTTGCACCAGAAACAACAACACAAAAACCAAATACATCAGAAACAACAACACAAGAACCAAATACATCAGAAACAACAACACAAGAACCAAATACATCAGAAACAACAACACAAAAACCAAATACATCAGAAACAACAACACAAGAACCAAATACATCAGAAACAACAACACAAGAACCAAATACATCAGAAATAACAAATACATTGGGGTCAACGCATTCAACAGATTTCGATGTTTTACTAAAATCAAAAAGCACCACGGAGCTTACTATTTCTCGAACATTAAACTCTACACAGTCACCAATTAGTGATGATACTAAAAACATGTCAGTTACAAATACATCAGAAGTTTTCAATGCATCAAATGTTTTCACAAACATTGAAGGTAAGTTATCTCAAAATTGTATACCATATTTTTTCTTTTTAAATTCTTTCTCATGATTACTGTAAATCAAGCAATTTAGATTTTATGTTACTCTAAAGATATAACTTAATTCATTTGTTTCTTTATTTATTTAAAAACAATTTACTATAGACAGTGATGAAAGTGAAAAAATGGATCTCACTTCTGTAATTGCCTCACTTCTAGCGCTATTAGGAGCTGTCTTTTCTCTCTTGTTGGTATGGCTTAAAAAGAAAGGATATTTAAGCGGTGATAAAGGTAAAGTTACTCCTACGCTTGACACTCTGCAAAATGCTGCGTTCGAACAAGATCAAACTGACTCATCATCTTCATTGAAATTAGATTGAAAAAATGATTTCAAATCATTTTTAAACATCATCATTAGTTCATCTTCTACCTTTGTTGGTAATATCTTATATACAGTATTTTTTAATGAATTTATATTTTTTACGCTTATTTTTATTGCTTTATTTTCACATTATTTCATACGTATTTTTGTATAAAGTAAAAAGCTTTTTTCTATAATAATAAATCCTTCCTGTGAACAATATAAGCTATGATAAAACTTTTTTAAAAGGTTGAATTTTAGCTTTTAAATTATTATAAAAAATACATCATTTCTATATAAAAATAGGGTATTATTGTTCTTACAATCTTACAAGATTTAGAGCTTATTTTATCATCATCAATTTATTTTACTAACAATGAAAAATTTCTCAAAGTTGTAGAAAGGAACTTATTTCAATATTGCCTTGTTTTCATTGTATTTTACACCAAGTAGAAATGTTAGTAAGTTTTACATACTTTTATCGGTCATTTTTATTTGTGTGTCAAAATTGATCAATTTTCATTGCTTCTGTCAACATCTTCATCATTAATTAAGAATTTGATTCATAACAAAGTACAGACTCAATAGATCACTAAGATGACGAGGATAAACAGGTAAATGAACTAGTTTGTTTATCTCACTCATTTAGTTTTGTAAACGTTTATTTGAAACTAATATAGAACTGTATGGTGAAATGTTAAAGTTTTATCAAACTTTACAGGAGTGGAGTCAATGGAAGGCCGAAGATCACCTATCGGAGAGTCTAATCCAAATATCAAAGATTCAAGTGACGTTGAAGCTTCGCCAAATGTAGAACAACTGTTCACTATGACATCTATCGTGAACCAACCAACATCTAAGACAGAAAATTACAAGAAAGAAAATAAACAATTATCTTGTACCGGGGAAATTCAAGAAACAGAAATTTCATCTCCATATTCTATATCACCTGAAAAACCGAGCGATATGGAAAATGATGAAGATGAAACTATTATTTATGCAAGAAAAGAAAGCCAACAAAGTAAAGCTACAATCAATGAAGATGTGAAAAAAACTATTCAAGTGTTAGGATGTTCTGATGAAAATCTTTATGATTCCGACTTTTATATCTATACTGATACCTTGAAAAGAGATGAAAATAAAAAAAACAATCAAGTTCTCACAACATCAATGCAACAACATTCAAATGACGATCTTAAAGATCAATTAAGTAAAAGTAATTATGAAATTGAAACTGGAAGTACTCTTGACCACGGGACAGCTTTAAGTACAAGCTTCAAAGTGGCCCATCGCCTACCTCGTAGTTTACCTCCCTTAAGAAATCCTCCACAGGTTGAAAATGAAATCAAGCTTACAAGGAAAAGAAGTCTTAGAAAAACAGATAAAAAGGTTTAACAGAATTTAAAAGTGAAAATGCTATTAATGTTCTTATGTTTAAATATTATGAAATAATTTTAAAATTTCTAATTTACTTCTAACTAGCTCAGAAGACATTTCTGATAAGAAAAGTTGCTGCTTAGTGTGTAATAAATTTAAAAACATGAAATATTGCGTTAAAATCGGTTTTTATTTTTGGTTATAATAATTCGGCAAAACTTTTTTGCTTCAACTATTTAAAATTATGTTGTTTTTAATAGAATTCAAATTAATTCTATAAGTGGCCACTTAACAAATGTGCTTTACCCTTTGTTTTACTACAAAACTATTTAAAGTGCTAAAGAATTCTTCAAATAATGAAAAACTTCAGCACTCACCTAATAAAATAGTAATGTGTCAATATTTAACCGGTCATTTTACTATTTAATGATGCTCTTAGATCAGTAAATGTGTTTTTAAGATGTTATGTTACAAATATTTGTGTCTTTTTATATTTACTTGCTTCTATTTAGCTAAACACTTGTTAGGCAAAACGGGTAAGAAGTGAAAAATAATGTGATTTCTTATATGTTCTATCAGATTGATTTTTCCATGAGTCAACATTTAAAACATTTCCATAAACTTTGCTACAAACAAATTTCAAACTGCATTTGATCTAATTGATAAACATTTCAGATTCAAAAAGGAACTTTTTCTATGCTTCCTTAATATGAACCATTTTCAAATAAATACATAAAGTTATTCACTTTAGTATCTTAAATATATTTCAAAAAAATGAATAGATGTTACTACATGAGAAGTTGTAACTTTGTTTCTGCTAGCTTATAAATTACTTTATCAACAACTGCATAATTTAATCTAGGTATTTTGAGACACAGACCTGGTCAAGTATTTCAAAAATTGGAAAAAATACTTTTATCCTAGTAAATTTTTGATAAGTATTCATTGGACATTTTTTTGATGATATAGCAGCTTCTACATCGTTTTTTCGTATGCTTATATGAATACGAAATGGTAAACCAATTGATTAAAAGAATTATGATGGGGGTAGGTAACTAGTAGCATACAATTGCTGACAATAACTAGATATCCACAAGTTCATAACACGAGGTGTTAAATCGTTTAATTTGGAAACTAATAGGTACTTTAAAAGCTGAGAACCCGAATCTTTTAATTAGTTATGGTAATTAATCCTAATGATTAAATTATACTTAGCAGAATTAGTATTTATAAGCTTGTTTTAACTAAACCGTTATGCAGCTGGTAAATAAAATATCTATAATGTAGGTAACATTAATGTTTTTTGATTACCTACAAAAAAGTATCTAACGTTTTATTAACAATTTGCTTTAGAAATATAAAATAATCTTCACATAAAGGCTTTACATTTATTACCAAACATATTATTCCAATATATTATTAATAATATATAGTATCCAATTGTTGAATACAATGTTAGTGCATAGATGCCATATCAAGTTAGTGATATCAAAAAAATTGAGTCTGTTCAGGTGACGTCTACAAGATTTGTATGCAGGAAACTTAAATTACATACGATAGTTATAAACATCGTCTAAGATTCTTCAATTTAGATACTTTGGAAATTCGACGAATTAAATACGACTTAATTCTTATTTTTAAGATTATTCACGATTTAATTTAGTTTGATGATTTCTTTTCCATTAGTCCTTCCCTCAAATTATACCAACTCAGACGACATACATTACATCATATTGAGCCCATATCACCTGGTACATTAATCAGAGCAAATTGTTTCTCATACTGTACAATTAGTACATGGAACCAACTGCTATCAGACATTGTTATACCAGAATCACTCGCGTTGTTCAAGCAAAAGTTGAACCGTTATAATATTGCCAACATTGTCATTTCTAAGCTGTGAATTTTTCCTTTTTTTAAATATTACTATAATTCTATGTAATTTTCACTGTTATATGCTTTGAGGACTACCGAAATGCCATGTGTTACATCTTTTCTTTCTATATTTCTAACTAAATAGATGTTATTTGTGAAAATGTGTGTTAGCGAGAGGTGTTCTCTTCAGACACCCTCCTTCGCATTTATTGTAATAAATAAAAATAAATAAGTTATGAAGGTGTAAATATTTTCATTATCAAGACGTAATAAGTTGTGGTAGTTTTTTAAAAAAGATTAAAAATTACAAGTTGTGAGATATCTTTGACTAACTTAATTATTTATATTGTTTAGATGTTCTGACAGTATTATTTTCTTAGTTTAAATAATATTTTGCTTTTTTATATTATAATCTGATATTATCACATAAACAAGGCTCCCCTTTTTTTAGTTTGAGCATTCGGTATCAATCTGCATTAAAAATGCACTATTTGGTAAACAGAAAGTTTTGAAAAATAAACAAGCAAAGAAGATTTACATGAAAAAATTACTAAGAAATGTATATGCTGATAAATGATAAATTTTGTTCACTTAAAGAAACTATTTTCATTAGAACCTTTAAAAATACAAAATCTAATTATAGAAATTTATCTGTTTTTAGGCAAGAAAAGACATCAAGTATCTTAAAGCTATACGACTACTATCATTTTTATCTTTTTATTTTTTGTAGTTATAAGGACATATCCACATGTATGAATTGTATTTTTCATGATTTTTTTTCCAGTTTTGTTCAATTTTCTAAAAACTATATAAAACTTGCTTATAAATTTGTGTAACGCTTTTATTAATGCTGAATAATGAATAAAATTTTTTTCGGAAATTTATCCTTCACTCCCTATAATATTAGTAATGCTGGTTTTAAAATAGTATATTAAGAATTATTAAGAAGTATTTATAATCGTAATTTTATAAGTGAATGAATGGTTTTAACATTTTTTTAAAATTAATATTTTTAAACTAAATTTATTCAAACTACTTTTTTTTACAAATTTGTTTGTTTGTATTTTACTAATTTAATTTTACTTAATTAACCATTTTAAACAATTAGCATTCCATGGTACTTTTTTACTATATGCAAATTTGTGTTCATCTTAAAGCTTTTTTAATGACAAGTTATCTTCTAAGGTACAAGAATACATTTTTGAACTTTAAGAATGAAACAACAGTTTCTGAATTAACATGTTTTTGCTCAAAATAATATTTTGTTACATTTGTTTAAATATATGTTTTAATAATATGATATTTCTACTAAAGAATGATTTTGTATGAATTTTTCAACTGGCTTAAACATTATTTGAATTATATATAATTGTATTCGTGTACTTTAATTTTTTATTATTTATAATATTTCATATATTTAACAAACCTCAAACTTATTTAAACTAATAAAAAGGAATTGATTTATGAACTAATCTTTAGTTCTAAAATATCAATCTATTCTAATGACTTTTAGACACTAGAAATATGAATTTCAATTGTATAAACAAGTAGAAAATTTTGAATTAATTTTTTGATATATATTAAAACTTAAATACTATATTGTTTAATATTTCCCTGTTTCATCTTTTAGTTGTATGTTGTCAACATTATTTTTTAGCTTTCAATTTTGTTACTCCACAATTTTAATCTACCTAACTTGTTTTTTTACTCTTTCTTTTTAACTTTTCTTATATTACTTATATCTTATTAATTAACTTTTATTGTAAAAATCTGGTGATTTTAGTAGAAATTCCAGCATAACTTTTTCTACTATTTTTTAATGATTTCAAAAATATGCTTTTTTTATATGCCAAAATCTGTTTAATATAAATTTTAGATTGAATAAATTATAATGATAAGCTAGTCAGCTGTTATATAATAATCATTTTCTTTTGCAGCCAATGATACTTTAAGTATATAGCGATGACACAACAAGCTACAAATACTACTTGTAAATCTTGGGATTTGACGCCATATGAAATACAAAGAAGTCCACAAGTAATTTGAAAAGATATTTTATACTACTAACAGAATTAAGTAAATAATTGGTATAGTCAACTGGAAATAAAAATATATTTTAAGAAAAGTGTAATTTGATTTTATTCTTATTATTGTTCTATTTGAAAATTGATTGTTTTTAATCTTTAATAAGTTTTAAAATCTACTTTAGTTATAGCTTGTAAACTTTATCTACTAAATACAACATTTATTTTTATTCTTTGAGTTTTTAAAAATGGTTACATTTTTGTTAATTTGTTATTATTATATTTCATTAATTTATTTTAATCTGTTAGGAAGTTATAACAGATAAAACTGAGATTGCGATATCACCTCGAAGTCTTCATAATGAACTGATGTGTCCCATTTGTTTGGATATGCTCCGAAACACGATGACTACTAAAGAATGTTTGCATCGATTTTGTAATGATTGTATCACCACAGCTCTAAGAAGCGGGTATGATTTGAAACTTCTAATGAAACGAAAACTACTTAAAATGCTACTTTAATATGTGCATCAAATAATTCCAGTTATAATTTTTATGAAGAAATAAAGAATGTCCCACATGCCGTAAAAAACTGGTTTCAAGAAGATCCTTGCGCCATGATCCTAATTTTGATGCTTTAATTGGTAAGATCTACCCTGATAGAAATGAGTATGATGCATTTCAAGAGATAGTGATGAAGAAAATTACCAAACATCATAATCCTGCTGCATTAAGTGCAAGTATTGAAGAAGGTTTACGCTCACAAGCTCTTAGCAGGTCTATTTCATCTGCCATAACCTGTAACCACACGCCTACTTCATTTAGTTACTTGTTATTGTTTTTTAAAGAAATCAAAAAACAAAAAAATCAGAAAGTAGAGGAAGTAAAGCAACATCTGAAGGAGCTTCTAATCAAGCACCTAGAAATTCCAAAGAAGAAAATGGAGTAGTTGGTAATGGATCTTCTAAAGTTGCTACCGAAGCGAAAGAGGATGAAGGTGATTACATCAGCTCTTATTTGCTAAGCAATTTATCATCTCATTATTTGAGTGAGCATTTTTGCCAATTTAAATAATTAATGCCTGGTAAAAGTCCAATAAAAGCTCAACTTTCAGCTCAATGCATCTTCGGTTTTTGCAGAAGTTATTAAATTTTCATTAAGATATTGAAAAACAGTCGAAAGATTGGTTGCCTGAGATTTAACAATCATTGCTAAATCGATAGGTCTTTTCGTTTAGTTAAGATATTTATCAGTAGATAAAAATCGTTTTGGGAAATTTTAATTTTATTTGACGCAATAAACAAAGATTTTATCCATTAAAACTTCTTTATCTAATATTTTTATCGGAATACTCCTCATCGATTTTATATTTTTATTGATTTATTCAAAATCGACTAATGCTTCTATATGAAAGGTTGTATGAAAGAACTTCTCTGAATAGTTTGACATTTTGAAATATTTGTTTTTGAATACAGCAGCAGCACCACCAACACTTGTTAATGGAAGTTCTAACAATATCAATCGGAAACGACCAGCTCCTGCTGCTGATTCTGCTGAATCATCCACTAAGGAAACCCGTTGTTCTGGTAACTTCATTTTTCACGGTTTCATTCACTTTAAAAGTTCAGATGATTTTGCTAGACGTTCCAAAGGCTTCAATGCAAAATATCTTCGGGATTTTTTATAAATCTTTTGTTTTTAGAAATAACTTGTTAATTCTCTGCCTTTTCTTTGATAATACTTTTAGTATAGATCATGTGATCTTCGTTGGTATCAGGATGAAGAATCTAGCTAATTGCACTTAAACTCATCAAACCTTTTATATTCAGAAAACGACAGTCACCAGGAACAAAGCGTTGATATTGAATTACGCCCTCATCCTGGTCAACTAGGTGCAAAAAGCGAGCAACTGATCAGGTATACTCAGATACAAGTTGACAATTTCTTCAAATCAATATATTGATGACAGAAAAATCAACACTGCATCACATGCTACTATGCACCATGTCTCTCAATATCTTTCTATCCGTATTTCTATGGAAAAACCTAGTGAAGCAGCTTACGGGCAAACACCCTCAACTATAAATCATGTTGATCCTAATCCCCAATTCTCTTTGTTCATCAAAAACCAAGCTGATGACTCGTTTGAGGTAAGTATCTTGATCTAAGCAGGAGTTCATCACAAAGATGAATTTCTTTTAAGGAGCTGGGTTACACTGAAACTCTTCAATCCTTAAAAGAAGGAAGATGGAAGAATGAACAACGAATGCAAATGTATTATTTAAAAAAGGATTCAAATTGAAATTAGAATTTCATGATACTAACTTCTACTTTGCTTCTGTAATAAGTTATCTGGTTGGTTTAGTAAATAACTTAGCTGTATATTTCACTTTGATAAGAAATGTTTGTAACTACATCTTGAATATGTTTATCATGTTTGATTAAATTTTCAACATCAAGCAACTTACATTTAGTTTCAAGATGTTTTTATAATTTACCACTAAAAGAGTTTTCTACTTATTGAAAGAAAGGGTTAGTTAGATTACTTGCTTGATTTTACATGGAGGATTTTATATTTGTTACTTTAAAGAATTACAATTTTAATCGATTTTTTATTGTTGTGTTGATGAAATTTTGCTAATTGATAAATATTCGAGCTTTCAACTTATATTTGTTTTTATTTGTTGGTTTCTATAGTTTCACCAATTCTTTATAATGGAATTTTAAACGGCTGATTCAAATAGTTACACAGTTACATTTTGATTCAGAACTCTTTTGCTTTATCACTACAAAAAGAAATTGTTGATGAAAGCTGTTTATCAAATCTTATGTATGATGTAAACTCTTCGTTTGACTTGGTTGTTGCATCTGCGCGACATTTTGTTTTGTTCTGTTGTGTTATTGGTTAGATTTTCTTCATTTGAAGTTTAGTACAAATTATTAAAATGAATGTATAGAAAGTTTAATTGATGCCAGAAAGTTTATTAAGAACAAATTTAGAATCTTAAAATTAATTCGTATTTTACTTATCATTTAAAATAAACTAGTTGCTATCTTATTTAAAATTTGTTAATATTAAATATTGTTCATTTTTTACAGAATTATTAATTTAAAAGAAAGTTATTTTGCAAAATAATAAACTGCAACTTATATTTTTATAAATTTTTGAGCTTTTTTCTCGTGAATTTTTTCAAAATTTTGCTCATTAATTGCTTCAGATTACAAACATTGTGGTTTCAATGTTGTTTTGATCATTTCAGACAGCCTATCAAATTTGTTATTGAAAACTTTAGTTCGATATAAAAGTTCGAATTTTTCAAGTGCAAAAGCTTTCACCATATTTTTAGGTAATAGTTAAAAACATCAGAAATTTAATTGAAACATCGAAATATAAAACATTTGTAAGCTGAAAACTTTGTGAGTAGTTTACAAAACCCAGCTTTTTATAAACCTATTTTTTTAACACTTTAAGCCCAGTGTATAATAAAAATAATTTCAAATTTTTTTCTTTCAAATTTTAATTTGTTATTTTGGAACTATTTTATCTTTGAATGTTTGCTTAAAACCATTAAAACACTTAAGAAAATGAAATTATCACAGCTCAGTAGTGTGCAAACTTGAGAATAAAAAAGATTAGAATAAGAAATTTAAAGGTATCTTAATAGTAAAATCTTTGTGTCATACAGTAACAAATAAATTACTTTTTTTATTAATTTCGTTTCTGAAAGCACAGCGTCTTTCAGTAATCTTAACACATTTATTTTTGATAAACACAAATTCAAAGCTTTTTTGGTAGCATATATTAATAACAAATACTCTGCAATCAGTGTAAATGTTTTACTGTGCGCAGTTGAGCGACTTCTAAACAGTTGTTCACTAACACCACTATTTATCTAAGAAATATTCTTGGTCTAACTATATTGGTCGAAATTTTTTACAGATTAAAATGCTAAATTTAACAAACTAGTTTTACTTTTGAAAGAATTTTGCCTACGGTTGAGAGAAAAGTTATTCATCTATGGTTCGAGAAGGTGAAAATATCAGTTTCACTTTTTTGTAAATGGTGATGATCACTGCATCGCGAACGTTGCATGGCGACTTTCCACTTTCCCAGCAAAATAACAGCAGTTTATGTAGGGTCTTATGCAGTTTTTACCCCTATGTTTCCAAAATTCTGGAGCTATTACATTAAAATTAGCAGTTTTAACATATTTGAGCCGGTAGTTTATTTCAATAGTCTCCTCAATTGAAGAATGTTCATTAAAGCCCAAAATCAACTGCTGTTTTGTTGTAAAAAGAAGAGAAAAGTCGCAGACTGAATGGTTAGCACTGACGAGTGACTGAAAATTTTCAAACTACCTTAATAAGATGGAAATTTTATCATTCAGCACTATAAGACCAATCAAACTCCGCAAAGTGCTCTTACTCTTAAACAATAGGACATATTCCACTTAAAGGTTTCTGAAGAGGTTTTGGTGTAACACGTATCTGAGTAAAGTTGAGTTTTCTTAGCGAGCTTTTTTCCACCAGACATTCTGCATTGCACAAAGTTCTTGGTGGATAAGTCGCTTCTTTTTTTATCTTCAAGTCTCGGTAGTCTCTTTTTTCTATTTAGATAAACTAAAGACTTTTGTAGAAGATTCCAAAACTCTTTTTCACAAGAGCAAGCGAGCAATATTATTGTCCAAATCTTCAAGTTTCGATTAAAAATTGAATTGATGCTTAAATGCCTTTCAGATTGTAGGGAATCGATTAAAACCCTTTTTCTCAGCAACTTTTTTTCCAAACGTTTGATTGAAGTTGCAGGTTGAAATAATGGCACTTGCGTCTTATTTGCTGACTAAGATGTACTCATTTAGCAGTCATCAGTATTAACGCTCAATAGATCTAATAACTAAATTTTTTGATTTGTAGATTAAAATTAAGGTTTTCTTGTTTTCATTAAATTTATTTCTTTTGTTAGCTATTTTTTGATTGTGTAACTTATGTATACTTATACTTTTGTGCTTGTTATATTGTATAGCGATTTTAAAATATTAGAAATTTTTGACACAAATCAAGTCCATTTTAAACCATTTTATTTCCCGGGCTTAAATACTTGCTTGGCTGTTTTAGTGCAACATTTTTTTAGCTGCAGTTTTACAGAAACAATACGTTTTATGTGTCTTTTCCCGTTTGCTAGTTTACATTTTCGTTTGAAATTCCATTAGACATTAATTTATCATAATTTTTTACTTTAACAACTTTATTCGCTATTGTTTGTAAAAATTACTTGTAATAGTTTTTAAAGCTTCAATTACAGAATTGCTAACTTTGACTAAATTTTGTTAAAAACTGCTATCTTTAAACATTAGATAATTCTATTTATAGATTCATTACTAGTAATTCAAATTTATTTTATATATTATTAGCTGATTTTTTAGCTCCAAAATAAGTATTTTAATTTGATTTTGATTATTATCTATTTTATTTATTTATTATTTTATTGAATATTTAAAAAAACTGTTTTCAACTTTTTCCATCAATCATAAACTATTTATTAATCATGATAGTTATATATATATATTTTTTTATTAAATCTAAAATAAGTTTGTTTTTCAAAATTACCACTATAGTATGTTTTACTATTTTAATTTTAATATATACGCAATAAAACTTTATTTGTATTATATAAAATTTCTTTAAATAACAATACTACCAATTTATTAGAGTGTCTTATTATTTGTGTAAAACTTAATTGGTAGTAAATGAAAAGAAGAAAGCTGAATAAAAGGGAGCAAAACTCTGGATCCCCAAAAAATATACCTTCATCATCAAATCCAATGGAAGAAAATTTACCTAGGAAATCTCCAAGAGGCATATGCTTAATAAAATATTCATAGATACATTATTAGCTAAATATTTAAACAACATTTTTTTCATCAAGTTTTTTACTTGAATATTGAGATATATTCTTAACAATTCTTCACTATTATATGCTTTAATAAAATTTCAATCATACCCATAGTTAGTTATTTATTTATATAACCAATATTTTATTATACTTTCTATACTTATTTAATTTACCTTTTCTTATCATGAATTTTAAGGTAAAACTTCAGTTCATTCAGTTGATTCTGATCTTCAAGAAAAAATTTTAAAGCTTGGAGTTGAAAAATCAAATATTTTAAATGTTGTTAAGGTATTTTCATATTTAGAATCATAATTATTTTTATAAGAAAAGTTTGCTTTTAGTTAATTCTTAATGATGATGGTCTGAGAAAAGTGGGAAAAAAAATTATTCAAAAGGTTTTTATTAAGGCTCTCGTATATTATTTCTTAATTGAAATTAGTATGTAAAAGTATCAGTTTAATTTTTTAAGACTTGAAACTATGATTGCTTCTAAACTATTTAGTAATGATTTCTATTTATTTGCTTTATAGGATAAAACTAAGCAAAAAGGAAAAAAGTTGAATAAAAAGATTGAAAGTGACTCGAAAGTGAGAGAAACTTTCATTAAATTAATTTATAGCATTTGATGACCTGGAACGTGTTTTATCATAGTTTTTATAAACTTTTTTTATTTTAGAAAAAAACAATTTTAGATTTGCCTTTTGATGATGATGAAGAAGAAGATGATGACTATCTTCCTCAAAATTCTTCTCAAGAACACTCATCCTGCACCTCAAAAGTCAGTTTTAGTTTTGCTAATTACAAAAATTGAACTTTTAATCATATTCTTGTAGGTTGAAGGAGCGGGCTTTGAAGATCAATTATTAATTGATGAATTTTTTCCTGAAGATCAAAGTAAATTTGTTTAAGTGATTTTTAAAAATTGATACAAATTAATAGAAATATTGATTTGTTTAGGTTTTGATTCAGATATAGTAGCTCAAAGAACAAGGTTTGTTTGTAGTTTGTTTTTGCTGTAACTAATATTTGTGATCAGGTCGAAGGCACCTTTAGCTACTTTAGATGCTGACAAATTGTGTTTACATGATGATGAAGAATACGAAGAATGGTTAGCTGAAATTAAATTAGATCCTTGTATGTGATGATAAAGTTATTCTATAGAGAAAAGTTTAATTGAAATTACTTTATAAAGCTCTTGAAGTACCAAAAAACCGGAAATATTTTAAATACAAGACTGACAAAGATCCTGATGATCCTTTGAAAGATCCTGATTATGATACTATGAATGATTTACAAACGTTAAAAAATCAAGCTGTAGGTCCGTCTGATCAGTTCTTGAATTGATGTGAATTGTCTCGTTTTGTAGATTTCGGATAGTGAACTGAATGGGTTGCTTGATGACTTGATGCTAGATATGAATGAAATCAGGATGAATGAAATCAGGATGAATGAAAAAGGGGAATCACCTACAGAAGAAGATAAAAACGAAAAATCTTCAGACGAGAATAAAAAAGAAGCAGCAGATGAAAAAGAATCAGAAGAAAGATCAGTTGATCAAAATGAAGATGATGACCAGGTTGATAAGTCGCCCTACAAACTGTCTCCAGATGATTTATTAATCGACCGTGACTGGTGATCATCATTTATCAATCTTATGCAAATAATTATTTTAATCTTCTATTAGTGTACTGGGAAAGTTATTAGTTAATGATGGGAAAGGTAAAGTTGTAAGACGTCTTCTAATGTCACAACAAATCATCCCTGAAGGGATAGTATCGAAACGCCCGACTCTTAAATCAACCATCAAGAGCTTCGCGTTCACACGAACACAGCAAGATATGTTGGTGATCCAGATGCTTCAACATATTCAGGTAATTCAGAATTTCAATTATTGCAGCCGGAAATCCTAGAATATCCTAAAAAAAAACTCAATTTCCAAAAGATGTTGTCGTTATCTTGGCTGCCTTTTCATTCATCTGGTTCTTCTTGCGTATATTTAAATCTTAGCTATTTGTTAGTGTTTTCCCGGTTATTGATGAGGGTTATCATTATCGATATACTTTGATAGTTCACCCGCAAGGGATTCACTTCAGGGACTGTCCTGAAGTTTTTTCATTCAGATATCTGAACGTCTTATAAACTCAGGCGTTCTATTTCACATGTTTCTTCTGGGCCTTCTTTCTTATCGGCTTATTCTGCTAGTACTAGCTTCCCACTTACTACTACTTTTGTTGCTTCAACTTTTTTGTGCAGCTACTCACACAGACAAATCTTCTTTGTCGGAATCACGAGTATTTGAAAGAGGAAGAAGAAATGTCTTCAGTTTATTTGAAGGTTCAAAAGCTTGCTAATGTTTTAACAAAGATTAGAATTGTGATCGAATCATCAGGAGCTGAAGATGTTGGGAGACACAAATATGTGCGAAAAGAACGATGATTGCGTGTCCTTCTTCCATCCTCCAGGACTCGATGAAGCGATCAGTATTACTGAAATGGAGATCCCAGAAGTAAATCAATCTACAAATGACATCTAGTAATTTTCTTTGAATATGTCAGAAATTAGTGAAATTAGAAAAAAATGTTTTCAGTTCATTAACGAAAGATAAAAAGCATCCGATCGTGAATCAACCAATCCCTGATAATATCGGAAGAATAATGGCTAGATCTTCAATTTTCCAATTCAGCTCTCTTCTTCCCCATTATGCTCCAGGACCTAAAAAACTCTCAAAGGCCGCTTTGATGACCAAAAATGAGGACGCGTCAGTCATCTTCTCGAAATCTTATTTAATTTTAATCTTTGGTCTTCAACAGACTTCTTATTTTTGGTCTTCACCAACTTCGGAATAGTGCCTGGCCCAAATACGCGCTCATCTCGAAGTATTTAATGCCCGCTAGATGTCCGAAGAAATTAATGCGTCGCGTCTACTACTGTTGTAACATATCACCTGATGAAGAGAATTCAATTTATCAATTTCATCATTTTAACATCCTCCCTCAACTGCCGACTTTGAGTCAATCCGATATCACTTTGAATCCAAACCTCTCTTTCAAAGATGATGTCACTTTCATGAAACGTCGAAGTGTTCCTAATTGGTTAGCAAAGATTCAGAGTCATGTTAGAGTTGATAAAATTCGTCGTGCTCCTGTTCGTCAGCACGCAAACGCAAGTAAGTTGAAACCTGTTAATTAACTCTTCTGCTGCAACTAATTTGCTTCTTCTAGACACCACGATTGTAGCGAGAGTCGATGAAACACGACAGGTGAAATTCTGTTTGTTTGAAATTGTTTATTTCATTTCAACTCTAATAGTTTCAATTTCTAATTTTACATTTTATCAGGCGAATCCGAAAGCTTAGTGTCAGGTTTATTTTCGTCAGCATCAGTTTTCTTTTTTGTGTTAGTTTTTCAGTTTATTTGATTTCTTCAACAAGATTATTCGCTTAGAATTTCACTTTTAATTTGTTCGTTTGTTAAAAATTCAAAAAATTTTCTAACCATTTCATTTGAAGAAACTACTAAACAATCCAAATGAAGATGTCCTTGTAAAGGTAGTATTCTGATTGGACGATTTATTCAATTCGTAATTGAACCATATGTAATAGGCACTAACGATATGTGAAGTTCCATCGGATGACAGCAATCTCAAAATTTCTTCTCACTCTAAATTGTATCAACATTTTGATATTCCTTTAAGCAGACGAAGAAGAAGATACAAGAAAATAGTTCAATGTAATCCTCATCTGTAAGTGTTTGGGTGTGAAGATCTTCTTTATTTGACTGATTTGTTTTAAGCCATGAAGATCAAGTTGGAAAAGCAGATTTCGTTCAAACTTACCAAAATGTTCTCAAAATGATGGAAGATGAAATTGAGTTGGTTCCGTATAATTGGAACTCGACAGAAAAATGTATTAAAACATTTTCAACTTCTTTTATCGGCAGGTATCATCTAATTGTTGCTTATTTGATCTTCTTTCTTTATATCTTTTTCTGCAGAATAGACTATTTATTTACTTCAAGAAACTTACACAAAAAATTAAATCAAATCTATCAACTGATGACTAATTACAACCAGGAAGCTCATAGTCTCAATGATCTCTTCTGGGATCTTATTTCTCTTACGGATTGCTTTCCGGAGTTAGCTTTGGGCTTATCCCCATTTTTATTGACAAAATTTCCTTATCGTTTAGAGAACGTAATCACATCAACTTTATTTCTTATATCTACTTATTTTGTTGAATTTTAGTCTGATGAAGAAAGTGTTCTCAACCAAATCCGTTCGTATTTCAAATTTATGAGAGCTTCAGAGTTTTCTCTTATCGACAAAAACAAGGTTCCTAGATTATTTGTCTCAACTGCAAGCAAATGTCTGTTTTTTTAATCTATGACTTATAATTATTATTTTTAACCCTAAAAACAGACATTTAGCTAACCAAACTTGTTTGTAATTTTGTTTAATTTCTTTTTTAGTATTTAAAATCAACAGTTTTTTTCGATCGTTTGCTGAATGAACCTTTTCTTGCTGAAGGTAATTGTTTGTTTATTTTTAATCTAATTCATAAAAACCTCTCATATCAAAGGTTTTGTTTTTTTATTTAGTGGATAATTATTACTGTGAAAAGTTGTATTCTTCACTAAACATTTCAAGGTGAGTTCAATTGAGTTTATTGTCAGACACACAAAAAAGCTTTTACTATTTTTTATAGATGTAGTTGGTTTTCAGCTAAATTATAAATGGAAACTGTTTAATTTCTACAGATTAGTCTCTCTTTCACCCTATGGATTTTATTCATTCTTATTTGTTGGTTCTACCAATAGGCTACTGAGACCTTGGACACGAAAATTGCCACTTCAAAAATCTACTTCTATTTTCAAGCAGGATTGGTTAGTTGTCTATTTTATATTCTAAGACTTTTGTTTTTCGTTTCAACAAATTAATTTTCTGATTTCAGTATTTAACAACTAATATTTACTGTTTTTAGTCAAACTTCTATTAGCTCACCTGATTCTCAAACAAAAGAAGATCAATCATCAGATAAAAGTGAGATCATCAGATTTTTAATCGGTTTTTTGAGATATATTGATTTGAAATTTATTAATTATTTCAGAAGAAGAACAATTGGAAACGGAAACAGAGAATGGTCTGATCTGATATTTATATCTCTCAATCTTCTTTTCATTTAATTTTGAAAAATGAAATCATTTTTTGCTGCTCATCAATTAATTCTGCTTTTATTTTTCGTTTTTTTTCTAATAAAAGTCTTGAAGTTCAGAAATGGAAGACTTAGATATTAGAACATATTTCTTTCATTTGATCACTTCTAAAATTTAAAACTACAACAATAGGTTTAAAGATTTCAAAAAGAGTCTTGTTTGATTTATTTTTAATAAAATAAATGTTTTACTTTTTTAACTTAATCAGAAGAACCTCATAATTTTGACAAAATTTCGTTCGCATTTCAGCCACATGCAGTGATGTGAAGCTAATTGCATGTAAATTCCCTTTCACACAAAACCTCAACCATATACTTCAATATTTCAACTTTTTCAAAACTATTGATTCTGAAAACTTTCTATAATTCTATTTTTACTTTAGAGATACAGAAGAAGTGACAGGTAAATTATGGTGTCAAATTAAAATCACTTTTAGGGATTAAAAAAGTTATTCATTACTTTAAATTAATTCAAATGTTAAGCTAATAATCCTTTGAATATAGTTAATTTTCTAGTGACTTCACAAAAATGATGTAGAACTAGGCGTAAACGAATTAGTTTAATTATTATTTCAGTTTCGTCGTTGAGTAAATTTTAAGTTTTCTGAACATTTATTTCAACAGCTTATTTTTTACTTTATGATATTTTAATGTAACAATCTTCAAAATAAGAGTTTTGAACATGATGCTTGCCAAAGTAATCAACAAAAATACTCAAGTATAAATCTTTAACAAATTAATGTATCAAATTAAATATTCGATTTTTTGACATACTTAAGTTACATGTTAACATGAGGTTTGATTAATCAGTAGTAAAGAAATAATTTATATACTTAAAATAACCATCAAGCAAAAACTAATCTTGAAGAAAAGTTTCTAGTTTGTTTTTATTAAAAATTTTAAGCTGATTCAGATTTATTTAAATTAGATAAGACTGATTACTAAAATATTTTGCTGTAGACTTAAAAGTTTTAATTTTTATTATAATCATTTTTGCGTCCTCGAAATAATTGATCAGCTGTTTTGTTTGTGAATAACCAACTTATTGACAGAGAATTTTGCTACATTTTTATAACAAAGTTTTGATAACAACTAATCAGTGTTCCAAATATATTTTTATTGAATAAACAATCTTCAATGAAACGAATAAAGTAGTCCTTGTCGATATTTTAAATGAATACACTGCATTTACTTTAAAAAGATTATTTGTTTTATATCAGAAAATTTCTATGTATGGAAAAAAAATATTACAATTATACAGAATATACACCTTAGTCTTAATTGCTTGTTATAAACAACTTTTGTGATTCTTGACTGGCAGCAATTTTTATAATTAATATGATATTTTATTGTAAGCGTTTTTTATACCAACAATCTGACTTTAAAATACAATTTACTGGTTTCTAATTAGTTTAAAAAATAGTTTGTTAATTTCTAAAAATGAACAAAACTTTGAATAGATCGTAATTTGTCAGCAAACACTTTATAAACTGTATTTTGGGGGTGAGTTTAAATCTTACGTCTGCTTAGTGGGGGGTCTTTTGCGCGCTTAGTGACAAGTATAAGACGAGTGCTTTAGTATCTCTTCTATTGTTACCTGCCGTTATTGTGAAGGCATAATTGTTATTATCGGGCTGGTATCTTTGATTTTTGCTTTTCTTTTATTCAGAGAGAAACTAAGGTAAGACAATAATCAGTTGTGAACAAATGCTTTTGTTATTTCAAGGCAACTATATAAATGAAAATGCTTTTAGAGTTTATAATAATGAGTCTTTACATTGACATAAATTTAGTCCTTTAAATTTGTTGGTTAAAACTGAATTGTAAAAATCATAAAGAAATATAATGAAAGTTTCTTATTTGAAAGCAAAGAAATTCTTTAATTGAAATAATAAAAAGATAAGGACTCAGCTTTTAACTAAAACTTGATTATAATAACATTTATTACGAATCAATATTTCATTACTTTAAATAAAATGTGTTCCAAATAATTTTAAACAAGATATAAAGTAATGATTGTCAACTATTTTTTTCAGTTGCATATAAATTTTCAATTACATTTACTTCAAATATTCTATATTATCAAGTTTATTGCTATAATTACTAACTAGTAATTTAACTAGTAATAGATACCACATAATACGCGATTAAAATTTAATGTTAATATTTTACTATAATCGACGATAAATACATTATAGTTCTCTAGCAACTTGTAATCAATTTTAAGCATAAATGTATCCAAAACTTGCTTTCAAAAAAAATCATATTTAAGGCTGTTATCATTTCTAACAGTATAAAATTTATATACAAAAGTTAAAAGCTCTAAAAAATATAATTGACCCGAAATTTAGTCGACACTGGACATTATCACTACTCGAGAGAAAAAAAAACTCACAAATGAGAACTAAATATTGAAACTTGACTTTTAAAAGATTCAAACTATACATCGATCCTAAAAACCTATTTTATTCAAAAAATTGTTGTGAAATTACAGAAAACCAGAACCATTAGATTAATAGGTAAATTATTAAATAACTTTTATAACAATTTTTTGCATTATAAAAATGCTTTGAAGATAGTTATATAACATAGATAACATAATGCTTAAAAAAAGTAGTTAATTCTTAAAAATATACTTTTTCAAAATATTCTTGAACAATTAGTTAATTTAGTTATTACCACGAACAACTTTCAAACAATTATAAAAATTTTTGCTAAATATTCAGCGTCAAAAACTCGTTAGAAAATTCTATAAAATAAATTTAACAATTAAAATAATTATAAGTTATTTTAAGTACTTACAAACTATTTAAATGGTGTACGTTAAATCTCATTCTTTTACAACAAAAACATGATTAGTCAAAAAAAACATTCTAAATAAATTGTAAACTATGTGAAAAGATTACAATATAGTTTGTAGGCATTTAAAGTATTCAACTTTGTATGCTTCAATAACTTTACAAATATTTAAAATTTTCTTTTTCATGTTTCATATTAATCAGCAAACTTGTAAAATGTGTCTTAAACAAAGCTTGCTAGTTTGTAACAACCCTGATTTAAGCTTAAATTCTTACCACAAGCTAAAAACTAATCATGAAAGATTTTTTGTTTCTGTTTTCTTTTATCTTCGATTATTAAGTTCCCTTCAAAAAGTGAAAATCCGTGAGTTAATCCTAAAAAATCGGATGAAACTAGGCAGTAAGATCATAAAGTGGCAAGGTTATGTGAGATAAAGATACAAAATCTCTAAGTTTAAAAGATAATCCCTTATTACCTTGAACTTATGTCTCTCACAAAGGACATAACACTTATTTTCTCAGCAAAAACAGTTTTGTACATTTATTTCAACCACCAGTTTGATGTTTGAAAACCAGTAAAACTTTGCATAACTTGTTGATTCGAGTATTAAAACTAATATTTTGACAAACTGCAACATTTTTTTATAAAAATAGCCGAAACTAAAAATAGAAACTAAATTAAATTTTAAATTCTAATAAGCAAGAAGCTCAACAAATTAAGATTACCATCAGAATTTTAAGAGTAACATCACAGTTGTTCGCTATCATTAGAAAACCAAATATTTTCTCAGCCAGCTCAAGACTCAGGCTTTATACGAACAACATTAAAACTTCACCAGATCATGTCGGAAGCACTCTCATCCGATCAGCAGTTTGTGGTGTAGCAATCAGATTTAAAGATATTTTTATCTACTCTTTCTACTTCACCTTGGCGCCAAATCATTCGACCCCACCAAGAGCGATGCCGTAAATTGGCCTTATCACTGCCGCTAACATCACAGTCATTCTCGATTAGAAGCTTACCAGTGTCATATTTCCAGCACTGAAGCCTGTTACTTGTAATTTCGTCGGCATGACAACCTTTAAAGTAGTAACAATTATCTACTACCCTCTCACGCAAGCGCCTGGATCCCGATAAACAAGTTGAAGTACTCACTGGTGTTGTAGATACTCACTGAATTTGCATTTTGCTTCAGCTCAAAACTTTGTAATGCTGCGACGTCGGTAGGAGAATGACGTCAGAGACACTTCAAAAAGGAAATTTTTATTTTAAATAAATTTAGAGCTCAAAAGAGTTCTTATGCAGAGTCGGAAATCTCTGAGAGAAGATATCTTTGAGATTTATACAGATCACAAATAATTCGTGAGAGCTGGGTATAATTGAAGACGATAAGATATGAGCTTTTATTTACTTGTGATAGATTACTTGGCATCTAATACTTCAACAAGAAAAGAAACAAAACCTCGAGACACTTTATTGTCGCAGGTACTTTCCGCTTTTCGCTTTTACAATCGACACATCAAGAAATACCGCTTCCAATACAACACTCTATTGTGCGACTACTTTGGCTCTAAATCAAAAAAGGCCCAGTGACTTGAAGTGGTATAATCTGGTTTCTTAAACTGCACATTGTGAATGAGATGAAAACAAAAGAAAAACTTCTATTGCTTGTCTCCACGCAGTTACCTGTCGTGATTGTACCCAACCCTATCACGATGATCCCTTTTAACTCTCTGTTATACCATCTTCTTACGTTTTTCGCGACTCACTGAAGATTAGAAGAACGTCACGTTATTTTCATTTATGTAAACCTATATGGTACTCGTATCTTACATTCAATATTTTGACGTACTTCAATTGAGCGCTAGAGCTAGCTTTTATAATTGGATTTTATATTATCCGTGTCACTATCGGCTAAATGCTGAAAATTTTTGTTATTTTTTAAGTAACTGAAAAATAAAAACTTATTTTTTGGAAACTTTCTATTCATAGCAAATGTTTTAAGAAAATTTATCAATTAGCGATTTAAATTTGACCCTGTGGATTTTTTTGATAATATTCTATGATAATCCGATAAAAACTCTATCAATATAATCTTATAATCCTTCAATCGATACAACTAAGCTGATTTTTAATCGTCTACAACAAAATGAATCATTATTTACACTGTGACGTTTTTTTAGCAGGTCAGCATTTATCATTGACGTATATTTTCAGGGATATCAAATTCATGAAGTAGTAACGATAAAAGTAAGAGGCTCATTGATTTACTTTATTTTTTCAACAAACATAACAACATTTAAAATTTATTTTTCGTGTCATTTAATTAATTTAATAAATAAAAGTTTTATTTTTGAAATAAATAACTTTTTATCAATTTAAATCTTTAAGATTTCAATGAACAAGGAAAAATAAGCGAGGTATCCAGTTCTTCTCTCCTAGTCATGATTTTTGAGTAAAAAAGCTTAAAAGATCTTTAAACTTTAAGCCACACCTAAAATGCAGTTTTGAGGTTTTACGAAAGTCAAATTTTTAAAAGGTTTTGTATCAAGACTTTTTGTTAGTGCCAAAATTAATTTCTGAAAAAATAAGATTTATCAGAAAGCCAAAAAGTAATAATAAAATAAACTGAAAAGTAGTTTGACAACTTATAATATTGGACGAAATTTGTAAAATATATCATAAGTTTGTGTGACAATAATAACTAGTACCTTCAGTAACATCAAAATTCGGCCATTTTGTATTTTTTAACAAAAAAAGTTGCAAAACATTAAAAAAGGAGTAAACGATGTATTGGCTGACACCAGCAGTTTTTTGTACGACTAGTCTGTTGTGTAACTTTCAGTTCAGTCAGAAAAGTAGTAATTGAAATGTTTCTTCAGGTTTTTGGTTTCACTTTTAAGCTTTTAAAATAAAATCGTTTTATTCATTTACAATAAAAAAAATTAAAATAAATGTTAGATAAATTTTATTTATTTTATCAGTAAGTTGTTATAAAAAATTACTTTTACTTACTATAGAAAAGGTTTAACTTATCTAAAAGCATTTTGTATAGTTATATTTAGTTGAAAGGTTATATTATTTATTTCACTTATAATTGAAAAAATATTATACAATTTTCCAACAATATTAGTAAGAAAGTGGATTTATTTTTTCTGTTTTTTTAATGTAAGCAAAAGTTACAAGTTTTTATTGGGTAAGTTTTGGTAATTATATTTGCAGGACAAAAATAAATCATCATATAATTATTAAATACTAATTTATTTTTATTTTCATCAACTTATGAAAGTGCTTTTTTATTTTGTATTACAAGCATATAGGTAAATTTTCAAGAATATTTTGCAAAACTAGTTTTATTTCAAACCAGTGAACGCCAAACTTATGTGGGTTTGGCTATCCTAAATATAATTCTAATACTTTACCATTTAAGAGTAAGAGACCTTTTGTGCAAAAATGTTTTATTTTCAAGTAACTGGAAAGTTCTTAATTGCAGGCTGCTAGCAGCAACACTTTTTTCGCACAACTAAGGAATCTTAGCTTTTTGTTTATTTATTTCAACCAAGTGTTCGGGATTCCTTTGCAGCTATAAACTTCTTAACTGTTAAACAAAAATGAATCATTAAATTATCAGATTATTTACTGATTGAGTGTTAGAAGAGATGTTCAGATTATGAAGATGTTTCTTAAAACCTAACTCTAAGTATCAGCAAAAAGTAAATAACAAACTCTCTTCATCTATTCTCTTGAAAATACTTCAAAATGAGAATAAACTTATATAAAATATCACAGAGTTTTTGTTTCTAAATTTACTATTTACTGTATAAAATTTATAGATTTAAACTTGCAGCAACCGTTAATCTTTCTTTTTTTTTACAAAAAAGAATTGTAACAAGTTTTGGTTTTATCTAAATGATTATATGAGATTAAGAAAAAGGTAGCAAACTGAAGATATCAATTTTTTGTTTCAACGTTTTGGTTTTAATTCTATAAATACTTTTATACGAAATTATGATTAGAACATTTAAAAAAGAGATCATATTTTTCTTCTAAGGTACCTATAAAATAAACATTAAAAATTTATTATAAAAAATCTTTGATGAAATAATAAGATAAACAAGGAATTTCCTAAAGTTGTTCTTTGTAAGTTTAATCATTCCATTGGAATGCTAAAGCAAACTTTCTTATCAATTTAGGGATCAGATTTCTACTTTCTAACAAAATCAATGAAAGAACAAAAGTTAAAAACTAGGCTGACTTATTGTCACCAGAATTATTTTCTATCAAAGAGAGGTTTTCTATTACAGCTTTAACAATAATAAATCATTAGTTTTGTGTTAATGATAAAAGCTATGACAACACTTTTTATTATAGAAGATAAATTTACGTTGAACTTGCGCAGTTAAGATTTATAACTCGTCCTAATATAAATATGGATTTCAAAAATTTTTATTTGAAATGATTAATGGCTAGAAGTACAAAGCCAAATATATTGTTTAGAGTTTTTTTCATGTAATTGTTGTACCGTATATTTTAAACTAAAATGTTATTTTTACATTACAAAAATGGCTTCCAAAATATACAAAAGTATAGCTGCAAAGTCTATTCAAGGAGTATACTTATAAATGACAAAGCCCAATTAAATGAGAAAAAGAACTTTTTTATAAGAAAATTGTAATCATTAAGCCCACTATTATATTATTGTTGTCTACAATTTACCTCTCTCTTCTTTTAATGAGATGAACTTATATTTTCTATCTTCAGTTTTCATTTGGATTCAAGCAATTTTTTAAGGATGTTTTAAAAATATTTTGTACTTATATATTTTATGCCAACAAAATAATTTCAGTCTTCGAAATATTTTACTGAAAATTTATTCAAAGACTTGAATCAACGATGCGTTTACAAAAATATCCGCAAAAAGTTCACGAAAATATTTGCATTTGTTTTTACCTGTATCATATTTAGATATGTCTTACATACTTTTATTATCTTAGAGTTTTATGGAGTTACGTTTTTTACGATAATTCAATCAAACAATTTTTATAATTATTTTTAAAGTTTTACTTTAATATATTTGATGTTTTTATCTTATAAATAAACGTCGTTAAAAGTGACAGTAAAATAATTTCTTACGCAATCTAGTAACTATTTAAAGTAAAAGTTGCATTTGTTTGAAAGCAAAAATATTTTGTTCGATTTAAGATTATAAGAACCTTAAAATAACATACAAATTCAAACTAAATATACTTATTTACAGATCATAGATATCAAGTATAGATTTTTAAGCATGTTAGAATTATCATTTTATAGATAATAGATATCACGATAATAATAATAATTTGTATCACAATGATGGCTGTACAAGATAAATATTCCTCTAATCAAGATGCAAACAGCAGTCAACTACAAGCTAGTACAACTTCTAGTTTAACGTGAGTTAATCTCAGAGATTTGAAGAGATTTTCATTTGTTCATCGAAAGGATAAAGTCTTCAGCCTCTCTTTTGTCTCATACTTTTAAATTAAAATTGAAATGAAAAATCTTTAAAGTTTATTTATTATTTGCTGAAATTTCATCGATATTAGTTTTAACAAAATTTCAAAGTACATAAATATTAGCTTTCGGAACAACACAATTTTGACATAAAGAAATCAATAGAAGTAAACCCATGTTTAAAAAATGAGTCAATTATTTTAAAAGTCATAGTTGTGTAAAAAAACTGATATTGACACCATTTTAGTTCCACAATTCTATTTTTTATTGAATGAAAAATATTTATCATAATAATTTATCAGTAATTTAAATAAGTAGCTATATTGATTTTTGTAATAATATTGTATATTAAAAACTTGTGATTTTAAAAGAAGTTATGCATTTTTTGTTTTACAGGAAACTTGCACACTCAAATGAAAGTTTCTACTCGTCGATAAGCTGCGGCAATGATGTTCATTCTAGAAACGCAACAGCGGATGAAAACGAAACTTATTCTCCAATGCAATCGTCCCCTTTACTATCAGGTCTGCATGGTCAACAA
The DNA here is from genome assembly GCA_034620365.1 of Pegea sp. RAD2-039. Taxonomy (NCBI): domain Eukaryota; kingdom Metazoa; phylum Chordata; class Thaliacea; order Salpida; family Salpidae; genus Pegea; species Pegea sp. RAD2-039. The sequence continues at coordinate 508,243 of JAQGEQ010000179.1, read as the reverse complement.
CAGGATTCAATGGTCAGTGGCAGTGGTCAGTATGACGATAAAGCTGAAAGTAAAATTAAAGTTACCAGTCAGCATGGTCCAATAAATGAATACCAGCATGCTCTTGATTACCAGAACCAAGTACATGTCCCCAACGGGCCTCAATTATCTTCTAATGGTTACCAGGCAAACTCCACTTCGCTTTATAACCGTTCATTAAGTTCAAATAACCATTTAGCTACTTCAGAATTTCAACTGCCGAATAACAGCTCTTTTGGGTCAACAAATACCGCAAAATTACATCTACAGTTTCCAACTAATCCGAGAGTTGGCCAATATGGGACAAGCCCAACTAGTTTTCATCAAACTCATAAAGCTCAAGTCCAATCTTGTTCATTTCAACAAAGTCCAAATTCACAGATAACTTGTAACTACCAACTAAGTCCAAAAAGTTTTGATGGCAGTCCAGGCGGCCAGCTGGCCTCAACTACAGGTCAATATCCACGAATAGCTAGTCAAGTCATGACAAGCGGTTTCCATGCCAACACTGCGCATCAAATACTACCATACAAGCAACAAACAAACCATTGTGATGGGTGTTTTGTCAATAATAACAGAGCAAAGATCAACCCACAGCATGATAATAAATCTTTTGATTCTGTTGGATTTATACACAATAGGCCGGTAGACCAGACTCAGATTAATCAATACGACCCAAATAAACTAGCATCAGAAGGCCAATCATGTAATGAACCACCGTTGGTTTCTCAAACCGATAGCGAGTTTTATTTCGATGGAACAACGCAGCAGCAGTCAAATAGAGGATTAAGAGGGATTGAATCTAACCAACAGCAACAACAAATGATTCAAAATGAGTTTTTGCCTTCGGCGCAATCTGTGAACTTTTCTGCTGAGAACTCAACGTCTTCGTCTTCAATTTTTCAGTCTAACTCGTTTATCAAGAAGGAACAACTACAAGGTAAGGAATTTTTTAAAAGATGTATTTGTCTGTTTATCAAACAGGAACTATAGAACGATACTTAAAGCTTTAACAGGAAAATTCAAAACTGTATACGCTAATCAAATTCACAATTCTTTTAAATGAACTTAATTACAAAATCAGCTAAAAACAAGTTTTGATTGGCTAAAACTATTCGCTTGATGTGCACACAAATTTACAACACTGTTTGCTGTTTTAAAAATTTAGTAATATGCAACAATTTAAGTTTATAACAACAATTTAGATGATATCATAGCCTATTAAGGCATATAGTTGCAGAAAATAAAGCATTTAAAAGCAATAATGTTTGAAAGGTTATGAAAGGATTTATAACTTTATCTTGGTTTTATTTCATCTTCAAAGATATCTTAACTCTAAATCATCAATTCATCAGCAATTTTCTCATCTAAAAACCTATTTAAAGTAATTTATATACCACTTACAAAATGTTACAAAATAGTAGATGAAAATTTCAATCATTTCTTTTATTTTATTAAATTATTTTGTTCATGAAAAGCGAAAAAATTACCATTTAAAAAATAGTTTAAATATCTGAAACTAATGGAAGGATAATATAATATTCTTCCTATTATCAACCAATAAGTGAGCTGACAAAATACAGGGCTAGGCATTGTTCATTCATTTTTTAAAGTATTTCTCATATAGTGTGGCTTGTAATAAAATCAAAGTAATAGCTCTGATGTGATTCAATGCTAAGCTAGGCTTCGATTGTTGGAATGTCTAAATTCATGAAATGTTCTTGTTTTGTAACGCGAGTAATATCTAGACGCGTAAACATACATCTTAAATGGTTCAATTGACTTTAAAAAACATATGTTCATCACTTCGTACAAGTGGTTTTTGTAGATGTTCAAGTTGAAATTATGATAAATGTCTTTGAGAATTGACCATAAAAATCAAATTGAATTGGCTACGGTCGCCTTTAGTTAATCTCACTACTTTAAACAAATCGAAATATTTTGTTGTTATGACTGAATATAAATCAAATTTGCTGCAGTGTTTTCAAAATGCTTCAATATTTTAATTTTGCTATATTACATCTTGTTTTATTGAAAGCAAAGTGTTTCTTAGAAGATTGAATAGTTGAAATGTCAACGGAAATTATTTTTCTTGTTCTTTTTGAAAAGGTTTTTTATTCCATAAACAATTGCAAACATCACGAATAAATTTATTCAAACGTTCTCAGTGAAGAAACCAGTTACTTAAACAAAACCGGAACCTGCTTAGTACACCACAATAATATTATTGTGATCTAAATCCCCTGCACCTCGTAAAAGCTGGAAGAGAGTATTCGAAGAGAACCCTTACAAGATTACAATATTCTTTCATCCAACCGAGAAGATGACATCATAGTTACGACATTTGCAACCCAACCATATATGTCTCCAATGTAATCTACAAGAGGGTCGTTTATTAACAAGAAAAAGGATTAATTTACCAAATGATCTCCACTCTTATTGTGTTCTGTGGAAAGAGAGGAATCCTTCTTTTCATCTATTTGCTTAGTGGATTAGCTGGTCGCTTCTTGTGAAACATCTTTTGACGGCAGTGATGTCATAGGACGCTAGAAACATTGTTTTGTGTCGCAGTCATGCGTTTGATCAAATTGTTGTTGTTGTTTTTTGTAAAGATTTCCGATGTGGAAGTGAAAAAGTTGGGAACAAAACAAAACGAGGAACACACATTGAGCTACGTCGCCTCAAAGTCTTTCTTCCCTCTTTGGGATCAAGATAAAAGATCTTATCTCTTATGCTTCCAACATGTCTGAGTAGAATGGACTTGACAATCTAAGTCTAAGTGATGACGTCACATGTCGATTTCAGATTTTATATTTAGTTGTTGCTTCATTAGTTCGGGATAAAACTGTCAGAAAGGAAAGTTCCCAGTTTGAACATTTTTAATGAAATGTAAAAATATATATTTTTTTTAAATTTAATGAAAGAAAGAATGGTAAAAAGCTTAATTCTTATCTATTTAAAACACAAATTGTCATTTTTATAGGTCAATTTTGATTATTTTATTCAAGTTACGCATTTCAACGATTTAAATGTTGAACCATGCACTCAATGTTTAAGAAGAATACTTCGTATAGAGCTGTAAAACCAGAAATCCTAAAAATTGCTCGCAAATAAATTAGGCTCTAAATGAACCAAAGGCTTGTACAGAAACTTAAAATAGATTAAAATATTTATGAGTCGGTTTGCTCAAGTCAAAAAGTTCGTTTAATAAAGGCGTTTGACTATAAAAATCATTGTGTATGAATTGTGTTGATACTTATGAAGCAGTAATTGTGGATGCATTAAATGATCTAGAAATACTTTGATGAAATGAAAATTAGTCAAATGCTTTTTATTTGACATCAGTAAACCCTTAAACAGTCTGTGGTTTCTGTCGTTTAAGTGCAAGTTATTTAAGTACTTAGCTTGATACAAACTTTTTTACACTTATCATATGCAGTTTTACTTTTCATTGATAAATTTCTATTGGGATTATTTAAAAGAAACTTTGCGAATAATTATTTTAAATCAATAAATTGAATAAAAGCTAAGCAATAATTTTATTAATTATTTGGTAAGAAATTTTGTTATAACCAAAAAATTGTTTATTGGTCTTCAAATCAATGATGTCTTTAAACTTTTTTATATTTTGGTTCAAAATAGACCAATTTATTTTTCAAATTTTAACAGCATTTTATTTTACAATCAATCTTCACTCATAGTTTTCTGATCGCAAGCTTCATTTTTATATGAAACAACTTCTCAGCCACATTCAACAAAATTCTTCATGCCCAGCTATGCATGATTTAATTTCTAGGCGAGATCAGCTCTGGTACAGGTCTATTATAGTGTCCAAGCAAAACATTAGTCCACCTAAGAGATAAGCTAGTAACTTTTTAATTTGTTTCTAAGGCCAATAAAGTAATTTAGAGATCAGCTAAAAGAAGATGAACAGTTTGTTCGTAGTTTACCTTGAAATAAACTTCAATTTCAACATCCAAAAAAAGGAGTTAATCTTACATTAGAGTAAATTACAAACACATTTTTGTTAACCTAGAAGTCAACTCTGCATCTGAACAATTTAAAAGATTTAAAAACAAGATAGAAGCACTAAGATCAAGCATCATGAAAATTTGCTCCGCCAAGAACACATAAGTTAATATGGAGTAGAATAATAGGTTTTTACCAATGATAGTGAAAATGGCTATCTTCATTTTTGGAAGCAGCAAGCATCATCGAATATTTCTTCATGAATTACAGCAGCAGAAAATGATTGTAGCAAGCAGAAGGCCGACAACGTAAATGCTGATCCTAACATAAAAGCATCGGGATTACTTTGTTTGATCATGCGTCAACTCATCTCTTCTTTTACTGCTTCGAGTCTCTTACTTGCTTCCAATCATCAATTTCTTCTTTGGCACAAACACGAGTTACATCTATTAGACAGCGGGTAGAGAATGGTCGGTTTTCATCTTATTATCGCTGCTTAGGCTCGAACCAACTCGCTGTTTCTATGGCAACCGAATTATTGGTCACTCTTCGAGATAGCGGTCTACACGTGACTCTATGACGTATGAGACACAGCAATTGCGCGATCTTTGCGGTTTTCATTTTCTCTTTGCGTTGGTCGACGGCCAAGATCCGAAAACAATCCTTTCCTCTGTTCTGGAAATCTCGTCGAGATCCCAAAGATCGCGCATGTCAAACGCGGGATTAGTTCAGCCTCTTCACCAGCGACGAACTAAGACTCACAATACGCAGCAAAAAATCTCTGCAAGTTCTTCAGAAACGAATATCTTCTATTGGAGGTAAATCTTAGAGCAAGAAAATAGGTGTGTGAGACCTTAACCTCCGCAGTAAGTAGAGATTTGCACAGAAGATACAAGAAACTAAAGATCACAACTACCCCAAATGGATCCCACTATCCAGGCACTTAGGCTAGAGTCCAGACCACCCATTTGAACAATTGAATTTGGAATTACAAAGCATTTGAACGCTTGGACAGGTTGAACCGTAAAAGCCACGCAAATATAAAACGACTCTTTCATTTCGAATCAAGCCAATTGAAATCTATGCAGTGATCTAACTGAAAGAAGCTTCTGATGATTAGCAGAACTTTATTGATTCGTGCTTCAATCTAGCAATAGTCTTTATCTTTCACTTTCTTTGATCTTCTTCTTTTTAAATGATCCTTCTTGGTAAAAAATGAGAAATATACCTTGTGCGTGTAGCATCACTTGCGTCATGTGATTATGATGTAATGAACAGAAGTGCTTACAAGAAATTCATTTTCTATCCTCCTCTTTTGTCACTTGTTTTCAATAGGTGTCAACTTATCAGTTTTGAGTACTTCTTTGTGACGTCATCATTACTCGTCAACTTATTGATGACGCATAATTAACTTAAATCTTCGCTGACGGTATTCATGATGCTTGCTTACAGTTTCTATTTTTAATTTTGATTTAGTTGTTTTGATGATTATATCAAACTTGTAAGGCTTTGGAATAGTTTCAAACATTAATGGATTTGGTTAAGACTACATTTCTACAATGTAACTATTTGTAATTAGATTAGATTCAATTACAAACTTGAAGTGTGACATCAATTCAAGCCTAATCAAATAATGAAAAAATCGTTTGTAATAAAATGTTTTTAATGTAGTTTTTTGGTAACTGTGTAAGCAATAGCGTATGAAAACTAACCTTTTAAGTTCAATCGTCTATTTGAAGATTTTCAATTAGAAACCAAGCAAATTATTTAATTTGTGAGATTTTAACATCAAGTATATGAACAAGATACTGAATACGATCTTAAAATATTTTTACAAAATACTTTTTGAAATTAAGATTTTTGAAATAAAGTTTTTTTTAAATTATTTTTACTAAAGTTTTCTCGTGTCAGTTTATCGTAGAAATTTTAGATTATAGTTTTTGACTTGTTTAATCGTGTAAATTTGGTGTCGTATGAAAAAGAAAGAAAAGCAAGTCTTGATGATAATATCTAAAAAAGTCAATAAGACTTTAAGTCAATCAAATGTTGTATCATTTTCAAAGCCAGTAAAGGATTTCGATTCAAAGGTTCCCGTTGAATAAAAATCTAGTAATCAAAAGATTATCCGCTTGTAATAAGATATATCAAAAAATCAGATAGATGTAAACACGTTCTAAACAAAACTGAAAAGTCGAAATGATTGATTTATTTTTCGTCGTTTTTTACTTGATACAAGCTAACACTGAATTGAAGTAATAAAAGTTTCTTTACAATCGAAGTTTGAATAGTTGAGACATATCATTAAACTTGCTTGTGAATTCGTATATGATTGTTGGTTGTTCTACTAAACTTCTGACTTTCTACATCTAATTTTACTCTCTTTTGACTGAAGAATATTTATAAGATGCGAAATAAGATTGAATTGTAGATAGTCCAGAAAAAATACTAAGTTAAGAAGCAAGTTGTTAAAATAGTTAGGGCTTAGAGAAAGAATTTTCCAGCAGTAAATACCTAAGGATCAACTGTGTGTATCTTCAATTATTCTCTGATCTTCAAACATTTTATTTGTGGTAGAATCTAATTGTAAAAAATACTAACTGCTTACTTAAATTCTACTCCTGAATAATCATACAAAACAAAGCTCTCGACTTAGTTTATAATCATCTATATTTGATATGTTGAAGTTAAAAATATTTTATGATTTGATTAAGAACTTTTATTTTGAAAATTATTTCAACTTTTAAACCAATGTAGTAAATATTTCTATATACATTAAAAACATTCTTGTATGAAAGTTCTTTGAGAAAAGATAAACTAAAGTAAATTGCTGAGTAAAATCGAAATTTGACTTGCTTAAAGTGATTTAGTTTAAATCTTTTTCATTCAGTTCATTGACTTATTTATGTTTGATACATTAATATGCTTGAAAGTACTTTACAAATCCCTTCATTCTTGTAACGTTGCTAATGAAGTTCAGATTTAAATTCATTTTAAAATGTTACAAGAAACCTTTTACAAATGTTGATATTACTAAATTGAAAAACTATCTTCATTTACTGGTTTGATCACTTTGAAAATCTTTTTTTAACTTTAGATTTTTCTTGGCCTTGTTTTTCATTTGAGCTAGTTTTAGTGCTATTGGTACAAGATTATATTTTCCAATCTCTTGGCTTATGTGGCTCTGTGTGTAAATTGTGAGCACATTCCGTAAAAGCAAACTCTACCATCGCAAAGATGTTGAGAAGTTTGTGAAAAAAATGTTTTTTGAGAGCAATATCACGTATTTTATTAGATAGAAGATCAACATCTACAGTCTTTAAACAAAATTAGTATCATTCAAATATGAAATATTTCATTTGTGTCTTATTTTCCGTCTAAACTGTTTTGTTTTTCGTAATCTCACGAAAAATCTACAAAATGAACACAAGATGACAGCATAGAGTTGAAGGACAACTTGCATGCTTGTTGACATGATCAACAGTGAATTTGGTCACTTGATAGTGACAAAGAGTTATTCTTCAACTGAGGCATGTTGATTGGAGGTGAATAGGAGCTGCTTGGGGTTTGAGAGAAAGAAAAAAAAGAAGTTTAGGACGTAAAGCTCATTGTACAACGAGTACAATAGTAGCAATGGTCGAAGATATGAGCAACGGCAACTATAGTAAATTGTTTGGCATAATTTGTTAAAAGTTTAACTTTCTAGTAACAAGAAACCTTAATTAGTGCTGAAAGTTGATTACTTTGTTATTAGTTTGCCGTTTGCTTAGTTAGTCTGATTAGTTAGTGGTTGCTGCTTCAAATAGTTTGTTGTTCTGTTAACTTAGCTTAATTTGTTAATAAAACGAAAATACAGTCACTAACAAAGTGAAATTACCATTGAAACAGCTCAAAGATAAGTTTAGATGAAACAAAAGCTGGTTGATGAGTATTTAAATGCTAGTGTCAGATAGTTAGATTTCTTTTTGCTTTATTTTCTCCCTTTGATAAAAAAAGTTGTGGTTTGTTTTTATAATTTGTAGGTTAATATTTAATTGTTAAATATTAAAATAGAGCTCTGATAAAGTTACAGCTCTAATTTATTTTTCAGAATTAGATTTATTAGAACTTTAAATGTGATTAATGTCATTTAAATTTATTCTTAATTTAAATGATTACATAGCTCTTGTGTAACGTTTTATTAGAATCTTTTAGTTGATAAAAATATGATACAAATTATTATCAACATTCAACTTTAATTTTGTCGCTAGAATTTTTAAAACGAATTTATTCATTTCATTGTTTTTATCTGTATTTTTAATTCTAAAATTTAAAAATATTTTTGTAACAAGTAAATCCTAGTCAGAGATGTTAAACAATAATTTAGAAAAAAAGGAAGAAAATATCCAAAAAGAACTTTAACAGAAAAGTTTAATCATAAAAAATAAAAAGACTTTTGGTAGGTTGCTCCGATAGTGAAAGTTGGAATGATTTTTGAAGTGAAATTGTGAAGATAAACGAGAAAAGGGAAATAAAAAAGAGAAGTAAATGGAAAAATAACAGAAAAAAGAGAAAAAGGCGAAGCAAGAAAAAACCAACGACAAAATATAACCCAGTGAAAGATCAGAACATTGCATTTTTAAAGACAAGTTAAAATATAGATTAGTTCCCAAGAATTTCATACTTAATATGTCACTAAGCCCCTAGGTAATTTGATTTTAGTTCAAAATCCCAAGGATGGTTTAGGGATCAAGATGCAAGAAGCGAAAAAGATTTAAGATTAAGATCTTATATCAGTACCTAGCCGTACTTTTCATTCAGATTAATCTTATACTACCTGAGTTTTTTGTTTCTTTCATAGTTAGTAGCCCTTAATAAGTTTATCGTTTAGCTTATATACAATACTGAATGTGTAAAGAAAGTTTTAAAGATGTTTGTATTACTTCTATTATATTTGAATGGAAGAACGGCTAATAGGGTTTCTTAAAAAATAGTAAAAAGTATACTTGTAAGTTAAAGCTACTTATCAAATCATAGAACGTTCTCATTTAAAAAGTTGATTTGACCTAGTAATAAATTTAAAATAAAAGTTTAAGTTACGGTTGATTTATTAGATGATTAAGTATTAATTCTATTTTGTTTTCCATTTTGATCTGTGTTCTTTCTGTAGGTAATCTTTATTCTTGACAAATATTTACCTTTTTTAAAATTATTAATGTCGCAAAATAAACCTTAGCGGGAAAATGCTTTACAAACTAAGTTGACAAGATGTAAAAATGGCTTCTAAGCTATTCGCTTAATATGACTTTCAATTATATACTTTTTTCAGATATTGTTTACTTTGCTTAATTAGTTACTCTGAAATGTATATTTAATTGCAAGCTAATTGATCTTGTTACAAATTTATTTAAAACCAAAACGACAAGAGTCCAAACTGTCTCACTTATAACAAAACAATTAGCAAGTGATGAGTTACAGGAACGACAATTTTATTTCACCTGCTGCAGTAGCAGCGGCTACCGTACATCATCACCAACCATCCTATCACAATTATACCAATCAAGGCTCTTTAGCAACAGGGTACATGTATCCTAGCCAACCAGCAACTGGAAGCCCTTATCACCATGGTAACAGCGCACCAGCTGCATATGCAAATGGATTTCCCTCCTCGTCTGGTTCCCCACCAACTAATGGCTACTTTGGTAGCTCAATCGGGGGTCATTATGCTACAGCTTCTGTCCCACCTTCAATGCCCTTGTCCTCTTCTTCTAGTCCAGCCGTGGACCATTTGACCCGAATAACTGGCTCTTTTACAAGTGGGTTTGGGGCAGCGTCCACTAACCAGCACCACACAGCTGAGTTTATTCCCTCCAACAATACCTCACTTGTTTCTATTCCCGACTATAAGCAAACTGAAAAGCTGACGTCACGACCAAATGACGTCACGGGCGCAAGCGGAAATTGCCAACCGGAAACCGGAGTGACTACAAAGCATTGTCATGATGCAAATGTTTATGATAAGAGTCATACAGATGGAGTCTTACAAATATGTCGCGATGGTTCACCTAGTTCTGTTAAAAGCTTTGAATCTCCTGAATTGTCGCCAACTGAAGGTAAGTTTACCAAAAAGGCGTCGCGACACAAAATTAGCGGTCACTTGGCGTTTAAATTCCCGCGTCGTGGTTTCTTGGGCCCGATTTTATTTCAATATGGCAGATTGTCACTTTTGAAATTTTTAAACCTTTGAAACTATTTTCTATAAGTTTCTTTTTAATCATATTTTGTTCAAATTTTTTGTATGGGTCAACTATAGATTTTATTTTGAAATATTTGAATCAAGCAGTTATAAAGTTTATAGTTGAATTTAATTTATGAAATTATACTTTGAAACGTTACAAATCTTTCAGAAACAAAATCTGCAACTCATAGCTTTGAAGTTCTTAGTTTAGACAATCAAAATACTTACAAAAGTTGTTGCTTTTATATTTAAAATTTAGATAACGAATCCCAAACATGTAAAAATTTAATGGGTAGTTAATGATAGAGTATAAAATGATGAACGTCAAGCCACTACTTCACAACTTATTCAAGTAAAAGCTTTTTATTACTTTCGCATAAGGCGAAGGTTAATTACTAATAGATGAAGCTAAGCGAATAAAAAATAAATCCTTCAGAATAGCCGAACATCAAATTAATTAAACAGGAATTATATAGAAGGTGAAACTTTATGATTGAATAGTTATAGGCTTATCACTTTAAAGGGCAAAAGTTATTTGATGTCAGTTATCTGTTAGCTACTTATTTATACTGCATTATGGTTAATGTATCGACAGTTTCTAACAGGCTTGACCTTTGTCGCCTAGTTGACATTCTTAAACTGTTCTCATGAGAGTTTTGATTAAAATCCAACCCATAACTTCGTTATTATCAAAAGTAAAGATGAAAATCTGAATGCTTAACTTAGTATTAGTTAGTGATAAGTTATTATCAAAATATTTAAAACTTGTTTGATGAAAACAGATTTGTTCACCTTGTAATAATTAGGTTATATAAAAACGAAATATTTGTGTATTGTTTATGTATAAAACTTTCCAAACATTTGGTTGTTTAAAAATTTCGTCTCAAAAATCATTTTTAATTGACGCAAAAGCTTAAAAGTAAAAAAAATATATTTAGTTTTGTTAAAATAAAACTTTCATTTTGTTGTCGAAAAAGTGAATAAAGGGGTTTACACAATCGTATCATTTAAATTCTAACAAAGAAGTTTAATGGTAAACTAAGTTTTATCAGTAAGATATATTTATTGAACTGTACAGTTTTTGGTGTCTTTAAATTTTCACTTTAATAATTTCTTTTTCACGCATTTTATGAAGTAGAATAGATGTTTAACTTTAACCTAAAAATTGTTTAAATAGATGTAGTTAATACGTAAGATAAACTCAATGTAAAAAGATATTGTTACCAGGCCTGATAGGAAGATGCATTGAATTTCTAATAAAGTTTTCAAGCTTTCTTTTATCTTAAGATAATTAAATTGAATAATTTGAATTTCTTTCTTGAAATAAGTTATTTTAAGTATGTGAAATAAAAGTTCAATAAATTGCTTTATAGTTCCTTTACTGAACAAACATAAGGAGCAGTTTTTGAAACTATTTTTCGTGGAATTTTTTTTTTCTTATATTCATTAACGTTATGATTTGCAAAATTAGTTGAGAACTGCATTTCATCAATCGGTTTCTAGTTAAATTTTGTTTTTTTATTTCTTGGAAATTTTTTATTTGTTGGCTATTTATTTTCCACAAACATCTTTTCGACAAAGTTGTAAATTTTTTAATTAATCTTGACATTCAGAAAACAATGATTTTGCGATAAAAACGTTAAACGAGTGCTTGTATAAGTTAATTAATACTTATATAAGAAAATGTCCTTGAAGCAAATCGTAAAAAATAAAAAAATGTTAAAAATAAAATTGCTGTTAAGATATTTAGCAATTAACTCGTCATAAAAATTTACTCAAAATGTGAAAAATGTTAAGTAAAAAATTATTCGAAAAATCATAAGAAGAAAAAATCAGAAGAACATCTGTTTAGAGCTCGGTAAGCCTATCATTTCGCCATTTCTAAAACATTATAAGTAGTAAGTAGGCAAAAAGTACAGAAGCATTTAGCAGATCTGAAAACTTGTCAAAAGAAACAAGTTAGATTTATTAGAAAAGACATCTACTTAACGCCTTTGGATGAGTAAGATGTCTTACTTTTTCCATTTACATCCATTTAATGGGAGGTTCTATTAGCCAGTCTGTTAGGTACTCACTAATGGATGGTATGTAGCTCTGCTTAACAATCTCACAATCCTAAAAAATCCGTCGGATTATTTCCGACTGTATTTTAATCGATTTGTGTGCTTGGCAGAAAGGTCTTTGTTAGAAGTTTTACTAGAATAGATGTTCAAGCTTCTAGTGATCAGCATAACTCTGATAGCGCATCGACAAAGCAGCAGACAGAATCAGGTGTCCTAGTTAAACAGCCTCAGGTCACAACCATCAAGTTGTTAGGATATTTAAGTAAAAATATCAAACTTTTGGAATTAGTTGGCCACTCAGTTGTGAGAAGTACTTATCTCGACAAGTTTTATCAACAATATTCTGGTGAAGGTGAATAGCGCTTGATTGTAAAATGAATACTTAAACTTTTTCTTGCAGATTTTTATGAGCAGTTTTATTTATTTGTGAGGTAATTGATTGAACTTTTTGATGAGAAGGATAGGCTAAGATTAGAAGAAGCTTTGTTTGTATGATGTCAATTAAATCAGAAGTCAGATTCGAATTTAAATTTTTTTTTATTAAATCATTAAGAGTCTTCGAAAATTTTTAAACCAGACTTTACTGATGTTTGTGTGAATCAGTCATAAGAAGATTAAATTAATCGAAAATCTATATGAGCAAATTTTCTGAATCAAAAATTCTTTAAAATTTTGAGCTACTAAATTTCAAAAAGAAAATGTGAAATTTTATTTTAGAAATAGTAATAATAAAACCAAATTAACTTTATTTCAATGACAAAACGCTCGCTTGCTTACCCTTCATTACTTACAGCCTAAAATTCAAGTGCACAAGTTTCGGGTGTCACAGAAAGACCTTTCCCTTTTGCATCCTTCGATTTTCTTTTTAGTTTTTGGTATCCGGATTAAAGGACATCAAGATTTAATCCTAGTGGCGGGGCTTGTTTGAAATTGAAGTCACCTAATAGAAAACCGCAAACAGCAAATTATCTCGCGTGTGTGTTTGCGCGCAACAGCACTTGTGACGTCATGTGATATCGTTGTTGTGTCTTTATAGACGAACACATGGAAGAAACGACGTCAGCTCTTAGTGGAGGTACTGAAGTAACAAGTGGTTGCGAAGGTGAACGGAATAAATCATGTTCAAAGTCGGGCGACTCTGATCGGGTCGACGGTGGGAGTTTGACCGGAAATACCAGTGGAAATACCGCAAACGTAAGCGGAAGTGGTGCGGAAAAGAAGCAGCGACAAAGACGTCAACGAACACATTTTACGTCGTTTCAACTTCAAGAGCTGGAAAGAACCTTTCAACGCAACAGGTGAAAATTGTTTGTAGATAATCATCATCTAAATCTTAATTTAAACCGCAAGGATTATTGTGTAAAAGTCTTTGTAATCCGTCAAAGTCCTCCAACAAAACTCTAATGGCATTTAAGGAACTTTGATTGCAGAGACTTAGTTTAAAATTGGAAACTAAGTTTATTTTTTCTTTTCATAATTCTTTTCTTTATTCTCCGTTTTTAAAATTTCTAAATGAAGCTTATTGTTATTGTATTCAAAGTTTAACTTTTCTAATAGTAAGCAGCCAGAGGCCTTATGCGGATTAAGACTATCATATTGAAACGTTTACATGTTTGCAAAGTTATAATCAGGTACAGATTGCATACAAAGATGTTAATAGCAAATGGTTTAGTTGCCAAAACTTTTGTTTTTATATTAATTACTTATCTACTATATTAAAAATATAATAAAAATTAAATATTTAAAAATGGTCTAAAAGTGCTAATTATTTTACTCTTTAGTTCATGTTTTCTTATCAACAGTTTCCATTTGAAATTTTGTTAGAATTATTTCATAGAGCTTAGTCAGATAACAAAATCAAATTATCGAGTTTACAAGAAATTCGGTAGTTTTCAACTGAAATTTCGAACTTTTACAAATTCTCGTTGTTTATGCCATCTTTTCTATTTAAATGGATTTTTAAACCTTGTGAGTTAGAATTGTTCTGTGTTATCTTTAAGCTTTTATATTTTGTACTCCTTTAGAGTATACAGCTAAATAGTTGACAAACATTATAACCAACCACATGAAAACATAGTATCTATCCAGTTTATAGCTTGTAATCAGAAGTTACTAACTTAAAATCAAAGAAATATATTAGACAAAGTTTGATTTCTGTCTAATTTAATGAGATTATTAGGATTAATTTGATTTAGTAGAGTTAAATTAGTGCCAACTTTAAGTCTTATAAGCCGACTTTATCCATAGGAAGGAAATATCAATAAATATTTATAGTTTGCATTTTTGCTTGTCATTAGATGAATTTAAGAATTCTAAAAATAAATTTTATAGCATCTACCTAAATATTAAAAAGTTCTTTTTTAAGAAGTTGTTTATTTTTATTTTATAGGTATCCTGATATGGCTATGCGAGAAGAAATTGCAAGATTCACACAACTTACTGAGCAACGTGTTAGAGTAAGTGAATCTAATTGAATCAACCACTGTTTTATTTGAGTAGTGATTTCTTCTACCAGACATCAGATAAACAAAAGGAAAATTTACTTGATTAAAAATATTATCATATTATATTAATCAATACTACTAAAAAGAAAATTAGCTCCTTAAATTTCTTTGAATCATCAAAATATAATGTTCATAAAAGACTTTACATAAATTAGTTGATGTCTACTTTTGATTAACTATATTATAAGCTCATCTCTTAATTCAAGGCTCGTTATTCGTCTTATTGCGTTAATAGATAGTCGCTATAAGAAGCGGTGACGTCAGTTTCATGTTTCTGTCTTTGTATGACGTCCAACTCGAGTTTCTTGCTTGTCATCACCATCATATAAGCGCAAATTTTCATTTTCATTTAGTTATAATACTTGTACTGTTTACAAATTAGTCGGCTTCAGCTGTTTTGATTATTAGTTGAAAATCATAATGCTAAATATTTAAAATTGTCTTTTCAATATCAGGTTTGGTTCAAGAATCGTCGAGCAAAGTGGCGGAAACGTGAACGAAACCAAATCCCGGACCTCAGAAATAGTTTCGCCCAGTTTAACGGCTTCATGCCAACTCCATACGAAGACTCAGCCTTCTACCAAGCCGGTTACTCCTACAATTGGGCCGGAAAATATGCCACTGCTGGTCCATGGGCATTAAACCCAGCTGCAATTAACTCATTAGCATCACCAGCTCTCAGTAGCTTCGGAGGGGCTGGACCAATGCCAAACGCTGGCAATACGGCGGCTGGAATGATGTCCAGCATGGGTAATGGACTCAGTGGTCTAGGTGCAACAGCTGCTTCAGTTGCCACGGGACCTTGTCACTACAACCCCGGAGCTGCATCTTCACATATGTATCGAAATTCTTCTTCGGATGGATCTTTAAGCGCACTACGACAAAAGAAACTCCATCCTTCACCTTATATCGGATACCCTGCAATCCGTGACGCAAAGTCCTATTCTTCATGCCAGTTTGGGCCATGATTAAGTAAATTTGTGGGACGTTGCCCACTTAGACACTGACCTCGAGTTTTATTGCAGTCGTTTGTCTTCTTTGTTTGATGTAAAGATTGCTTTTGCAACGGCACAAGTTGAAAGTTCTACTTGAAATGACAATTTATGAATTATATACCGAATATCTATCCATTTTATTGTTGCACGTCATCATCAAAGTTTTCTATTTTCTTCATTTTCACTTCCATATTTCATAAAATCCTAAGCTCCTAAAATTAACTGTGTCCTCAGATTTACACACCAATACCCTTTTCTACGAGTCCCCTATTGTCTCTTGCCCATTTCATTTCCTTACTATTGACCCATCTTACCAGGTACATTAAAACGATGACTTCATCAGCAAAAAGCAAAGTTTTCTTTATCATAACTTCGTTTATTTTTCATTCTTTTTATTTGTTTTATTTTTAATCATCATAGAAACTATAAAGATACTGAATGACAGGTCACACAACAGATATATATTCGCGTATGGGAAAGCAATGACAAAACTATTAAAATTAGCTCACAAGCAAAATACTGTTTAATGTTGTTGTTTGAACTGTAACTAGTTTATAGACAGTAGTTAGAAGACGAAAATAAACCAATTGGTATGATTGAAAAAATGTAAAACAACTACTGTTGAAGTTACATTATTAAAATTTGGACGTTGAGCGTTAGAATTTTTCAATTTCTTTCATAAAATACAACTTTATATTGGAGTTGATGGAGTTTTTACGAACGTTGTTGAAAGCAAAGTATCAAAAAAATCTTGAAATGAAACAGGCGGTAAATTCGCTGGTGGTCTTTAACGGTGTCGATTTACACATGTAAGAAAATTATAACAGTAATAAAAATGATTATCTAGTCACAAATACAATTCTCTTGAGATTAAATCTTCTTCTTTTTATCTGTAAGCCATTTGTAAGTCTTTTTAAAGGAAAAATCTGCTCACTTAGCTTAAGACTTAGAAGTGAGAAGGGTCTTAACTTTTTGTGAGATACTTTTTGTAAAACTATTTTTGTAGAATTGTTTATCGATTGTTAATTGACTTCTTATTGGTAGTTTTAACAATTTCATCTAGTTTACATTGCTACATAAGAATTTTCCAAAAAAATGCTGCCAAAACCAGTTCATTTTCAGAAAATGTTGAGCACATTGAAGGTTTTTTAAGTTTGTTTTACTTTTTCGAATTCAATTTGTTTTAATGAAAGCTAAGAAAGAAATAAATTATAAAAAAGCTCAGATTAATACTAATAGACTATGTGGTACATATTTAAGAATGAAAGCAATACCGTTTGTATTCATTACAACCTTACTTAATTAAACTTGATCACAGTATTAGTAGGAGATGGAGACAACTTGGTTTTGAAGTAGGATAGTTAGCGTTAATTACTTCGACTTTACAGATTTGCACTTCGAAACTAATAAATCTTTTGGTTTTAAAATAGTGAGCCTGTTGAAATCTACAACTTTAAAACAGGAGTCAATCAATTTTAAAAGTTTTAGATTTTTGTTTCAAAAGTTACAGCGAAAATTAATACACTACTTGCTATTAATTCATATTATGGCTAAAGGATTTTGTAAAATGTTTTTTGTATATTTCTCAGCGTGATTTTGCTAGCAATTTGTAGAAAATTTTAATGACGTGCAAACAACGAGAAATATTTGACGTCACATATTACAGTAGACATCTTTAATTAAATAGGCGCCGGTTTAATTTGATCCAAAAATTAAGTAGTGGAAAGCAGTTACCACCTAGATACTATCATGCTCAGTGAAAGTGAAGTTACTGGTTTAGATTCAGTTGTTATTTCAACCTATTTGTCAATTAGTTTGAAAGTACTGAAACTAAAACATATAGAACTTAAAACATTTCCTGTTGCTCGTAAACCAGATGAACAAGCCAGTAGTTTAGATTAATGAAGTTGAGAAATGTAATTAGATTTTATAGTATCATTAGCTGGTGTCAATTTAACTTCTAACTCGTTGATATTGCTTCAGTTTCTCATCATATTTTTAAATCTATTGCTGGCAAACAACTTCGTTAATGTTTATTGGAATTATTATTCCATCACACCTATTTCTAGCAGCAATTACAAGTAACTTCACATCTGCAACCTCAACAGGCAGCCTCAACCAACAAACCATAATCCTTTTCATAACACGCAGAAAAAAACCAAAGTTATCTTTCAAAATTCAAGTAGTGAAAGCTACTAAGAATTGTCCAAACCAAACAAATGAAATAAGTCACGTGGTTTAAATTCAGTATTCAACAACAAGTAGTTGCAATGTAAAGTGGTTGGCACTGAACACAAGGTATTAGAGCATTAATCGAGAAGTGGTGACAAGATCTGACTGCTTCAATAATACGTGAAAGATTTGCATAGAAGTAGATAAAAAGGGACAGTGTAAGTAGCCGCTCATAACGAAGTAGAACTGAGCTAGTGCCAGCTAGCAGCTGCACAGATCGGCTGTAGACGAAGCGTCGCCAGTATCAATGTATTCGCCTGCCCAAAACACATTTTCGATGACGTCACTAACACTCGATTCACACGCTGGTTTGGATTCGTCCAGGATTCCATTTTTACAAGTTTCAAGACTGTAGGGCGGTTTGTGTGGTCCCCAATGCTGTTTTCGTCAATTTAAAATCGATGAAGGGTTGGGAGTAGACTAGAGCGTCAATTCCGCGTTTGTAAACTAAAACGATAACGAGAATAAACAAGAGCTGCATGATGTCATCAGTTGATGAAAAGTAGGCGATGCAAGGCAGAGAAGACCACCCAAAAGTCTGAAGATGAAATTTATAAATCTTCTTCCATAAGAAAATCTTTCAAACTTGCTGAACATCCACAAACTTTTTGTATAATTTTGTAGGTATATATAAAGCTTGATTCAAGTTCAAGAGTGCTTAACATTCATGTAAGATGAACATTTTATTTATATTGAATTTCGCAGGCGACAGCGCCTTGATACACGTGTCTAATAACTAAGATGGTTTACATTTTTGTATTCTGATTTTGTGGTTCATATCCAACACAAGTGGAAGATGTTGAAATATCTTCAGATGTTAAATACTCTTTTAAAACTATTATACACTTCCAAAGATCAATCATTTCAATTTATAAATTGAATTTAAATTAAGTTCATTAACTAACCTACTTCATTCCGTTTATACCACTGATAAAATTAGCTGAGCTATTTTTGGGTAAACTTCAATATTGATACTGGTGAATAAATCAATAACTAAGTAAAAACGATGTTTGAAAAGTTTATAAAATTATTTATTCTATACTACTTATAAAAAAATTACTTTTAATGAAGAAAAAAGTTTTCATCTGTTTTGAAGCAAAAACTGTATGATAGAAACCACATTTAAGCCACAAGATTTAGAAAATAAGAAACGTGAACATATTATATTCAATTTATTTTCTCGTTAGATTTAACAAAAGAAAATATTAATTCTTTATTTAGTTATTTAAGTATAAAAGTTGAATAAAAAAAGTTAATCTTTTTTGCTTAAGAGATAATATTTAAAGCTTGTAGATTAGAGTTTGAATGTCAATTAAATTCACAATTTCTTGTGTGCTAAAATATTTTGAGTCAATATTAGATCGAATTTGAAGATATTTTGACTTTACTTTTTGTTAGAAAACTCGGCTTGTAATAAAAGGAATGTATAAAATTTAAACTTTTAAGTTAAAGATGTAATACGTTTTTAAACTCTACATTTTTTTATCTCAGTTACTCTTTCACTTAATAATTTAATTCAATTTGAATATTTTTGATTAAAATATATACTTCTACATTAAAAACTATAGAAAATAACTCAGTTAAAATAATTAAAACAAACAAAAATTAGTTTTTCAAAGTAAATACAATCATCTATAATAATAAAGTAATTTATTGAGTAGTTTTTACAGCAATTATGTAGTGTCAACATTGTTCGTTTTATCAAATAACAAAACTTTTCAATCCTTACCAAGAGAAATAAATTCAAGGCTTAAACTTGTTTAAATGAGGATCAGACACTAGACATACATTTGATATTTAAAGTTTAAAGTAGGATCTTAACAAAGAAAAAAGTTAAATTTGCGACCTAATACAAAAAACAAAGCGTTTCTTTACAAAATTCTTTATATTTTCTCGTTATTCTATGAATTTTGTCAAAAAAGAATTAGTTAAAAAGTTTTCATTATTTCATATAAAAGAATTTGTCAAAATTTGGTATAAATAATAAACTACATAAAGATTAAACAGAATTACTTTTAACCTATTTTTGTATAGTTTGTTTACTACTTTTTGCCAACATTAAGAGTTGCTAGTTATCAACTTATGCTACTTCACAGGTTTTATCAAAAACTAAACAGTTAAAGCACCATTTCAAATACTTAACCAAAATAATCATGATATATTTGGCAAGTAGCTTGATTTGAATGCGGTTGATAGTACATGTTGCTTTCACCTTACATCATTCCCGCACGGCCTTTACATTGGAGAACACACGCATTTACAATTGATGACGTCATCACAGAAGCGCTGCCAAAAGCAGGACGTCTCGAAGCAGTTAACTAATTTTTTTAAAGAAAATTTTTTCAAAGCTTTTAATTTTTTTTTAAATAGTCCCAAAAAAATTAGCACAAAAATAAAACTAAAAGTGATCGAAATAAGAAAATCGCGACTGTGTTTTGTGGGTGGTCAAATATATCAAGCAATAGATCCGATTTACTGTCCGGGATATGTACTATGTCCGCTCTCGTCACCATCTCTGTCGTCAAAGACCCCAACGCGCCACAATATTAGTGACGTCAGCAATTCGAATTCGTTAGCGCTCGAGCACAGGCGACGCCAGTTTAATTAGACTTACTAGCGTTCCGTCGTGTACAGCTGTGACGTCATAAATTAAATTGAAACTTTGATCATGAGCCATGATGCTTCGTGTGTTGTGGTTACCTAGCAACACTATCTTCATCTTTGATTTTCAATCATCTTTCAACACCTCCACCTTGTCGCTGTATCAGCCAATCAGAGCGCTTCATTCGCCTAAGACATTGTCTTAGCGCTTTCCCGTCGATTGAACTTAACACGATTGTTGTGATGACGTCATAACGTGATTGTTGTGATGACGTCATAACGTGATCGTTGTGACGATGTCATAACGCGATTTGTTGTGTGTTGGTGATCTGGGATGTTTAGACTTGAATCTGGTATTAGATGTTTTTGAAGTACTCTAAATTAGTCACGTGATTATTTTTAGCAATAAAGCTGTAAAAGTTACAAAAAACGTCGATTTGTTGAAATGATGAAAAAATTAATTAAATTTAAAGATAATGATAATAATTTTTTGCAAAATATTCGAAACTTTGTTTCATTCAAGAATTTTTCCTTTTTGTTTCATTTTGAAAATTTAAGTTGATTTTTAGAGCTCTAAAAGTTAGTCTTTGACAGTTTTTAAATAAAAAGTTTAAAAAGAGTAATTTTTTTCTCTGTTCAAATAAAAAAATTGTTTTTAGATTAAAAAAAGTAATTGTTAAAAACAAGACTTGTAGCTTTGAAAGCAGTAGACGTTTTCTTTAGGATATAATGTTGTCAAAAAACAAGAGTTAAAAACGTTTCATGTTGAAACATAATGAAGATTTTGAAAAGTTAAAAGACGGCAAAAAATGATTGATGCAAAAATCCGAATTCGCCCAACCAGTACCAGTTTGGTTTATGTCTACTTTACGACAAGTGCAAGATAAAAAGGATTTGTAGCAAAGCTGATGATAATATGAAGGCTGGAAAATCTACTCTACCAAATTTGACTTCTACCGTTCAACTAGTTCTTCGGCACCACCAGGATTAAAGGGATATCCTTTGCTCTGAGTTCTTTTTCTAAACCACCTACTTTGAAACCCCCAATTGGCCAAACTGAAGATATCAAATAAATGATTTTATTTCAATTCGTATTTTATTCACATGTAACTACTGTAGGTTGAGTATTTCAGAAAGTTGCTTTCTTCAAAGAATTTTCAAGTCTTTTGAACATTTTTAGTTCGTTTGATTTTTTTTGCATATTTATTTGTGACGAAAAAGGGCGTGGTCATGTTCCTTTTGAAGTCGGCAACTTCAAAGGATTTTTTGTTATGATATTTTTTGATGACGGCTGATGAAAGAGTCAAGTTTCGAGATATCAAAACCGATTTACTTTGAACTTTTTTTAATATTTCAATTTTTAATGTTATATCTAATGATAATATTTTTTAATGTCATTTAGAAAATTTCTTTCTGTGGTACAGACCTTCTATTCGAGTTAGTTTTAAGTCTTTTGCAACTTTTTAAGAGTATTTTAATATATTTAGGCTGATATAAGATTTTATGTTTTGATTTTAAATGTAAGATTATTTATTAAAATTTTCGCTATTTTCTTAACTGATGAATTTGTTGCAATTAAAAAGCATCAGTGAAAAAAGTAATTGAGAAACATATTAAAAGTTTCTTTATTTAACAAGTTTCTTTAAACTAAAGGTGAAATTAGATTTTAAGAGCTAAATATTTGTTAATAATTTCAGATCAACCAAATGAAGAAATCTTTGATGGAGTTTTACCCAAGAAGGACTTTTCTTGATGAAGAAAAATGGTCGTTTTACTTAATGGAAACAACTTTTTTGTCATTAGAATCCGCTAGGTGGAGTACATCGAAATAATTACTGAAGTCTGAAAGCAGGTGCGGTGAGCTAATGAGTTTAGTATAAACAAGTTAATAGGTGTAAAATAGCTTGAAATTAGTTTGTGTATAAACATTTATGAGTACTAGATAGATTATTTATAGCGTAGTTAGGGGTTTAGCCATAAGTAAAATAGATGTATTACGACAGTACACGTAAATAGAGCAGATTTCCTAGTATATCTGTTAGTCCTAAATTAATTCAGTTTTTATTCTTAAATTTTATTTTTGATTTAGTTGAAAACCGACTTTAATTACTACACAATTAACTTCAGCATTTCATTAAGTTATTAAATAAATTTGATCATATCAGTTACGTCATAAATGATAGCTTTCATTTAAATTTCTTTTTTAAAAAACACACTTAAACAGTTTTTGAATTACTCTGACAAACATTACTTTACATTTTGTGAAATAATTCTGTTTGTATATCAGTTTGATGACTTGTTTATATTTAGAATAAGCTTCTTTAGCTGAAAATGTAGTTAATTTTAGAACTCGATAATTTAAACACAATATTTATTAAATTTTACAGAAGAATACTTAGGTATTTTCATTCTAAAATAAATTACAATCTTATTAATAAGATATATTTGCATAAGACTTACTTTTAGATTGTTATAGTTTGAGTTTGGAAATGTTTTGATAATTGTTTGGTCTATACTTACCTGCTAGTTAAATGTTTAACGATTTCAGTGAACCTTTCAAACTGTTTTATAGCTACTTCGGAAACATCTACTGTAAATATGGATAGGAAATATTTGTTGGATGCAATAATTTAAAATGAACCTATGACTTGAAATAGAAAAAAAAATTTTAAAGCTGGAAACAAGCCTTACATTCATTCAATAATATGGAAATCAGATTAAGTTAGTGGGTTATCATTATCTTACTAATACAAAAACACTGACTGTTTCATTCTAAATTGTGGTTTGTAATTTGTTATATTAGAAATTTGACTTTCTCACAATTTAATTACCGATTTCATGTAATTGCTTGATTCTAAATCATTATCCTTCTTGTAAATATAACTTGTTACAAAATCATTGATATAAAGTTATATTGTAAATAATCAAAACTTTCAAATGACATCAATACTTTCTAAGTTTCACTATTTTATCATAGTTATCTAAAGTCTTAATTTTGTTGAAAAAAGATTTTTCATAAGGAGTTTGTTAAATTTTATACAATTACTTGTTAAATAATATTTTGTTTCGGTAACTATTTTAGTTTGAAAGTTTGGTTTTCTTTGTTTGAATGCTGGTTAAATGGTTTTTACCAATTCAAACCATGAATTTATAGAAGCCTCTAATAGTTTCAATCAATGTAATGCAATCTTTGTAAGCTATAAACAACTTTACTCAATTTGTGTAAATGTTATTTAATTATTCTATTCTAAATAGTCATATTTCAGTGATAAATAAATTGTTATCAATTGAATGAGTTTTATTTATTCTTAATTGATCAAAATGAATAGCTTTAATTTTCCGATACTTTGTATTAAAGCTGTTATATTTGTTAATTAAATTTTAATATTATAATCTAGCTTCACTTTGTACTAAAACAAGCTAATTATTGGTTTATAATCTCCATAAGACTATGCTTTATTGAATAATGTCTTTAAATGACCTTTATTGTCATCAGATAATCTAATAAGCAAGTCCTCATGCATCTCTTAAGATTGTAGTATTTAAAATATACAATAGTTGAAGCTTTGAGTAACTTTTTCTTTTCTTTAACTTTTTATATTACCGATACTTATGCTTTTATGTTTTAAAACATTAAGTTTTAAAAGTAAGAACAATGTGTGTGCTGAAATATATTTTTTTTGGTATACAAATGTTCGGGTTTTTATATACAGAAATGATGAAACTGACTACTACTTCTTCATTGATCATTTGGTGTAAAATAATTAAGTTGTTTTTGTTTTGATCATTTACAATGAGCACAAATTTCTATTAGATCAAGTGAAAAATGTTTTGAAAATAATCAGTTTTGTAGATTGATTTTATTTTGAATCAACTCAATTTGTCTTAAACAAAATAATTTTCATCTTGTACATATATAATTACCGATCCATCTATCTAGACAGCTTCAAATCTATTGTTGAAGAGTTATTAATATTATTTTACTTTAAAAACTTTTTCAGAGTTCACAGAACTCACATTAAGCATCGATAAAACATATATATATATATTTCTTGTAAACACTAAATCAGTTGTTAGTTTTAGTTGTATGTTTGATTACCATTCAAACTAAATACACTTTCATTTGCTAACTAATTTTGTTTAGTATAAATCAGCTTAATACAGCTTAATTTATATTGGCAAAATGTTAATTCACTTCATTTATAGCTAGGCTAATTTTCGATTGAACTTGCTAAGCTGTATATGTATATAAACATACAGATTCAGGCACTGCCTGTTTAATCAGTTTGGTTAAATTTCTTTTGTATATAATTTAATAACTGATTAAGGCATTTATTATCCTTGAAACATCTTTTATCGTAAAATTTATATTAAAATCTCAACAAAAACAAATGTATAAGCTTCCAAAAAACAAATATAAGCTTCCTTTATACAAATATTAGATAATTGGAAATTATGATTACTGTTTACAAATTATATATTTTTGTGTGCGGTTTTATAATGATTATTATAGATCTAAATAATTTTGTAAAATGGTTGTCCATTTTAGTTAATTAATTTATAGATTGTTATAACTTGTTTCTAATCATTTAAAAAAAATCTCTCTGAAATTGTAGCTTACAAATTTATTTCTAGTAAGTTGCCTAAATATTGGTAACTTCTTCAATTTGTCGATACATCTTTTGTCTTTGGTATGTATTTCAATAACTTATAACTTTTATCTACAAACTTAATGTAATATTCATTCAATCTAATCATTGCTTACATGTAAAGAAATTTGTAGATCTTTTGCAACTGACTTGGTTTTGTATATGGTAGATCTAAATATTTAGAGCTTCAAAACTAAAGTTTTCAAAAGATCGGAAAAACTAGATCTTTTATAATAGTATTTTTGGCAAAATTGATTTATATAGAACTAAAGCTACTTAAGTAATCTGCTGATATTTCTAATAGTTCAAATATAATTGAAAGATAGATAAGAAATAATGAATCGGTCTTTTATTTTCATGATCTTAAATTCTGCCTCTCACAGCCTTGACAAGGTTTCTACATGCTTTTATCTCATATTTACTGATTAGTAGAAAATAAATACTGGTTATTTTGATATTTTTTAATATTTTTGTTTAAATCAGTTTTATATTCTACTATTGTGTAAAATGTATAACTTAAAGAAGACAGTTTATGTTTTAAAATACTCAAAAATTTCAATCCAAAGCTTTGAAATCAGTCACAGTTATTTAATATAATTATTTGTTTCTTTAAAACTTGTAACAAATGTATTTTGTTTACCAAAAAACTATTTAGCTAAAAAAGCTTTGTTCGAAATAAATGGCTTCTCATTAGTCTATAAATTTTACGATTACATGATATATGTAAGAAAAATTATTTATAACAGTTATGAAACTAAGTATTCATGCTAAGTAATTATTTTATAATAGTTAAAAAGTAAAACATGTTTAAAGTTATTAATAAATTATGCTTTCACAAAAAATTACTTTTTAAAAGAAATTTTATTTAAATACCAAAGTTCTTTTTTAAGCTTTTAGATTTGAACGTTGTACAAATCTTTCAACTCATCATTAGTGCTTCTGCTAATGTGAGTTGCAGTCTCTCTTGAGATTTCTCAGACTAACTGTTTTAAAATTACAATATATATTTTTTTCATTCTCATATATCACCATTTGTACATAACACTATCATAATTTTTCTAACCGTAATAATAACTGTTTTTTGTTTTGTAAATATTTAGTAAAATTTAAGTTTTAATTCAAATAGAGTTTGTCAATTTAAGAAACAGACTAAAACATGTTCAATCAATGGTTTTGATTAAATTTAAAACTTACTTTTTAATTTTAAATTACTTTTAAAAAAATGAAAGAGCATCTTACCTTTAAGTTATCATTTCTTGTGTATACAAGACTTCAATTTGTTAACACACATTGAAAGTATGAATTTTATAATAATTCTGCATATAAACTCTTTTTTGTATTTTAATCAATGTAAATAAAATGAATTTTTTTAAATAAGGTGTCTCGAAATGTTTAATATTTTCCCAACAAAATAGTTTGATGTTTTCATTTAAGTTTTTTTGTTTCAAAGTATTTTTACATTGTACTTATTTAAGATAAATTTAAGCTGGGGTTACTCTTCTCATCATGATCTAAATTCTTATTTTAGTAAGAGTTTTCTAAATATGGCAAGTTCTAGCAGGCAAAATTTTAAATTAGTAATCTTTACAAGAACCTTCTTTAATCTATATTTTGTCATATAAATCCAGTGACATCTGGATAGCATTAAATAAATTTTGATGCTTAATTATAAATTGATACTGAGATAAATTTACAATTTCCGAGACATTTCACTTAGTTTACTTCTTAGCTTTACAACTAGTTAAATGATAAATCTCTAATTGCAATAATGAAATCATAAATAACAATTTTGTTACTTCAGCAATCTTATAAGTTGTAATTGTAGATTGTATAAAATGTTCTAAAGTTTAGACTTCTATAATTGTGCTTGTTATGGAGTTTTTTTTGAGATTTAAATATTTCTTACAAAATAATTACTTTTTAAATCAGATGGTCCGAAACTATTTATTATATCTTCTAAACTTTAAATATAATAGGTACAAGTATTGAATTTTATGAACCGTATAATAATCATTTTATAAACCAGAAGGTTAATTTATGTGGCATTATACATACATTGAAATCTAATTTCTATTAAAATATTTAGTTTTTTGTTTACAAAACCTACTGATATTCTGTTATGGTGCTATTGGAATGAAATTGTAATTGTTTTATTTTCTTGTTTTATTTCCTTTGTTTTATTTATTTGACAAATTGTTAAATTCATCAGATAAAACTCTGATGTGAAGAATATATAAACTATTTTTATTGATACTATTTGTCAAGATAAGTTGTTGATACTGGCTTAAAAACTTTTATTTCTAATGTTTTTTGGAAATTAATAATTAAAAAAAGCTTTTAAAATTATAAGAGTAATCTATTTATACTATGCTAAAACTTAAAGAAGTCTATAATTGATTCTCTGATCAAACTATGCTTGTTGTATCTTACTTTGACCATGAATATACTCTACTAGAGTTATAACTTTTCAAAAATGAAAGTTTACCCTTTCAAATAATATAATAATTGTTATATAATAAATTTATAATAAAAATAGTTATTTGAAATTTTAAAAATGCTTTTCAGTTTAGTATATTTTAATGTAAAGTATTAAATAGTAAACTTTTTGTTTAAAAACCACTATTTGTATAAACGGAATAGAAATATTTGCGACCATTTTTTTAATCTGATAAGCTGCATTAAACATTATCAAAATGGATCCCAACATAAACTACTTTTCTATAAACTTTTAAATCTATTTAACTATTAAAATTTTATTTTTTTGACTAATTAAATCATTTTGATTAAAGTAATAACACTTCACAATATGAAGTTTAAAATGATTTAGAAACATATTTTTGAAAGTGTTGCTACCATCAGCTTTAAAAAACAAATTTAACCGATTTACCAGTTTTATTTATATGTTGCTTGTTGAAGTTATTCTAATATTTAAACTGAATAAGTTTTGTAAATTTTTTGAAGCATTTTCAAATTTTTTTACTTCAAGTTCATTTTCATTACATTTATAATAATTATTTTGATCGATAATGAACACATGAAATAGTTGAATTATATAAACATGAAAATTTTCTTGAAGTAATTTTAAGTTTGTACTTGGTTATAAACTTATTTATGTAAATTGTATATTATCTATGTAAATAATCATATATTACTTATTGATAAAAAGTTTCTTAGAGTTCTTATTTTTGTAAACTACTTACATTTATACTATCTGCTTTTGTATAAGATGTTTTTATTTGCAGAAAACTGTTATAAATCTAAATAGTATAATTTAGAAAATAAAAGCAATATTGCAAATATTTAAAAAAGTAATATAGATATCAATTATATACATGATATAGTTAGTAGAGTTTTGAAAAGTAAAAGAAAACTTAGTTGAACCTTATTGCATTTGGGAGATTTTAATTATTTTGATATGCAATAATTAAAATAAGTAATATATATATGGATGTTTTATCTAAAAATTTGTTTAGTCAAATAAAAAACTTATTTTATATTCAAAAAGGTATTTGCTCTTTAAATAATTGATTAAAAGATTGTGAATGAAGACTTAGTAAGTAGGTTTTTCAATCTTATTATTTATATTCCCAGAAATTTAAAAACAGATTTCTCTGAGTTAAAAATAATAGTTTTTACGTAAAGCTAGTTTGTATATAAAGAAAATATTTTTATTTTTTTTTCATCGATTCTCGGTTTCTTTGATTACTATGTCATACCATTTCATTATTAAAGTATACAACATATCAACTGATTTTCATCGATTTAAGAGTTTATCTGGAGTCTCTTGGAGTTCAATGTCCCAAAAAATGTCTTCTGGAACAGGAGCAGAGCAAGGAGCTAGAGGTGTGGAAAAGATGACTTGGATACAAGAAGCTAGAAGGTAAGCTTTAGCCATTCGAAATGATTGTTTACTTGTTTTTTACTTCAAGTTAATGCTTTGAAAAGAAAGTCATTTTGCTAAGTGTGATTTTTATCTCTTATTTTCCTAGTTTAATTCTCAAAGGACCCAATACGTAGCAAGAGAGCTTTAGTAGTGAAAGATTTACTATACATTGAGAGACTTTTATTTTAAAGGCTGAGAATTTGTCGACAGATTTAAATTATGTGTTACCACGTCATTTATTCCCTTGTGAAAAGGAAGATTTCAGTTTTACAATTTGATATCAAATTCATCATTCTGGTTATCTTGCAACAAATAGCAAAATTCATTGTTTTATAACCCCACTGAAAAAATATGTCTTAGATTTATTTAAGTTTGTAAAAGCTTGTGACAGCTTCCATAATTTTCTTTTGTAAAGAACAGATGAAAATAAAAATCAAATTTTTATAACCTAGCTGAATCTTCTTAGCAAACTGAAACTGTTTAAACAATCATATAAAAGGATCATGAGAGATATAAGTGAGGATTTAACATTGCTTCGATGGAACCAATCCTATTACATGAAATTTTCATGACAGTTTGATTCCGATTGACCTATCGATTCATTTTTTCTATCTCATAAAAATTCGATTGTCTAGAACCAGCTGACATCACAGCTTAGATTCGACTTTACGATAAGTTGAGGCTTTGTGTAATTGAACATATGTTACTTCCAGTTTCTAAGGTACCTATGAAGACTACTGGCTTATGATTTTTAATGGATTTTCTATACAACATTTCACATGTCACCAATTTCTGCTACTTCCTAATAATCGATAAATAATTGCAATTTTCTGTTCAAATATCAGATTTTATAAAATATGATTCTTTTGGTTTGAAATGATTTGGTTTTAGAAAATTTGTTGAAATATTTATTATAGTTAAATGCACCACTGAACCATTTATCTTTCAAACCTTTGAAGGTTAAATTTTTTAAATCGGAAAAGCACTTTAGTAAAATCTGCTCTCTCATAGTTCTTCCGGGAGTAATTAGAAGACAACTTCTTTCTTATTCATTCACCAGTTTAATTTAAAGAGTTTAAAAAAATTGACTATTACAATTAATATGCTCACTGAGATTGGTTCTTAGAACTGATATTGATTATAAATAGTAGTGAGATTAACTTCCACAAGTACTACTCGGAGACTAAAACGATTATCTAAGCTTAATATTGTTGATTGACGTTGAAAGTTTTGTGGATCGTTTCGTGTATTTAGGTACTTTAAAGATGAAAAGTAGAGATTTTTTTCTAAGACGTTGTGTTAATGGTGAAAACAGGTTTCGTTTAAGTTTAAATTTATAATCTCTGTAGATTTACAATTATCTTCATTATCTTTCATTATTTGACATTGCTGACAATAGTGGATGAATAAAAGTATTAACTGCTGTCAAAGATCTTTCAAGTTTAATATAAGTTTGAGTAAGGTCTTTTGTATTTAAATACTGTTATCTTTCAAATTGCTTTGTCATAGTGAAATTACAACTTTCTAAATTTGCATAAATCCATAAAATTGTTTGTAAATTTATTTTCAAAACAGCTAGAACTAATTTCTTGGTTCTTGTTTTAGTTTTACTTTTTTTAAAACTTTAGACCGTGTTAACTGGTTAGCTTATGTTTCCATCAATTATTATTAAAATGTTACATATAATTAGTGGCCAAGCCTCTAGAAAGACTTACTCAGCAACTGGTCCTAGTTATTATTATAGAAAATTACAGTCAGAGTTACCAATTTATTGCAATATAAGTCATCTAAGTCGTCAACTTCTTCATCTAAATTCTTTACTGATATTTAAAAAATCTATCAAATTTTTAAATCAAAATATTATCTTCAAGTTAGCTCTCTAACTCTATTTCTTGCAATCAGGATACATATTTTTATCCTTTTTATTTTAGATTACTTATGATTTATATAATAAGTAAGCTAAATTAGTTTAATTAAGAGTTGTTATGCTATCTAAAAGTATAATAAGAAATTTTAACACTAATATCTCTAACGAAATCTTATTGACTGTTTAAAAAATATGCACATGCTGTGTTTAGTAAAAACATTTGTTGTCTTAATCCTTAGTTTCAAGGTTTTTTAATTCAGGTACAGTTTCATTAATATATTTTTGTACGTTCACTATCATCCTTATTATGTTTAATTTATTTCAATAAATGCTATTTTGATATTCAAAGCATTAAACAATTTGTTATTTACAAGGAATAACTTTAAAGACCAAATAAAACCAAAAATTTTTATCTTTTACATTGCATAAAAACACATACTTGAAACTTAGAATATAAAATTAGTAATAAACTGAGCAAACTTTCTTGCTTTATAATAATTACCAAGATTTGTTAAGATAGATAAATATTCTACAAAATAAAAGTTTCTATAACTAAAAGAACTTTCAGATGGTAAAGATGGCAGTGCAGAGTACTTTTTTTTAATTCATCAATTTAGAAACGGGCTGATAGTTTCAATTTTGTTATAAAAAGTTATACTTTTAAATTTTTCATCTTGAAAAGTAAAAAGTGCAATTAGTATGTAATCAAGTTGAAGTGGTAACAAGCACAGTTAGAAGTCGAATTAATTATCTTTTCAGCTAAATACTCTTCAATTACTTATTAGTACATTCTTGGCAGTAAGCACTGACCTGCAAACCTAAAAACATTATCATGATGTTCACCGACATGTGATAGGAGCTAATCAACAAATATTTGAATAAAAATAGGATGAGCGTCAAATACATCAGGTTATTTGAACGAAGCTAACCTCTATAAGTGGCAAAATATATTTTTGATTTACTAGGAACAATATTTTTCATCTTGGCGAGACTTTAACCTCGAAAGATCAAATTTGAACTATTTGTTGTGTAATGTTCAAGTAAGTCATAACAGATGTCAATAGAATGTATTTGTTTCACATTATATGATCCTGATAATTATTACAAGATGATTTTTCACATAGGATAAAATATTTGATTAAATCATCTGTTAAAAGCAAAACAAGTTGGTTCAAATTATTTCAAATTGAGCTTTCAGATGTTGCTTTGTACTTATATGATTTATAACATTTACAATTGACAAAAAGTGTAAATTAATCTTTATAAACAGCTGTGATAATTGGCAACATCAAGTTTTATAAGATATAATAGTTTTTACAAAAGAAGCTCTAAATTTTAGCATAAACACCTGAAAAACTGTAAAATAATTACATTTTAGATTAAAAAACCAATCATGCAAAATAGGAAATACCTGAAGTTGAAGCTTTATGAATAATTAAGATATTGATAATTTTGAAAACTCTAATCTTCCATGTATTTAGTCAATTATTTCTAGGTACTTTAATTATATTGAAGAAAGGCAATAGCTCAAAACTAAACATCCATCATTATTGGACATCAGCATTTTTAAAGATTTTATTGAGTTTAGTTCAGCAGCCTTAATTAAATTGGGAGGTGTGTAAGATAGTAAAAAGTTAATATTTAAAGGTCAAAGCATTAGATTAGTAAATCAATCTGCTTCTGTTGATTAATATCAAATAATTATTAGATCAGTTGCTAACTTCACGAAGCGCCAAACTTGGGAAGAATCTTTTAAATTTGAAAACATGTGGTTAGTTGATAAACTGATAGTCGTTGAAAGATTTTAGCAGCAACCGGTTCCTATTAGTTGCAGCTGCTTTTTAGTTTTCCTATTGTCATCGACCTTCTGATAAAATAAACTTCTGATTATGAGTCATGTTTCCCTATAAATAACATTTTTCAATAAGTAACTTCACCGCACACTTGAAATAGTCATGACTTGAGTATTGACTTGTAAAAACTTCAGGTGAAATCTTAATTCATTCAGTTTCAATCAATAATGAAATGACAAAGATAGTCTTATGTACATTTGAAACTACTTTTGTGGCAACTGTATAGTTTGGTAAATGTGTTTAAGTGGGTTGTTGAAAATGCAAAAAAAGTAGTAACAAAGTTTAAGGATAATAAAATGTCAAGAAACTGGTTAAAAGTCAACCTTGTTAATATTTTCCTGCTTAGATACTTGCAATTTATTTTTAATACAGGATTCTGCTATAAAGTATATTCTATAAAACCTTAATACTTTTAATATTTTAATTCCACTGTCTTATAGTTTCTATGTATTGTTAGCCTGTTCATAAAAATCAAATATAAACAATCACAATCCCACACCACCATTTGTTTAACAATTGTTTTCTGTCTATGATTTTTGCTTCGTCTGGTCATGAGTTTTACATAAACAAGTCAATCAAGATAGATTAAAAGTTGGATGAGTTAAATATTTCAAACTTTACAAGTTTAGGCAGTGTAGTTAAGGTAGGCACGGAGGTAAGAAAGTGAAGAAATGATTTATTTCGTTTAAACCAATCAAATAGCGTTACTGAAATACGAAATGGGAATCAAGTAGCAGTTAAGATACTCTCAAAATCTTCACGGTTGGCTGATTGCTGCCTCTTTACTAGTTGCTAGTGATTCAACTACCAGCCTCAATCTGGTAGTTATATCAGCAAGACCTCAAAGACAATTAACTGTAAAATAAATACGTAAACTTAGCGCCACTTATGAGAAAGAATAAATTGACTAAGTTTGTTTAAACTTTAAAAAATTACTCTGTTCAATTAATTCCTACCCATACAACCTTTAGAAGTTGTTCATCATTTTATTGATTCATGATTTCTTACGAGGATTACTTTTGTTGATAGAATGTTGAAGCTGGCTTAATGCTTCATTTAACTTGTATATCTTATATTTCTTTGCATTTCCAGCACTTAATACTCTAACAAATTTTGTTTTTCTGTTTGAATTAATCGACGGTTGTCAATCAAGTTTTGTTGTTGTGTTTTACGTTTGATTGACTTGTGGTAATAAATTGTTAAATTACATTTGGACATGAATTTTGGCTCAGTATCTTCATTGCAAAAATGTTTGAAAGCTTTCCAGGTTTCATCTTTTTTCATGATAACTTTCTATATAAATACAAGATATACTTTTCAAACAGTTCCGTTTGTCTTCAAATATTAGTTATGTTTGTAGCAGACTTAGCAAATCATTTACAGATTATCAAAGCTTGTAATCTAAGTAAGCTAATCACTACAACCACATTAAAACTTAGTCAAACAAAAACTTATTCGTAAGATTAGCTTTGTTGTAAACTGCCAAAATAGATAAGTAAATTAAAGTTGTTTTTTATTGTAGTTTAGCAATTTCTAATAAGCTAAATATTTGTTGTTTACATACCAAATAATTAAAATCTGATTTAGATAAATAAACCCATAGATTTTTTTATTTATCGTTTTATAATTGCTTTTGCCTCCTGGAAATCCAGCTTATAGCCGCCATTTTGTTTTTTAGTACAAAATCTGCTCTAAATATTGGCAGTGAACTTTTATAGCTAGTGTTATCAGAAAATTCTAAAAACATTTTAATTGTAATTTTTTTTAATTCATTTCTAAAAATTTTGATAAAATTGCAAACAGAGTAAGAAGAAATTGTATAGTTATTAAGTCTCTTTGAACTATGGTTTAAATTTTACAGTTTGCCAAAACTTAATGAACTTTGCTTGACTTTTTTTGTTGGTTTTTTTACTTCTTCTATCATGCGTGGGAAGTTTGTTAAGAGTAAAATAAGAAAGAAAGAAAGAAAGGTGAAGAAGAAATGTGTGAGAAGCTTCTTATCTAGTTTTATAAAAACTCAAATACTCGGAGGAAATGAATGTTGAATGCATTAATTAATAATAACTGCTAGAAATGAGCAAATTAATTGCTAAAGATTTTGGGATCTGTGACTTATTTGAAGTAATGAAATGGTTTCGAGAAAATAACCTTTACTATTGAAATGTTTATAAGCAACTAGACTAATTTGAAACTACTTTGTTTGAAGAGGTTTATTTCACCTGATCTATCAGAGTGTATTAGTGACACCTAGCGGTAAAAGTTTTGTTTAATTTTATATTTTGAAGCAAAAAGTAATTCAGAACTGTAAACAAAAGTCAGTAACTTTCAATAAGAAATTTATCTCTAGTTATCATTTAAGCTAGTTCATTTTCTAAAGTAAAGTAGATAATGCAACAAATTCCCAAACTTATGAACTAATACACCGAAAATCTGGTTGAAGAAATCAGGTTGAGAAAATTAACGCGGCGATAAAGAAACTGCACGTTGAGGCGTTTTATACATAATTGAGTTACCCATGCCCTGAAATCCTTCATGAATGAGTAGAGGCAGTCTAAATATTTGTTTTAGTTCATGGCGGTAGGTGAGACTGGCTATCAAATAATAAAGTCCCCCTT
Organism: Pegea sp. RAD2-039; assembly: GCA_034620365.1. Classification (NCBI taxonomy): domain Eukaryota; kingdom Metazoa; phylum Chordata; class Thaliacea; order Salpida; family Salpidae; genus Pegea; species Pegea sp. RAD2-039. The sequence goes on along the minus strand of JAQGEQ010000179.1, from coordinate 472,780 downwards.
CACCTACTTGTGTTTTAAAAACGTTGTTTTGGACTTAAGTGAAATGTAAGCTAAAAATCCTGATGTAAGATTTCTTCTAAGAATAAAAGAGCAAACCTTAGAGCCTCAACACCTACTCTAAACATATAGATTGATTAAGCGTGAAGGAGCTTTGCTTATAACAACTAAAAATTTAAATTGTTTGGGTTATGTACTCAATGCATTGTGTATTTTCCCAAAGAATTTGAGATATTCTATACACTAAGCTACGTTTACAAAACCTTTTTCACATTTTTATATTATTAAACTGTCAAGATGCATCTGAGTAAGGTTACCAAGTCAGATTTTATCAATAAGCTTATCTATTAACTAAAAAAAAAACAAATTGATAAAGAACAGTTTTTAAACGTTTCTTGAGTTCGAACGTAAACTGAATCAGTAAGAGGTATACTTTACAATACTTAGATAACTTTTGTTGACATATTATCTTTTGCTAAACACTCTATCAGTTTCCATTATTTTAAGCCTTCCTTAACATTCAATCAAAGCAATAACTTTATTTGATTGACGATATTTGATCAAATGTAAGCTTTCAATCAATTTAAGGCTTAAAATGTATTTATTTGCTATAAGACACAACTTACGAACATTAATTACTTATAAAAACCTTCAAAAACCTTAAATTAAATCAAACTTGTTGTAATTTCAACGTATTGTTCTTGCAGTGTGACAATTGTAATATTAGCTTGCTTCAAACAGTAAATAAACTGTTTGTTTAGTTATAACTATACATTTGTAAGATCACAAATGCCTTTTACATTTGAAAGTTGAATAAAGTTGCATTTATAGTGGTTTAATTCAAAAGTTTACATTTGTTAAGTGTTTTGCTTAAAATACAGATTAAAGATTAATTAAGATGTTATTTCAAAGTTTCGAATAAATAAAAAATTACTTTGTACAACAAATGCAATATAATTCTTACTACTTATTTATAATCTATGTCTTTGATTATATTATTAAGCTACAGCGACTAAAAAATTTTTTTTGATCAAGTATTCTGTATTTTACCTGTGTCACATAATTTAAAAATTATCTGGTACTCAGTTTAAAGCAAAAAATAGAAAACTCTAGCAAATGAAAAATCAAATTTTATGAATAAGTTTTGATGTATAGAATTAATTTTATATGTGAATTAGTGCAGAGTAGTAAACTTGTGCAAGGTAGATAAAAACGTTGAAATTTATGTTTACAACTAAAGCTTTGAGTACTTTTTTGATACACCTATTGTTTTACTCAACTGAATTTTGTTTTAGTAAACACTTGCTAACTAATTAGTAAATAGAGTATACTAAAACATCTTTGATAAGTTATTATCATTTAATTACATTTTATTTTGTCTTTACTAGATGTGCATTCAAATGTAGCAGCTTTTAATTTTCTGCTTTGCTTTTAAATCGTTCATCTTTTTAAAACACATTCAATGTCTAAAGTAGATCTCTAGCAAGTTGTTCGCTTATGTCCTGTCAAAAATTTAGTTTATTCAATTTTATAAGCTTTGAACTAGTGCTTACTATAAAAATGAATTTGTTAACTGGTTTTCAGCAAACTATATTTAGTACATTCTGAAATCATGTAATTGCATATAAGCGATTTTGTGTCATTTTCAAGTTTTCATATTTTTTACAACTGTCTTTTAACGATTAGTAATCTATATTTTCATTCCTAAGGAGGTATCTATTATACAAATTCTCAAAGATTTTTAGCTAAACAGCTCTTTGATTTAGTACTAAAATATACAACTTTTACTTAACCTAAAATGATTTCTCTCTCTTTGATATTTTGAAATTATCTAAAGCCATGATTCTTGTTGTTTGCAAAAGACATTCAACAAATAAAGTGACTCATGAGACACTTTAGAGAAATCTCTAAGAACAAACATAAAGTTCTTTCTTTATACTATAACTGGTTAAAGGCGCAAAATTACGATTTGACTATTTTCGCAAAAGATTTAAATTTGTCAATGGCCTTACGCAACGTTTGCAGAAGTTCAAAAGAACCTAATTCATGCTGTTGTGTGTTGGTCTGAAAAAGTATTGCCAATTTTTTAAAGTAATTTTATAAGAAATAGATTCATCATGCAATAGTTGTATTATTTCTAAAATTCTTAGTTTACTTTGTATGAAGGTAAAGTTATCACGGTGAAAAACGTCACAATAGTTTTCTTTTATTTAAAGTTTATCTAAAACTTTTTTTCAAAACTTTCCAGCTTTAAATCGTGATTGATTTTGTAAGTTTTTAGTTGAAAAAATGCACGACAAATTAACTCATAATCTCAATTTCACTGATTCGTTAAGATAAGCATTTATTTTGAGGTTACTGATTGATGAATCTTGGTAGCTATATGACTCTCTACAAAACAAGAAAGACCTCCAGGAAAGTATCTAATTTTTCATTTTGAAGTTTCTTTGAGTCTCTCTTAGCTTTATTTACTCTTTGCAACTCTATCTAAAACCCCAGTTGCAGCTACAATCATATCTATTTGCGAGTGGTCTGATAAAACTATCCATGCAATCTCTTCCCTCTAATCTGTAGGTATTAACAAGCCATGATAGAGTCAAAAATTTCCGCTGATTGACAAAAACAAAAGAGTACCAAATGATTAAAAGTTGTAATCTTTAAATTACTCACTTTTCCTGCTAGTAAAAATAACTATACAATTAAATCTAAATATTTTAACTGCTCACTTTTGATGGTCATTAAAAGACTAAAATATCTTTATTAGTTGTGCATTTCTATATCTGGTCCAGTTGTTAAAGATTAATGCTTATCATTAGGAGTCCAGATTGCTCCTAACGTTCTTACAAATTTTTAGTTGACATAAGCAAGAGATTTATTCATACCGATCAGGTTGCTTACTACAAAGTTGATATAAAGCTGTTTACAAGTCAGTTTAATTCATTTTGGTATCTATTCTCTACTTACAAATTTCAGTTTTATTTCGACATGTTTATCCTTATTATTGCAACACCGCATAATTTTGTCTATCATTTTGTCTGCACAGACTTACACTGAGCGTCTGAAGTTATTGTAATGGGTTCACGTACTACAACTTTGTTCTTGATTTCGCTTAAGCAAGTTGTGACTGAATGGATTTTTAACAGCTGTATGTATTATCCCAGTTCGATTACAAAAGTGTTTTTAAAGACTTATCTAAATCGTTGCGTAATACTCTAAATCGCATAAGTTTGTAGTCTTTCCGAGTTGACTAGATGTGTCTTAATTACTTTTGAGTTTACGTATTTAACAAACTGCTTTTCGATGTGTTAAGCTGGGAAGATTATTTATAAATTAAATTATTATTCTTCAAACTTACTCATTTATTTGTACTCATATCCACGTAGTGGTTAAACAAAATAGATGTAAACTAATATTAAGAGCACTTATTATGATTTAACCGATTCTTGGTATATGCTTCTTATGAAGATTATAACTATGTGATTGAATTATCTTAACTCACTAGATATAAAATATATTTTCTAAAGTCATTATTGCAGTCTTAAGTATAATATAAGCTCGTATCAGCTAACTTAATAACACGAATACAGCCGGACTAAGAAGTTAAAATTAAAGAATATTTGATTACCAGTTTTTTTGATTCTGCTATTTTTTGTTTTACACAAATTTTAATGTGTTTATTTTAGACATTCTTTTCTTTCAATCATATTTATTCAGTTTACAACCAAAATTCGACTTAGGTTCATTTTTATTTTTTTCTTTAACAAGAGATCTTCTACCACGTATAAGTCATTAAAAGTTAATTAGTTATAAAGTTTCTGACATTCTTGCTCAATGTAAGTCCAATTTTAAATAGTTGGTTTTCATATATTGAAAACTTATCTATCTGCAGCTATTTTAAAGATTTTTTTTGGAATATTATCACCAATTTAAATTGTAATGAAATTCTATCTAATTATATAAAGCTACCTGAACTAAAACTCTTAAGTTTCAGTGATCTAAGTAAGGCAGATAGCTGTGAGATACACTTATGCAAAATTCTTCTATCTTTATTTTCATATTCATTATCTGTTTAAGCCTGTGGCTGGCATACTTTCAACATACTTACGTCACTGTTTGGTCTCGACTTCAAGCAATAAATAGACATTTACAAATCAAAAGTTTACCTTTGTTCATTGGTTTATGTATCTAAAAGTCAGTTTTATTTGAAAAAGGATATTTATGACCAACATTAAACTTTTTCTTTAATGACGTTATATAGCTTTAATTAGAAAATTTAAATAGTAATTGTTACATTTTAACTTTGTTTGTTATTTAAATCAAGAGTAGACTCTTTGATATCTTGAAATGGCTTTATGTTTGGCTTGTACCATGGTATTCATTTATAATTATTAGAATGACATCATATATGCTTTGAATCTTCAAACAAATTTAGATTATAATATTTTAAATTGGAAAGGTAGAATGTAATCCTTGAATGATAGTTTTCAAAGTCTAATACTTTGGATACACTTTAGATCAATAGATGTAAACTATGCAAATTGACGTTTTAACTTAAATATCAGAAAAAGTATCTCACTTTTTCATCTTTTGAGAAAATATCGTTTATAATAAATGAAAAGCAAAATCATGTATTTGTGAAAAAAATCCATTTTTAGTAAATATAGAATAAAGGCTGTAAGGTACCTCATCTAAGCTCTCAATTACACTGCTACTGCTGTAAATAGTTTACTACTTCTTTGTGTTTGCAAAACATTAAATATAAAATTCGTGGTAAACCCTTCAGTAGCAAATACTTTATAGTGATCACTATCAAGTACTCGAGTAGTATTCATAATCTACTTGAAGATCTGTCATCAAGTTGGCAGCTGGTTTTTCAACCTTTACCATACTAGTAGAAACATATCTTTAAAATCATGTTAAATATGAGTTATTCCATTTCAATCACTTTGATGGTTTCTTTCTGCTATATGATTACTTAACAGTCTTAATGCTTTTAATGAACGCTTAAAATACTTAAAATATTGCTAATAAATACTTTAAATACTTGAACTACTTTTGAATAATTTAATTTGATGGACGCTGTTAAAAACTACCTTTCAATAACCACTTAATATTCTTTCATGTTTTCTTTAGAAGTTTTCTTTTGTCTCTAATAGATGTTAATAATTTCGATTAAGTTTTGACTCTACAAAACTGCTTTTTTGATTTAGTAATCTTAATTTCTACTTTCTAGAAAAACAAATTTATCATTTAGGATATACTTTATGTTATTAAAATTTTATGAATAGTTTACATTAATATTCTAAAGTAATTTAATGAAATTAACCAGAATCATAAGTTGTACCTATAGCGTTGTTGAATAAGCACAAAATGGCGGTAACTTATTTATATTCACGTGCCTTAAAATAGCTTTAAAAAAGAGTAATAAATTTTGATAATATTTAAGCTAGTTTTATTTTTTAATTAATTTAAGATTCATGTTTATGTCACTTTTCAGTGATGTATTAGTAAATCTATTAATTTGTTCACACTAAGGCTTTTGTTCACTAAACCGCTTAGGACATTAAGGCAACAGTAGATAAACAAATGTGATTTACTGTTAACCTAAATTTTGTTTTCAACATAATTTTTAAGATGAGAAAGACCTTAAATACTTACAACGAATGTGTTTTAGAAGCAGACAGACGAGTTGCAATGGTTAGTTTGATTAGATAAAATCAGTTGCCAGGAAAGTCAGGTTATAATTTTAATGTTTGATTTAGTGGAATAAATGTTTGCTTTGAAAATAGAAAGTTATAGGGAAACCATATGCAAAGTATCGTAATGAGATCAAGTCTGATGACATTTTGATCTACAAATACATGCTGTCATCAGTTTTTTCTTCAATAAATTGTATAAACATAATTTATAAAAGCGTTTTTAGTAAAGCTGATGATGGCACGTTCTCTATAACTTTTTATTTTCTTCTTTTATTATTGATCAAGCTTGTATGCTAATTTCAGCATGCTAACTTATCTTTGTTGTTATCGATTTTATAAATTGCTTTTCAAATTTTCATAAGTATTCTAAAAATTCAAACATGCTATTGTTTATATTAAAATTTTGTAATAAATTGAAAATATCAGGTTAAAAATGTTCAACATTTTAAAAAATCTTTAAAAATTTCTGATAGTAGTTTTTACAAAAGCCAACTTTGTATCATTGTTATTCTTTGAACATGCGTTGTGTATCAGAATTATCTATTCATTTTTATTCAGAATCATTTAAAATTTCTTCTCTATAAGTTAAGTAATATCTTACTAGTTAATGATCTTCTTTAGATTTATTGATAATGTATATTGATAATAATACATTAAAATGTGAATCTTTTTTTTACATTTTCTGAAAAAGATCTTTACATTTAAAACACTTTAACAAACTATAACCTTATTTAAAAATGTTCAATTGATTTTTTATTAGAATTATTTATTTAAAAATTCATTTTGATGTAATTAAACGAAATAAATATCAGAAAAAAGTTTTAATTATTTTCCATGACTCTGATAAATCTATCTTAAATTGACTTTTGAACAATGGGGACTTCCACTAAATTAGTTATCAACTTTGTTGAACAACACATCAATTGGTCAAAGGTAATCATGCTCCTTGTAATTAAATTTTTTCTTCATATATTTTACAGTAATGAGATTACTTTTAAATCCAGAATTCAGTTCACAGACAAATCTTAGGATTTGTTTTTAAGTCAATAATATCCACTTAGGATACATTGAATGGGCTCTGCTTTTTATCAAGAATAGATGAAAGAAAAGTTCAAATTTACTGCACATAAATATTAAAAGACATCAGTTTTAAGATTACTTAGTTTGCATTTTGATGATACTTTCAAAATGGGTTTATTCAAAAGGTTTTGGTTGTTAAATTGACAATGAGTGTAAGTGAAACATTTTGAAAGCAAAATTCTGTTTTTAGATTATTTATACATAAACTTCAAGATCTCTAGAACAAAATTCTCAAAACTTTCACAATGGAAAAACATTGAATGTGAAGAGACAGTCTAGCATTTAATAAAAGCAAACAAAGAACTTGCTAAAGGAAGAAACAATCTAAACTTGTTATTTTTGTCGATGCTTCATTTTGTATTGCAACATTATAAAGTTACTTTGTTTCTTATTTTTCTTGCCGCTTACTTCAAACAAAGTGCCTCCGTTAAAATACATTTTTTTAATTTGTTGTATTTATTTTGTGTTTTTGTAATAAACTTACAAGAATGTTTAAAGTATATTCGGGTATAAATTACATCAGTATAACAGACAATTACAACTGCAGGCAATAAGATTAACGTGTGGCATAGAAATCCTGTTTAGAAAACTTTAATCTGTAATTTGTTAGGAAAAGCGTTTCTATCTTTAGATTTCTGTAAGCACAGGTCGGTAATTACTAATATTTTAGAGTCGACAAACTATCTACAACAATTTAATGATATCTTGACGTTAAATCTTTCGAGAATCTTTGCAATTTGGTGCAATTTTACTTAATTGGCTTACTAAGCACTACTGCAGTCTTTATTATCACTTTTGCCAACTGAATGATCTATTAAACTTAATAGAGCTTATAAAGGGAGTAATGCGAATATTTTCAGCTTATTTTCTGGCATTACAGCCATGTAATTTGACTCATTTCCGTATTTCTCGTTCTCACACACAGTGAATATATTATGCACTTGATTTAAAGAGTTCATATTTTACCAAATATATGTCTCAATTAAAGGATGAACACAGTATTAAACTTTATGTAACTATGTAGGCTATAAATCTGATATGATAATTAGTAAATGAAAGATTTTCGAAATAGTACTTGCTATAACTGTTTGCAAGAAACACTGCCTTTTATGCTGTCAAGTTTTTCAAATTACTGTTATATGAACCAACTTTAACCTGTATTCTTTCTTTCAGGGTAGCTCTTAAGAGCAATATTATTGAAGCATTTTACACGTAAATTTGAAAACATGTTTTATTAGCCATAAAATTTGTATAAATTAAAATTAGGATAAACTGAAATAACCTAACCATTATACATTGCTCTTTTTAATTTACACCTCCTTTGCTTTGTAGGTCTCCTTTCAAAACTGAAAATAATTTTTTCTTGTATTATCATTAACACTAGTTTGAAAGCTATATAGAAAATATTTTGTATAAAAGTCTGTTTAAGTCGCTTCAGGATCTTGATTTGCAAGAACTCTTCTGTCCTCAAGATAAAACTAAATAAAGTAATAAGTCTTGTAATGTAATCGGTGGTTAAGGGTAGTAAAGATATGCGTAACTTCGCGAAGCAAATCACTGATCTTAATGATACTTAAATGCAACTCAAACAAATTACAATAAAAGTTGAAAAATATTTTATGTGCTATTAAGAAAAACTTGATACGCTAGAATTTACAAAATGCTTGTGCAATATCCATTCTTACTGCCTCATAAGACAGTTCCTTGCAATTTGTACTATACTGAGAATGTAGTGTTATAGAAAATCATCATTTACAATCTGATTGATACTAGAATTACAATTTCGTTAAACATCTTATAAAAACTAATATAATTTTTGATGTCGTAAAATTAAACTACTTGATTAACTATTTATAATTCATAGCGTACTGTGTGATTATAATAAAAGATAAAATACAAATCTTGAAGATTTTTTTAATACTACCCTAACGATATTCTGAAGTAATGAAGTCGCAGTAAGTTTCTATCAGATTTTTTCAGAGATTTTCAGTGATATTTTATTTCCTTTATGAAAGTTATTATACATTAAGTTCAAAAGATACAGCTACAAAGCTTCAATTGTATTCTAATAAAATTGCTTGATCGATACAACATATCCCATACTTAAATCAAAATACAAAAGCTGAAATTCAATAAAAATTTTATTTTTTTAAGCTTGAAACTACAGTAAGCAAAATAACGTTCACTTGTTTTAGGCATTTGAAGCATATACTTTTTTAGGGTCGTACTGATTTATAATTTATCTTTTTAGAGATGGTTACAAAGTATGCAGCATGCAATTTGTTTTAAACAATCAAAATTGTACAGTATTTAGTTACAGTCGAGTTTCCTAGTTAGCACAGTTGATAAGAAAATTAGATTAGTTATATCAACAATACGTGAAAAAATACTTGCAATACGTATTTAAATCTCATTTTTGATAAAGCAAAATCAATCCTATACAAAATTTAAGATAGTTTTATATTTCTCATAAACAATTAGTTTCGTCTTACAGCAATTTTATAGTGATTCAAATGTTACACTTTCAAGTTAAACTGCACTGTATAAACAAAATAGCATGTTAAAAAGCTAGAAGATAAAGGAAAATGATTTTAGTATATCTAGTGTGTACTTTAAGTTAACAATATTAAGTATAAGCTTGCGCTAACGCATTGGACATTTCAAGGGTCAAATTTTATAAAGTTTACCAAAAATAATAAACCCTACTTAGACGCAAACAATACATCACAGGCTTTCTATGTTAAGTTTCTCTATAAATAATGTAGTTAGTAAAAAGCTTTATATGATAATTTGGTTATTTCTTTATACTGTGAAATAATCGTTATCCTCAAATTAAAAACAATAAAGCTCCATAAATTTTGTAATTAATTGAGATAATATAACTTTTTCAAACAGTTATTTGTGAAGACTAGAGTAAAAAATTATAAGAAGCTAAAGTAATTAATTATAAATTACCGAACCGATTTAAATTCGTTTAAGTAATCCATACAGTTTTTGTTTTAATAAATACTTACTTTTTAAGCAATAACTTTTTCCTATTTATTCTTTTGCAATTTAGTTTCTTAGATTTTCATGAAAGTTAGTTGATATACATTAGTGCCTTTTATATATCATATTTATTAGAACATTCTAAAATGCAATTGGCGCTCAATTAATTAAATATAAAAAGAAATAAAAGATAATTGGTGCAAGAAAATTAACTCAAAATAAAAGTCTTTTTAGTTTTTGTATCATATTACTAATTGTAGAATTAAATTATGGCGACTGCTTTAATATTGTATGACTCAGTGTAGGGATTAAGCAGCTTGAAGAGCAAAAAATGACGAGGTTAATGCATATCTAAGGTAGGAGATAAATGAATAAGGGTCGAAAGTTCACAATTTTAGTAATGCAGAAGTGATTAAATTTTCACAAGTCAAAGGGTCAAATTGCTATTGTTAAAAGTAAATGGAAGATTTCTATTCTGAGGGAATGATCATTAAAGCAAACTATTGGTTACAAGACGCCTTGCGAAAAAAATCATTAAAGAGCTTCATGGGTAACAAGTAGTTAATTTTTCATTAAGGAAGTGATATATTTAATCGATTTTTATTACTTGTTAAAGGCATAACATTTGTAGTTACTTAAGCTATAAGTCATAAGTACCATTCATCTAAATTAAAACAAATTTTTAATGAGTGAACTGTGTCCACTTGTTGTCTTATAGCGCTACCAAGCGGTCATTATTAAAACTAATTACTACTCACCAAATAACTACTTTCTCAAAAAAAATAAATCAGTGATTTTTGAATGTATTCTTTTGCTAACAACAGCAACAAACCAAACACTTGACAAGAGCAACGCTGAGCACCATTGAAATTACACATACATCATTTGTTAGCGCACATTTAGGATAGCTACCGTCACTTGTTTCACAAAGCATGGGCCGTAGATATTGTTCCCTTTTGTGACGTTTTCACTGGCGGTTTAACGAATTTTTTCACTTACTTGGCAAGGTTTTAATCCGATTGCCTCCAAGAACGCTTATTTTGATGTGTTCGGATTAAATACTTGGCGTTGGCCACCAAATCCTAGAAGTGTATTTAGTAGATTCTTTTCACTTTAGCTCAGCGATAAATATCGACAACTCATTTTTTACAACAGGTGTTCTTGTGTACATTTATTCTTTTAAACATTTTTTTCTACATTTATTAGAACCTTTATATGAAAGAACATCTAATAAGCTGACATTTCAATCAAATATACTTATAAATTCTAAAGCTGAGATCAATACGTAAAAGCACAACCTTTATTATAGTATTTGTAAAAATGTAATATATTTTAAAGACAATGTTTACGGTACCTGGCAATGCATTACCTGTCATTTTATTAGTTTTCCATCATTTATAACGTATTGTTTTGTAGTTTTTTGACGAATACGTATTATTTCTTCACCTTTAGTTTAATTTTGTCACCTGTTGACTTTTTTTCCTTTGTAAGTCAAATAGTAACATCTTCTCAGCTTCAAGCCTCTAATTTGATTTTTCAAACAAGTACATTTCGCATGACCACAATTTAAAATCTTCGAACTTATATTAAAAACAAATTTTGTATTGTAAAATTTCTTAAAAATTGAAACTGTACATTTATAAACATCATTTTTAGTTATTGCTTGCGAGCAAAATTAGTTCAACCAGTCAAGAAAATGCAGTAACTTAGATCACTAAGAAATTATCAATTTCTAATTTTCTTTTTTAAATCACAGGCTGTATTGCTATGTATTGCAATTTTCTAATATTATATATTGCAAGGATTCATTTTCTCATTTGATAAAAGCTACAATGAAAACCACAAAAATTATGTAATTATTGTCAGGCAATTTAATTAAAAATTCAATAACAATATAAATGACTTTTAAGTAAAGCTAAAAGATACTAAAAGTTGGATATATTTATACAAGATCATTGAATTACATTTTAATTACTTGCAAGCGTAAGTAATTTGAAGTTTATTTTAGCTTCTTATACCGCAAATTATCTGTCTATCTTTTATCTTAAATTTTATCTTTTTGTTAACACTCGAAAACACTAGGAAATAGTATAGAATGGTATCACGTGAACAAATGCTCTTATCTCTTCAGTAAATCTTGTCAATAATTAGTACATCAAGAAGAAAATCAGATTTGAGGATATTTGTGTTCAAACATATGTCTTGATGGCTTAGAATAATATTGTCTAATAGATCGTTCTTAAAGTTTTTATGCTAAAAGTATACATGAAAGAATGAATAACTCTTGTGAAACTGTTCAGTTGTTTTTTTATATTAGAGAGAATCAACTTAAAGATTAAGTAAATAAACTTCTACATGTCTCTAAAAATTTTCATATTTATTTCTAAATAACTAATTTCTTTTTACATAATACTGCCTTCAAACTTAATTTTCTTTAAATATTTAAAATAAATTGATCTCCTTAATCCTAGTTCTATTTACTTATTAATTCTCCCGCCTATTTAGCCATTATATACACGGTTTTTAATTCAATCCTTTTACAAAAGCGTGTTTAAGTTGAAATTATACTTTTCTAAATCGAAAACGATATTTTTGTGGTAAAAATTTTGTCATTTGTCAAACTTCTAACTTTTAGTTGATAAATGCACTTGGTACAATGGAACTACAATACAACTGATTTTTTGCTTGCATTTGTCACAATCTTATTTGCTAAAACAAAATTTATTTCTTACAAAAACCGTTCTCTGTGTTAACTAACTTTTACATAAAATTTATAATCGATATGCAAACGAATTTATAAAAGGTGATAGAATGTTTCCAAATCATCGATCTTTCTTCTAGTTCCAAAAAGAGAACTTTTATTTTAGCATAGCAAATAAGTGGTTCTTAAACATTTACAACGACCAATAGGGTACGTGCTTGCACTAACATCGCAAAACTACTTCAGCAAACGCTTTGAATTAAATATTTGCACCTAACTTATAATTTGTCGACGCTTGTATTGTACCCTTCAATGGTATTGGAAATCACGCTTTATTAGATCGGACAAAGCTATTCTAAACGTGTCTTAATAGTACATTAAGTAAAGGTGGTTAGTATTACATGTTTGATCGACTTTAGCAAGGATTTAATTTTTAAATAGATTGACTTTTTATGAAGCTATTCATCAAGCAACACAAGAGGCAGTGACATAAAATAATTGGTAAGATAGATAGTTTAACGCGTTTATTTGAAGTAAACAAAAGACATACACTTAATTCTATTTAAATATTGTAGTTTTTGGTTTCGATTGTTTAATTGTTTACAAAAACAAGGACAAACATGTGCTCATTTGTAAAGGCAACTATTTATTTTGTAAAACTTTCTGTATGTTGTCATACTACTGTTGTCATTCTAAGAACTTAAATGAAAGCATTAGGTGTTACTGCATATACTTTCAATGTTTAAATTCTAACAAAATTATTTAAACTTATCTATTGAGCAAAGGGTTTTAAATATCTGGGTATAAGCTGTTTTGCATTTGTTTACTTGTGTTCATTTAACTCATAGTACAATAGATTTACAACTTTAAAAAGTGCATTTGGCACTTATAATTTGTTAAATAATAGTGTGTGAGTTGGTCGTCAAAAAAAGTTTATAAAAACAATTTATCTTTTGAACATCCTTCAAACTCTTTTATAACGTACAAGTCTTAAATTTTTAAGATTTTTAAAAGAACATAACATATCCTGGCAAAGATAAGAAAATATACAAAAAGTAAAATACCCTTGTATTTTATTATATCTCTTTTAAACATCATTCAAAGAGCTTTTAGGGAGTGAATTTGAATATAATATCTCTTAGTTATAAATTAGGTGCTGATCAATCTAATTTGGTCTATTAACAAATGTAAACATTGCTGAACTCAAAGGTAGTCACGTATTATACATTTACCTTTTCAACTGCAAGCTATCTACTTATTGGTCATACCTATGGTGTTGAAAGAAAAACAAAGTTGCTATTTTTAACAGAGTGAGTTTTTTTGTTAATTTATGTTTTTATAAGACTATATGTGATAGCAGAATCAATTATTAATCATTGTTGAAGCTTTAAACTATTCAATTTTGTTGTCGTTGAAATACATCTTGCTTCTTATCTTAGGAAACCACCTATTAATTAAGTTCTTTTCTTGACCACCTATCTGCTTAATCATAATGAGATGGACAAAACTTCAAATTAATAACAATCAGCTTAAGGGTAAATGATTGCATCTATTTGAAAGCTTTCATTCAGTTTCACTGATGGTGGTCTTTGTAATCTACATTTGGGTTTATAAGATCTGCGTCAATTATCTAACGATAGTATGAAAGATTAGAAACTATTCTTGATCAGACTTTTTTCTGATAAATTTTTTTAAATATTCAACTTTTTTGGTATCCAATCGAATATGGTTAAAAGAAAATGTATTCAGTTAAAACTGTGACCTCCTGGGTCGGCGTGCGCCTAAGATTATTAAGGATTAGTCTAACGGATAAATGTAGGGTTTGTAGAAGGGCTCTCTGTCGTATCTTCATTTATACTCAAGTACTTTTTGTTCTCTTTGTCTCTTTAACAAAAAGTAAACTCCAGTGCTTCTCATTATTAAAACTAACCAACGGAAGCTGCATCTAGGATTATTTCAAAAGCATACTTTAAACAAATTTACTTGTTTAATACAAGTTAGGGGGCTTAAATTTTGATCCGATTTCTCACCTTGTAAAATACTTTAATCTGATTAAGAGCTGCCTTCAAAAGGTCCATTCTGACCACTTTAAATCCCTTAAAATCCAATACGTGTTTCTAATGCAGTTCATACTTACCTTGTTTAAAGTGATTATGACGGGCAGTACAAATAGTAGCTGGGTGAGTATGTAACAAAGAAGTAGTGAATCATGAAGTAAGTAATGCTAGATTACATTGCTGAACTGATCTGCTACAAAATTGAAAACATTTTTTTTGAAAAGTTAACTGTCGTACTTTAATCAGCTTATAAAATAAAAGCTAATTTACATACTTAATTAGAATACATTTTTCATGAAAATTATTGTAAATTAAAGATTTTGAAAGAGTTGAATAATAATTATTTCAACAGTTGATATTATTTTAAAACTACACTAAACAAGTCAAGTATTCAAAAAAAGTTAGTTATTTTATAAACAAGTTAAACAGCCTTAAGGTATAAGTTTACTGTAATAAAGGTTTAGGTTACTTTTGTTATAGACAAATTGAGTTTGAACACTTTTAGATTTGAGATAAGAATCTATTTTTTGACTGAGAAATTTAAAACTAACTTGAAATATGAATTTTAAAAGGAGCTGATAATCAAATAAATCAAATTTAGTATAAATGTCAGTTAAGTTTTCATATCGTGTTTTATTATTCTATCTATAGGAACTTTAATATTTCATTTTATGTAAAACATAAAGTTTGCTGTTTATAGATTTCAATCTTCAATGTAATTCGGTATACAATAAAGTCTAATCTAAATCGATTATTAAAGGTAATACAAATAATAAAAGTGGAACACATAATACTGCCTAATGAATGTTTTACTACAAAACGTACCATGAGTAAATAACAAGGGCGGCAGTGTGTTTCAAAAGCTTACAAACCTCTTACAATCATCAAAACATTGGATGATTGATGGGAAAACTTATTACTGAGCTTGGTGGTGAGTTCAAAAAACAAAAATCACACTACCTAAAGTAGACTGGTTGAAACCTTTATTTCATTTTTCCTAGAGCTTATTCTGAAGGGTGTGGTATGAATTTTTGATGAAAACATTGATTTAGGTTCAAGATTTCCTTTTGGTGAGAGAATATTTTGGCGCCAAACTCACTTTCCAGAGGCGTCTAAAGGTCTGAACTGGTAAAATTTCGATCATAGATTTCATCAATAAAATCCCTAATGTTCCTTTTCACCTGTGTTTATAACGCACACATTCATCAAATATTCACAAAAGCAGTTCTTCGAGTAAATTAAATTCACGCTTTTGCGACTAACAACAACGAAAGGACGATATCTCTGTTCACTCATATGCAACTAATTGACGGTAAAGATGAAAATGATAAAGATTCAGTTCTTGTGAGGAAGGCTTTGTTAAAACCAAATGGTCTTCTTTGATCTTAGTGTTTACAAGGAAAAAGATCTTTCGTTTGAATAGTAAGACTTTAGCGGAGTACTTTTTCACTTTTGCTTCTATTTTTGCCTTTTGAATAAAAGTATAAACCAATGATCAAAGAGTATTCAATTTGATGAAACTATGTCATAAGTTTTGTTGTAATAAGATGAAATGTTATAAGTATAAAAACTTGTTGAGATTTTATAAATTATGCAACAATATTGTTTCAATCAAATATTTCTATTAGAACTCTACAGTATTTTTCACACAATAAGAAGTCGATTTAATAGTTAATTATCTAACATCTTCCTTACAGTGTACGTGACTTTCACTTAAAATTTTTAAAGTATTACCTTATGGTGTGATAAAATTATAATTATTTTACGTGCTTTTTATTAAGCTGTACGACTCTATTAGTTGCTCTAAATAGTTGACCTAATCACAAACGAGGTCAAATATAAACTGAAGTTTTTGTTTTTATATTATTTCATTTCTTTTTATTTATTGACAGATGATTAATGACATTAAGATTAAGATTGAAAGGTTGAACCAGATCAAACTGTACTAGGAGTAACTATTCGACTTAATGATTGATATGTAGTATACTTGACTTTAGTGACTACGATTAAACTGACTTTATTTTTGTCACCATTATGAATAGAATAAGATGTGAATTACACTTAAGTCCAAATCATTGTTGAAGTATTTATGTTAAGTATACTTAAAAGCTGCTTCAGAATTATTTGCACATGCAATTGTGATTATTATTTAATATTTAAGTCATTGTGATTATAAAGATTAATTGTTAATAGTCTCATCTAAGAAAGATTCATATTTGGCGGGTTTTTATCTAATCTTGCTTTAACTTATAAGCTCCTAATGCTTTAGGCTGTCGCAAAATGTTAAGCTGCTTATAAAAGTTAAGAAAAGTTTCCGTCTTTTCCAAATGTCATTACTAACAAAAATATTCTGACGTTATAGTTCCCAAGTCATATTGATTTACATCAGGTTTGTTTAACTTCACTTAAAGCTTATAAACGGTTTGACTGATTATTAGTAATCTTTTCATTGAAGTTTATAGTGCTAAAATCAAATAAAAATTAAACAGATGAAAATCAAATACTTACACAGCAATTTTTTTAATAACTCACTTTTTTCAAAACTGATTAACTGGTGATATTAAAAAGAAACTGAATTACAAAGTAAGTATTGTTACTCTGTAGGGTCTTGACATAAATTTAATTTAGCTTAAAACCATGTATTTAAAGTATTTTTCATTTACGGTTTTTCAATAAATTATAAAAAATCTCAGCGTTCTAATTACAATTTTATAGACAAAATGTTCTCAGTCTAAACTTTAAGTGCAATGACCAAATTTTGGGGTTTCATCATAATATGACAAAAAAGTACATTTATCTTCAATTACTCTCTTTTTTATAGAAATTTAGCAAAATTTTTAGTTGTATACTTAAGCTAATAGTATTTCAAGTTTTTTGAGAGCAAAAATAAATGTTATTTGCTTATGCAAGGCTCATTTATTCCGAAGAATCTAAGTTAACCCAATAACTGTAAGATCTATTAGTTCTTATTTTTGTATTCAGTCATTATTGTCGATAATAACACAGAACATTTTTTTTTTCAAATGTATTTTGATAAATGACTATAATAAAATAACAGCTCATTTCTCACAGAAATAAATTGACATTCAAAATGTCTTCAAGTTTGATCTGACAATAAAATGTTACAAGATCATTCAGTCAAGACTGTTTAAACCCCAACTTTACTGAAATTAATCATTCTTGTTTTTAAAATATTTGATAAGGTGAATGACTTTTCATTTTATTTGATTGTTGTTTGTGAAGCTAACAAATAAGTGAAACGTTTCATGATTATACAGTAAACAAAATAGAATATACTTTACTAGCGTAAAGTAATAATTTAACAACTACGAGCAAAATTCAATTACAACTTAATTACTTAATTTACAATTACAGTTTAATCTCAACAATATCCGACCAATTAGTGGTAAATTAAATAAAACAGGAGATAGATACTACTGTTTTATATCTACTTTACATTAATTTAAATCCACAGAAATGACTTAATAAAGAAAAAGTTATTGCCTAAATTAACAAGTAAGAAGTTATCAGAAAATAAAAACTTGGAAACGAAATTGAAGTCTAATTGATATTTTAAAACATATAAATTTGATTTGCTTATATTTGCAAAACAGTTTTGTCAAAGTATAAATACAATTAAAAAACTCTTTCCTATATTTACGATACGAAGTCCCTAGTCAATGGCTTCGAACTTTGATAATGCATTTTATCAAAAAAAAATGTAAAAGATTTATCCAACGGTTTTATCATTATTTCTAAAAGACGTTTTGTTCTTCTATTTATCATACAGATTTGGAAGATTTTTAAGTGCTCTGATTAATGAACAAATACTTAAATACTTTAATCAAATTATTCACCTTTGAAGTAGATTCATCAACTTACCGAAATTATTTTAAGCAGTTCTTTCCTGCCGAGCCTGTCTTTTTCATTTGAACAAAGCTTTGAACCAACATAAACTTAAATTGTTCTGTATAGCTCTACATTTAGTTTGTTTAAAAGTTTTTCTACAATTGCTTAAAAGCTCAAAAATACTTTTAGTTATTAACAAAACGGATCAATCAGTATATTTTGTAGTTCAGTTTACTTTAGCTTGAAAAACTGTTTTTGCATTTTCCTAAAAATCAATGTAATTGACAAATTTCTGGCTGAAAAAATTAACTTTGACCCCAATAGCAATTTTATAAGGCATTTAAATCTAAAGCAAAAATTCAAAAAGATGATACCAAAAAAAGATTGGATCTCAGTGAGACACACCGGCACCCCATTTATCTACTTTTCATTCGCTCTTCTTTATCTAAAAGAAACTTTTCATTTGTTCTTTTCTTCGCTTCGTCACAATACTTGATGCTCCATTAAGGACATACTGGGCGCCATATACTGAGATCGATTTCTCTGTTTCGTCATCATTATACTCCCGATGATCGGTGTGATATACGTCATCAGACAACTTTTTCATCTCTGATTACATCACTTCAACAGGGACGGCGAAGATGGGGTGAAAAGTAAACAAGTTTTTTTTGGCAATGTGTTAGGTTTGTGGTCTTTGGAAACGTGGTCTACTTACAGGTGATGTATAGAAAAACTATCTGAAGCCAAGAAGATAATTATATAGAAGGCGTGATTGATCAATTTGAGGCATCATTTCACTAACATTTGATTTTTAATATTTTTTTCAGAAGAAATAATTAAAAAGTGTAAAATGTTGTTCCAGAAAACAACTTGGTGCTTCCTAAAATGTTTTAAAATCACTTTTTTATCTAATTTTTTTTAAACTAAAAGTATTAAACATAAGAACTTTGTTGATACAAATTCAACTCTACTTCTTCAGACTTTATTCTAACCATACTTCCTGTGACAATAGATTTTTTCTGAGTCATGACTCACTTAACTGTGACTCTATGTAGCCATAACTCTTTTAATATGAAAGAGAAATGTATTTACTTAGAAAAAATAAATGAAACAAAGCCAATAAAACAGTCGATTCAAAAAAGTAATTAAATAACTGGTCTTTTTAAAGTCACCTGGCTAAGAAGTGATGCTTTATAACATCAAAAAGTCTTCAAATGTTCTCTTCTGCCTCAGTCTTCAAAACATGCAGTGAAAGTTGAGACCCATCCACTACTTGTTTGGAAAATTTAAGCGAACTACAAAGTATAAATTATCTCGGAATCTTTGAAACTTGACTACTTATATAACTGTTTACTTACTTATATTTAGCTTTAAAAAAGTTAGCTATTTATTATTTATAGCCTTTCAATTTAACTCTCAATTTATGAAAATTTCTTTAGTATTAATCAGATTAACTCATCAAACAAATTTCTCATCAAAATTAAATTAATTTTTCTTTTATTAAAAATTACAATAAAATATTAAAAGCTAAACACTCTGAAGGGTAATTTGAAAACGCAAACTAAAGTATTAACGAAAATTATAGCTATAATATAGTTTGTTAAATTGAAATGATAATAAATCAAAAAATCCTTAGAATTACGCTTCATTTAGTATAATTAATACGCTTTACCAAAATATTTTACTTTAAGGATAACTTTGTCTTTAATGGTTGAATGAAGCCTTTGTAACCTTTCATTGTAGTTTGAAGCTATTTTCTAACGTAAACATAAAGTTTGAAATCCATTAAATTATTATTCGAGCACAACGAAGAAAAAATAATAAGAGTTGAAGGTCATTTAAATCGATCATTTGTAATATGGAATCGATTAAGTAAATCAATCTCATCATCCGTTTGTCCTATTTTGTAAACAACTCAGATATAAATTCTAAAGTTTTAGAACTTGAATAAATATGTCCATATGCTAGTAAACTATTCTTAGTATTAAAATATTGTCTTCCAATAAGTTTGTGACATAAAAAATACACTTGATTTTAAATTAATTAAACATTTGAGATGGTAAAATAATTATACTTTTTTTTACCCTTGATTAACTTACAAAATGTGCAAAATTGCTTTTTTAACTATTTTGTTTAATAGTATTTATATTTTATAAAAACAAGATATATTTCATCATTGGGGAAATATGATTCTATTATTACCGTAGTCACGTTAAGTTTTACAAAAGTTTTTTTTTAATCCTAGTCTTCTTTTTTTTCATTTTTAAGGTAAAAGCTACATGAAGATTTTCTTCACTTATTCATTGTTCACCAACCCACTCACAGATGAGTTCAAGCAAGGTGATGTTGTAACACTTACATTAGTAATACTTTCAGCAGCTTATTTAATTTAATAATTTATTTATGTTTTTCAAATAACTTGTCTGCAGAATTTGATCTCAATTTTAAGATATTGTGAATGTGGTCTTAAAAGAATACTGCAAAAAATTCATTGCCTAGTGTATTCCCACCATTAGGAGCTTAAGTCAAATACAAAACTTATGATAAATATATAAATTAATTTATAATAAAAAAGATATAATGAATAAGTTATTTGTATTTCGATTTTATATATTATGTATCCATAAAATTGAAAAATATTGTAGCTTTAAAAATGTATTTATATCAAAAACAAACAAATTAAACCTTAAAACATATATGAAAGAAAATAACAAAAGTTTGAATAGTTTTAACAAATCCAAAGATTTGTTGAATCTAAAGGTAAGTAGAAAAAGATTGAAAACCAATAAGTTCTTTCAAACATGTCACTGTACCACGTACCAACCTTTTTATTGATGCTTATAGTGATGAAATGATGAAAACTTACCGTGACTATATGGGATAAGTTAAACACGTCCCTAAGATCGCCTTACTGAGGCTGTTGAGTGTTGTAATGTTGTTTTTTTGAGAAGCATGTGAAACCTTAGGACTAGGATGCTATTAAATACCTTGTGCAACTCTAATGATATCTGATTATTGGCCACCTCATGTATTGTCTCTTATTTCATAGTCTAGATTGTTTGAAATAATCAGGGTACTCGTTTTTAATCATCAACATCATCTTAAATAGCCGTTTGGTTTCCGATTATTAATCTCATAAAATTCCCTCCTTTTTCATCAAATCACCTTTTTTATCACGAATCTTTCCTGGTTCTTGATTGAAACATTACCTTTTGACTTTTTACCGTGCAATCTTTGATACGAAATCGTTTGAAGCTTGTTTGCTGTCGGTGAAAAGATTCCCGCTGATAATCATTAGTGAACTGTTACCTCCATTTCTCATGTTTGACTTTTGTCAACAGTAGCAGGTTTTGTGGTTTACCTCAAGTAAACAACCTCATTTGTACAGATGTTAGAAAGCAATGAGGTTGATTTTAGTGAAATTTATTGCTACAACATTGTATATAAGCTCAGACATCACTTCTAAATCTTTTTATGTCACTGCAGCTTTACAATCCACTCTAATTTCCGCTCTCATCAACGCTCTAACACCCGGCAGACCTGTCATTAAAGTTTTACGGCGATTTTCATAAATCTAGTCGAGGTCAGACGCTTTTTAAATTGATGACAACTATCAGAGGATGCGGAAATTGTCCTTTCACTTTCATTTCTTGTTTGTCTTCACTGCTTAGATCAATAAAGTTATAAGACAATCAGATTAAGAAGTTTCGTGAAGACAAAAGTATTTTGAGTGCGTAAATGTCTGTTGTTGATATAAGACTTTGTTATTTTATTTCATTTTTCTTCGACAAGTTTCAAGCAATTCACTTTGCAGACTTTTCAAAATTGCTTAAGCTTCATTAAGATATATTTTAATTGAGTTTATTTGTAATATCTACAAACAAAATTTTTTAACTGTTTTTATCTTTTCCACTTTTATTCTTACAAATCTTATTAAAGATTTGTTTTCAAAAATATATAGAAAGTTTAAAAAAAAGACATAATAAAAAAGTAAATACCCAAGTAAAGATCAGTATGAATGTTTTAGTGTGTTTGATAATCATGCAGCGGACTTTTCTAGCTCCCAAATGAAAAATGAATTTAGATCCGGACAAACAAGATCCTCTTTCTCACACAAGGCACACGCACTAAAGACGAAATGAAGAAATTATGGTCAAGCATATGAAGTATAATAGACATGAAAGATGTTTAAAGACGTCTGACAAAAACTCTCAAGCCATAAAACTAATTTGCAATTTAATTTAATTTTTACAGGACAAAAGAAAACAATAATTCATCTGATCGTTCGACTATCGAGATACGAATGATGTAAAGAATGAATCTATGATGAAAGTCGAGGTCATGGATTGTCGATATTCATTCATCTTATAATCCACACCTCAATATAATCTAACTTTTGATCTATTGCCTAAAACTTTGCTTCCTCACTAATCAAACAAATATGATACCATATAGGACACTATAAGTTGATGTATCTTCATAAACACTGATTGCTGTAAAAGCATTTTATACAATAAAATAAAACAAGACAGAAAGGTGGTTGAAGTTGTTTGAATGGAAATTAACCGCTAAATAACAAACAATTTCATCATATTCGTTAAATAACTCTTTCACCACATTATAATAGGAATTGCTTAAAGTGCTCTGACGTAATGTGCTTTTAAAGCATAGAAGGATTTATTTTGTTCTTTTATCTTGTATACATTTGTCAGTTTGTACTTGTGTATTTCTAAAGCCAACCTTTTTTACAATTATTTTAAATTACTCTCTATTTCAACCAGCTATTTTTAATGTCTTCTTTCTTATTTATTTAATATTTTTACTTCAGTTTTGTTTTCATTTAACAACGATTTTATAATGGGTTGGTTAAAACTTATAATGGATTCATTTTTCAGTTCAATAAGATAAAGTTTACTTACATAATGTACATTTGCAGATTTATTTGTTGCTTGATTTGATGCTTAACAAGTTTATTGCACAAATTAAAAAAAGTTATTTTAAATTGTGATTTGATTGTTGATACATGTCAAGTATAAAATAATACAAAGCTCATTTCTGTTCCTAGGTAATTAGTACCTAACTAAACTAACTTTATAACTCTATTTAACAAAAATATTTTGTCTAAATGTCTAAAAACCAAACTTGTTTCTCATATATTAAAAGCTTGAAATGCTGTCGCAAGCAGCCTCTACGAAATTTAGTTACAAAATGCTTGGTCATAGAATAAGTTCAAACTTAAGATTCGATTAGAAAATTTTCAAAACTTAGTTTGTTAGTTTTAGTTAACTTTAGTTTTGTTAATTAGATTAATTTTTTTCAGTTATAACCAAAACAGCTGAGCTTCTTGTAGCATACAATTTATATAGAACATTCAATACTAAATGTTTCTTACAAAACAATAATAATCAGTAAACGTATAAGTGGTGATGGATAAAGACAACTTCACACTTTTCAACAACTTCTAAACTGCAGCAGCTCTTAAGAAAGATATCGGTGAAACTAAAGAACAGCTTATCCTAAACTTCTAAGCCAAATCACGTCTGGATAAGAGCATAGAGACTTGTAATGAGCTAGTAGAAGATTTAAAATCGGCTTCTGTAGAATGTTTTGCATAACTTAAAGATATTTTTAGTAAAATCAAGAATTATACAATATAAGCTTCTAGTTGACAAATTAAACCTTTCTTAGATATTAGCACATTCGTCTAATTTTAAATAGATAATTGTGGTTATAAAATTGGAATTATTAGATTTTGGTGTGCTTCAAACTTTTAAATATCATTTTTACATAATTCATAAAAACCATTTGACCAGGAATTTCCAAAATTAGTTTGGTAGGAAAAAGAACTTCCCTTTTGAATCTAATTTGTCATTGATGCTTACAGCTGTTTAAACGATTTTGTCTAAGGGAAAGTAAGGCTCTAACAGAAATGCAAATCATGCGAATACTGACAATCTGTCAACGCCATCGACTTACACTTAACTTATAACATAAAATCTGTAGTAAAGTTTTGTCAAATTGGCTCAAAGTATTTCGTGGGTTTGAAATCCATGCAACAACTGAATTTGTAGTAGTTGATAGTTTATTGAGGTGACTGATTTCTGCTTTGGTTAAAACTTAAACTTTGATTAAATAAATCAAATTTTAATTAAGTTAGATATCTTATTTTTAGATTAATTATCATTTATTAGTTAAAAAATATTTGAAAAAGGGGCAGTCATTACAATCTTTTTTAGACACTATTTGATTATTTCAATGTCATTTATGATTGTTTAGTATGAACTTATTTGATAAAAACATTAATAGATTTCCATTGTTGCCATTGCTTTTGTTATCACAGCTGAAAATCTTTTGTGTGATCAACATGAAACTTTGCTAGCATATTTTAATATGTCATCAAAAACTTAATTTTAATAAAATATAGATTGAATTTTATGTTGTTAAAACTTTTGTGTTCTTTATTTTTAGTGTATTTCATTTAGTTGTGGCATTGAGAATTAATGAAACCAAGGCGTTGTAAAAATGATTTTAGCATAGTTTGAGTTTCTTTCAATTTAAAAAACTATTTATAAGGTTTGTAAAAATGAAACCAAAAACAATTGGTATGTTTGATATGTAATAAAATCTTGAATACAAATATTTGTAAAATTACTAAGAAGCTAATTTGTAAAAAATAGTTTTCAAATTTGTTAAAAAAACAAATATAACTTTCAAATGTAGAAGTTTCTTTTTCTTTTTGTTTTCACTATTATTTACTTTAAGTCCATTTATTTTAAAACTTTTACTTTTGATTCAATAAAAGATTATTTTTCAAATAAAAATGTTTTGTAAATTTCTATACGAAAATGGGTTTGTTTGAAAATAGCAAATAAAGAAATATTAAGATCATTATTGTTTCTCAAAGAAATCTTGAGCAAATTTAGCTCAAAAAAGCGTTACTTCCTAACTTACCAGCTAAATTTTTCAGATTTTTTTATAAATAAACATATGCATGTCTAAACAATTAAATAAATCTGAATAATTATATTTTCTCTTACAAATCTACTGTTCTTAAAATAAAACGATTTTCTTAGATATCACTTTAAATGACGCTCAAGATACTTTCAGTTTTTTTTTAACTAAAAAGTTGTTATTGAAGTTTGTAAAGAGAACAAAGTTATAAAAAATTAACTTCAAAAATGTATTTAAAATAAATGAAAGTGATAATAATTTACACAGGAATAAATAAACAAAGTTTACTAATAAACCTGTATTTACCTACTAATATGAAAAAGGTTTAATTAGTATATTGATATCTATTATTTTTAATTCTATGAATTTTCTAGAATCAAAACCAACGCTGTTAGAATGTCAAATTTAATTTACATAAAAATAAGATTTTTATTACAATAAAAAAAACTTTGGCAAGAACTCACATATAAGTTATTAGTAGAAACTTTAAAACAATTATTTTTAAAATTCAGCTTGCAGTTTGTTTTTTCTTTTATTTAATTTCAATCTACTTGAAGTAAATTTTAAAGAGTTCTAGTAATTAATAATTGGTCCCACTATAATCTTCCAAAGTCTGTAAAGATATTTAAAGATTTATGTTATATGTTAAGATAGAAAAAATTCTGTAGGTTTTTTAAGCTTTAAAACGCAGAATCATATAAAAAATATTTTAAATGTAACAATATTGAGTGCTTAAAAAATCTACTGAGTCATCTAGTGGATAAGTTTTCAACCATAAGATCTTAAAACTTTAGTTTTTATAATCCATTAACAAAATAATCAAACTTATAGAAGAGTAGAAAAGATAAAAAAGATTTTATAAAAAAGGTGTATAATTATAAATTGCACATAATTTTTTTCTTCTTGCAAGTTTATATCTTCCAACCTGCTGTAAACTATATATAGCAATATTTAGATGCATATAACTAAATTATCCAAATATTTATTAACAGCATTCAAGATTTTAGATTTATGCTGAAATCATTCTGTTGATAAACTTTTGAATTTATCCATTTATGCTTTAAAAGGAAGCAAACTCTTTATTCGTGAAGTTAAAAATCTAGACGTTTTGTGGAATCGGTTTACAAAATATATCATTTGCAATATTTTACTGAGGTGACTTATTTATAAAGCTAAAAATGGTTTGGTATTCTTTATAGAACTCTATGATAAATACTCTCAGAATTTTTTCACAATTTTCATGATGTTTACAAAATAATAGAATAACATATAATTAGAAAAGGTAATTTATGGATAACTCTTTGAAAAAAGTATTAATAGCTAAGAGTGATTTTGAAAATAATGTATACGATTTCAAAGAACAACAGTTTTTCAATTTAGAAGTTAACCACTGTTTAACTTGGAAGTAATTAAAAGTTGATATAATTCTATAATAATAAATTTAATAAAAATTGTGAACAAATTACTTGAAAGAAGCAATTATGATGTTTGTATAAACATTGCTGCAAAAAGTCAAACACTTAAAGATTGAAGTTGACAAAAAGTAGACAAAATGAAGTCAGAAATTTTGAGGAGATTAAACACCTCTGCAAATTTAAGATTTGTTTTTAAGACAAAACTTTCATTAATGTTCTTCAATGTTTTTTCTTAAAATAATTTATAAGCAGTTATTATTAACAAGAAATCTTGATAAACTTTTATCATCTACACCTGACAAGATAAATTTATTGATTAGTTATTGCAAAGTATTGAAAATATACAGTAGAGATAATAACTATTCAAATAAGCGTTTTAATTATTATTTCTTAAACTGTCTGAGACATAAGCTTTCAGGGTAGAGCTGAATGTAATTCTTATTTTTCAATCACTGCGTTTTGTTTTTGGAATCTTTTATTAGATTCAAATTATTTAGAAACAAATTATTCCTTGACTTTAAGAATTATGTCGAAATTTTAGACAAAGTATTGAATTTTAAAAGTTAGAAATTACAGACTATAAACTTATTTAGTTGATTATCAGTTGTCTAGGTAACTCTGAACTAAATTTGACTTCAATTTTGTAATTAAGAAATATTTGTTGGCATCACTACTGATCATCTATTTTATTTTTCAACAAAACGCCGAAAACAGTTGATATTCAAAAAAATTTGAAATAATTCAGCAAAACCTAAAAAAATTCTCGATTATTAACGTTTTCTCAAATGTTCGTTTAGTCGAAATGATTTGCTGAGTTTTTCTAAGATTACGAACCAACAAGAGAAGAACTCAGCAAAGCCATTTCTGCAATGGATCCTAGAAAAACACTAGGTAGCAATGTACTGAATCAATGTAAAACTTGCTTTCTGCTCCTTCTCTGCAACATTGTAATCAAATGGTGGAGAGTAGGACAAATTCCAAAAGACATACTTGATGCAAATATCATAATATTTTGCATAAACAAGAGTGCCAGGTCCGATTGAAATAATCACAAAAGAATATCCTTGCTTAACCTTGTAGGCAAAGCATTCGCTCATGTGCTACTCCTTTGCCTGCAAATACTAGCTGAAACGAGATATCCAGAATCCTAAAGTGGTTTCAGATCAAAACCACCCGTCAGGGAAATAATTTGTTATGTGCGTCAACTAAGGAAAATGCAAAAATAAAATAGATCTTTGTGTTCGCCTTCATTGACCTTACCAAAGCTTTTGACCTTGTTAGTAGAGAAAATTTGTTCTTGATATTGTTGAAGATTGCTTATATATTTAACAAGCCTGTTTGGTAACAGTTGTTTCAAAGGCAACAGTCCAGTATGATAGAAGCTGCTCGGAACCATTTACCATAAAAAATGGAGTAAAACAGGGATGTTTTTTTGCCTCAACACTTCTTGGGATTTTCTTCTCAATATTACTAAAACAAGCGTTTCATTCGTCTTCCAAAGAAATCTAACTTCATTCAAGGTCCGAAAGAAGTCTTTTCAATGCATCACGTCAAAAAAAGAAGATCAGGGTAAAAAATATCACCATCCATTAACTGCAATTGCCTATCACGCAGCAATTGTTGTACATTCAGCAAAAGACCTACAGATGCTGATAGACCGATTTTCATCACAATATAGACGTTTTGATGAAAATTGGTCTAAAAAAGACAAGCTTTTAGCCAAAAGTTCTTAAACGAAAATGGTGTCAATTTTCAATGAACTGTTCTAATGTGACTTTTAAAAGTTGATTTTTAGGTAAAAGAAGTTTCATTATTATTGTAATGTAATCTATCATTAGCTTTCTATCGCAACATTTTTCACAATCACTTCATCGGTAATCTTTGGTGCGAGCCGCTTGATGCTTCTTGGGGTGACGTTTTTTGCCAGTTGAATAGTCACAAAGATAGCAAAACACTTCTTTCATTTGGCTGGATGGTCATTTGCATGTGAAAACTTCAAACTCAAAAATGTTTCTTTCAGTATTTATTTAGTTAAAAAGTGACTCTGCATAAGACCTATTTTACAAACAAAACTTTTGCTTCAACATTATCGTTATAAGGCTATTTAATTTTCCTGGCCTTGGTAAAGTTTTAGAAATTGAATAAAAAATTGAAACCTGAATAAACCTATAAAAATCAAATGCATCAAAAATGTTTATTAGATTATAACACAAAGTAAGATCTCTAGAAAACAGATATCGAATAATTATTAGATACATTTAACAGCTAATAGTTTATAAAATTGATCAAAAATACAGTTTAGATACATATTGATGAAATTATAAATCCCTATACTGAAGAGATTTGTTCATATCTTGTAACAATAACAATATTATATTCGTAGTTTTACAATAGTTGCTTATCTTGATAATTTTTACTAATATTTTGTTTATAACTGATTATAATACTACAAAGTTTTACAATTTTATAATAGAATCTATATTTAATATATCCTTATAACTTCCCACTATATCTTTTGACTTCTGGTTGATAGATAAAATTTTTCTAGCCGACCACAGTTCATCACCTTTTGACCCTTTAAAACATTTTTGATTAGTTTTGCATAAACTAAACCTGTTTTACAGTCAAAATTGTTTAATGATATAATAGTTAATAAACATAATTAGTTTTTAAATATATATATATTGATTATAATAATAATCAATTAACGTAAACTCACAAAATTATACAAAATATTTACTTTGATAAACTAATAATGTAGAAAAATCAAATTCTTGCTGTTGTGCATGATGGAATTTTGCTTCAATTTGGGAAAGTTCTATCTTGCGTGAATACAAAGCAAATAATAAATGCAATTAAAAATGAATAACTAAAATTGAAGCTGCAATTTTTTAAGTGAGTTAGAAATAAAGTTATTATTTATTTATTTTAATTATTAATTATCGACCATTAGGATAAACAAAGTGAAGATTTTTATCTAGCTCTGTAATGAAGACATTAAATTTAGTTCTTTTACTTGAGCAGTAGAAAGAATAAACTCTTTAAGAGATATACAAGAAGAAAAATAAATAATAAATTTGTTATTTGAAGCAAGTTTTGTGAATGATCTCTTAAATTTTTGTTCTTAAACTAATTTTTTTTCTTCAAATTTTGTAATTAGTAAAGACTGTTATTTATTTATAACTAATTGAGTAAAAAGCAATATAGAGTTACTGATTTTACTAAAACTTTTGTGGGTCGTTAACAAATAAATGAAAAAGCAGGTTTTAATTTCTTCAAAGTCTATCATTTTGGTTACTAATTAAAACAGTAAACCAATTACTTTTAGAAACACCTACAAAGATTTTTAAAGATGTTAGACTTCATTTTTGAATAAACTGCTGGTTACTTTTGCGGCTTATAATTAAACTCGAAATTTGCTTTATAAATCGAAAACGTGATTTGGAAGCTTTTTGTATTATTTTACAATTTACAATTGTGTAACCTATAGTTTTTTAATTTTTGTTTGAGATTTGTGTAACCAAGATTTTTACTTAATAATCAATTCCAAGTTTTACAATTTAAGAAATTTTAGAATAAAAAGTTTTTTTTTCTTGCATCTAAATAAATTTCATTGTTTGGAAGTATTAAATATTAGTGAATTAATTGATGATTTTATTTACTTTATTTGTTGCTATATAGAAAATTAAGGCAGAACCTTTAAAAATTCTAAGCTAAATTTCAACATGAAGCTTTTTAAGGAAAAATTGTTAGATCAATTCTAATTTGAGATTTAATTTAAGGTTTAGCTAATAATAAATTTTAGTCAAACGATATCAACTTCGTGTGATACTTTTATCGTCAAATTAAAATCTAAAAATGTTAACTCGAACACAAGCTTCTTATGAGTTTTAAGGAAGTCCCTTCCAAGCACCACCTCTACACCGAGGCCCTCCATGACAAACAGATTTATATTTTTGCACTTTTTTTTTAGTTTGAGTTTAACTTTGCAAGATTAATTTATTTTGAACATCTTAGCCAATTTCACCTTAAATGGATTTTGAATATTATAAACTTTCAAGTTCCTAGCAACCTTTCCACTTACAAAGCTCTTCAACGATCCGGTATCAATAAAAGTCTTAAATACCTCACCCGCAACAGAGACATCTATCATCATTGCATGGTTCAATTGCCTAAAAAACGAGTAAACCTCAGTACTTCATGTCTTTGGGTAGTCATTGCTTCTCTCAATTCTTTGTCTTTCTTACTGTATTCAGGGGAACCTCTTGTAAAGATGACAGACTCGAATAGTGGCCCTTCCTCTCACTTCGAAACATATGCTCGAACCAGCTCGGCATCTCTTTAAATCATCAGGTTTGCTACCTCCACATTTTAAATAAACTTCTTTCATGGCAGCTACTGTCGGTTCCGCTTGGTCCTCCTCCTTGAGCTCAATGAATCCCTGATCTGGCTATTATTGCATTTTGCTACAGTGACAATCATAAAATCACAGTTCTTTGCTAGACGTACCAAAGTTCACCGAAAGCTTTTTATAGACTGACTTGGCCTCTGCTTGTCTGTTTGTAGCAGATGAAGCGCAAAAATGTTATTTGGTTTCTTTAGATACAACCGTTTCAGCGTCGCTTCAGCTTATGCATGAGTCTGACAGCTCTCAAAGTAATGGTACACTTCTGGGGCTTCGCTTGTGACAAGAACAGCTCATTTGTTCTCATCATTTCCATTCGTCACGCACCTGTTTAAGAAAACGATAAAATCTTTCTTCCAGTGACGCCACCTTATGACTGTCAACGGATTATTTGGGTCTTTGGACAACTTTCTTGGTTTCGACAATCAATCTATTCCTTTATATAAAATCAACTTTGTTACAGTAAAAAAGCAAATATACTTACTCGAATAGAATGAACAATCCATAATAGGTATGGCAAAAAGAAACTATCTTAACCGTTGCTAAGCTTTAACAGCACAAAGCTTCAATAACGCCAACACTACCAGCAACAATTCGTCCAAGAAATAAACTTGAATAATTTGAACAAATTGTAATGATAATGACTTTATATAGAGTTTTCTTCAAATTAATAAGACGACTAACAACAAGGATAAGTATACTAACGGTAGGCTCTATCCACAAGATAGTCTATTACCGAATGACAACCGCCTATACAAGAATGACGTTTAACACATTTACATCAGCGGCAAAATACTATATTTATATAACAATAATAAAGCATATAATTCACTTGTTGACGAAATCACTTAAATGCTACTTTTTTAGATATAATTTTAAAAAAAGATGATAGATTTCGATTTAGTCAGGAGAAGATTCGAAACCTTATTGAAAAAGCTATTAGTCTACTGGGTGTTGTTGAGTGCGTTAATTTTGCGAATTGATGGATCTACGAGGGCATATAAAAGATTGTGATCTCTAAAGAAGTCAATGAAGTTAAGATGACAGAAACTATCAATGGTTTTAGATAGTAATACGAAGTTGAAGAAAGCGTATCGATATTGCAAGTATGTTATATTAAGCTTACATAGACGGCCTTTGTATGAAAAGAAGGATATGTCACATCTAAGAAAAACTTTTATAGTAAATAATCCTTGAATGAAAGTAAGACTTATAAGACCTTTTCAAGATGAAGAATACAGAAGAGCTCGATATGAAGGATGTACGTGGTAAAAAGTTTTAACAGTATCAAAATATTTCTGGTTTTAATATTTTTGAGAATTTGGTATAAAGTAGATAAACCAATTCTGAATAAATAATTTACGTGGTGGACCCATTTTAAATCGGCAGAGATAAAGATCTCTAAATATTTAATGGTAGGACATCGAGAAATTTTATTGGTATTCAGATAAACTTCAAGTGATGTTGGGTTAAAGTTGTAAGGATTATTTAGAGGTGAAAACATTTGTCAGTAGCCTGCTTGAGTTTTATAAATCGAAGTCACAGGCTGGTAGACTCAGCAAATGTTAACAAGTAGTTGAGTTAGTATTAAAGATTTTGACACTGTTGGCAAAAACCATTAAATTTTCAGAACCATTTATGAAATAGTCTGTGTTGTCCTGAAATAAACATTAAGGAAAAAAGGGATAACAATGCTGCCTTTGGGAGCAGCATAAGAAACCCAACAAAATTTAAAACAGAGTTATGTATGATGACTTGTTGATGTCTATCCATAGGAAATAGCAAAAAAAACTCTAAAAGAGAAGAGTTACAAATTAAATTGTCTGAAGGTTCTTACTAAAATTGAAATTGATTGCAAATGTCTACATAGATTATACTAGTAGTAGGTTTATTTACTGAAGAGCATAACCTTTGGTGTAGAGACTAAAACAGCTTATCAATGGAGTATCTTTGAGCATCAGGTCATTACATCTTTGAGAAAGGAACCAAAATCGATATTTAGAAAGTTAGTTTTTGTGAAAAAGATGAGTCAGAATTGTTTGTGAAAACATGATCCAAATGATCAGCAAATAGTGCCATTGTCTCGTGGTTGCTTCGGAAGAAAAAAATGCTATGAAAGTAATTCTAGAAAGAAAGTGCAAATTGGATAAAAAAATCAACAATCGGTAGGCAACTCATCTAGGATACGAATATAAAAAAGAGTCTAATATAAGACTTGTAATCTACTGATCTTGAAGTCCCAGTTCACCGGGCAGTGTCACCAAGCATTAGATCTACAAAGTAGAGGTGGTTCTGTGCAGGTTGCTCTCCGCTATAATCAAAGCTATTTACGCAAACATAAAAGAAGTATGTCAAACCACAACAAAGTTTTATAGCAATGAAAATATAGGCCTAGTTAGTAATAGAAGATGACACACGATTTTGATTCTAAGATAGACGATTTGGAGGTGTGAGTCGTTTCACTGATGACAGTATGAATCAGTCCTTTTCGGGAAAGCACTTCTTGCTTCAGAATGGAAAAAATTCAATTTTTTTTCAAATTTAAAACTGGAACGTTGAAATCTTTGGGCAATGCTAGATTCAGTAAACAACAACGGCCTGAAAGTAACTGCCTTGAAGCTCAATTGTCTGAGTATTGATATTGCTGCTCTTAGTGAACTTTGACTTGTGGGTAACAGAAACTTTAACGAACAAAGTGCTGGCTACACACTGCTTTATTTGTGCAAACTAGGAGACAAGAAGCGCCACTAAGATGTTAGTTTTAATCGAGCCATAGTAGTATAACTCTTCTTTATTTCAGGTAAAATTTTTACTGAATAGGATTGTGCCTTCTATAGTTAAAGATATTCTTCCTGAAACACATTACAGGCTCAGAAGCTGCTGACTCATTACATTCTAAATTAAGGTGTCAGCAAGTAAAACATAAATGTGTGAATTAATAATTTCATCTTTATAATAATATATTCACTGAGATTAGTTGGTAAAATTCTCGTTTGGTTTTTAGTTTTAATATGTATGGGCAACTACTTTAAAGGTTAATTTTACCTGGTTCTACAATATTGTTGAAGTAAAGTTAGCTTAAATCAATTATACCATTACAAGCCAAATTATTCAGTTGTAATGATAAGATTGCTTATTACTCATTATATTAAGCTGGTCTTTGTTCCTAGTCAAACCTCAAAAAAGTCGTAAGCTAAACAAGTTTCTCGGTATCACCTTACTAAAGTCTTCGATATTGTAAATAAAAAAGTCCTGTAGAAAATTACCGACATCTTGAATGTACATCGCAGTTTCTTAACATAGTGATGCAGTTCTATTTCAAAAAAAGGGTGCTTTAATAATAGTGCAAACATCTGATGAAATCTTCCTTGAAACAGCTAGGTAGACAACCTGTCTTAACTTGTAGCCGGTCGTGAAATATGGAGAAAAGCTATCAACAGAGCATCATGACAGTCTAAATTTTACATCAAGTTGTAGCTTTTGTTTACCAGCTGGCATCTCAGCAGCATTATAAGTCTTCGTTTTAATGACAAATCTTAAAAATGATAATTACAAATAAAATAAAAACCATAGATTGGATAAAGGTCAATTATCTTATGATAATCAAGGATTGGAGAAAGATTAGGAAGCAGATCAACATCAACATCTCACTTTGTCAATAAGCTAAAATGAGAGTATGAGCATCTAGCCATGTAACTTTTAGCTAACTTTTGGGGAAAATGATATTAGACTCAAATCGTTTGTTTAAAGCAACCTAACATAGTTTTAAGATTGATTGGTAGAATTTATTTGATATTAGAATAAAACAAATCAGTAAACCATTTTTATCCTAAGCTCTTTTTATAAGTTTTATGAAAATATCTATCAAGCCAAAAATATTCTTACTATACTTTTGGATAAGATCCAAGTTAGTAAAATCAACCTTATAATTTATTCAAACTTAATTTGTAGGCTTTTAAGTAAAACAAACTTGAAAGACTATTTGTGGAATAAATTCTATTTCTAATTAATTTAAAAAGGTAAATCTTTCACACATGATGATCTTTCATACAATCCCAGAAACTTTAAGCCCTTTGAGTCGTTAGACAAATGTTCTATTTTACAACTTGGCTCAGAACTACATATTTATAAAAACAACAAAAATTAACCAGAAGTACTTCTTTGCAGTTCGGAAGCTATAGAAAAGAAAGGAAATAGATCTAGATGATTTTAAACTTTTCGGTGGGCTTTTTATTAAATTGTATTTTAATAGCAGTTCACCTTTTTGAAATATACATTCAATTATTTTTATTTCTTTATTAGCTTTTATTTTGGTTAATTTATTAATACAGTAAAAAATAGGAAAAAACACAGTGAACATTTATATTACAGTCAAAGCTATTATCCATTAAAGCAAAAACTTGATCAAACATATTAAAGTATTATTCTTACAGAGGTTTGGCTCTTGTTTGAGCTGGTTATTTCTAATAAGACTTTTCGGAAAAAGAAAATAAATTCGTTATCAACTTTAAAAAGTGTTAAATTTTCTGTGGGCTTTATCGATAGTTTCTAATGCTCTCTCAGTAGTTTTTCTTTTCTTTGATTTTAAAGAAAGGTCTAAGCCATCCATGATTTTATGTGAATTTATTCTGCACTTATTAAACAAATTTTCCACGAATTCAATGACATGTTCATATACAAAAATAACTTCAAAGTTTTTAGCAAATTCTTCTAACTTTTCAGCTAACATTTTGTAACTAAAAATTGCCATCTCATGTGGATTTTGATTAGAAAAACAGCTTAATATTTCAAACCAACAAGTGAATACACATACACGTCCTCTCACCCATTTTATACTGAGACAAAAAGTACTAGCTTTAACAAAAAACTCTTCCAGTTTTTTATATTCACTCAAACTTATTAATGTATTTGCTAACAAGAAATTCAATGTTTGTATAAACTTATAAGTTCTTCTGTGAGTTTGTAACATTCAAATTTATAAGTTAAATAGTCACATGTAGCTGATTGCTTCATCTTTGCTGAATAAGAGTCAAGTAGTAGCAAGAGTTGAGATGTATTAACTTTGGGTATAAGAAGTAAAAGTGAAGATGTAGTAAATGATTCTTTTTGTTTAGTCCTTAATCCTATTCCAAAAGAGAATTTAATTTCTTTAAGAAATACCATAACACTAAAAATATCCTTATAAGTGTTGAAAAAATATTTATTATCACTAACCATTTTGTGCTCGATGTAATCATTTATTTGTTGCCACAGTTGCGATATTAAACAATCCCAATTTCTTTTACCTTTATTTCTGAAACAGTGTCTCAATAATTTTTCGTATGCAATGAGCAGCTCAGTTTTTGCTATATCAATTAAGCCAGTAAATTGAAAAGTCATTAATAGATCATCTATATTCGGCCAGATTTTTGTAAGACTTTCATCATTGAATATATCATCGGTATTAGACATCAAAGAATTCAGTTGAAAATCATTGAAATACTTTGATAACTCTCTACGGATATGTCTTTTCATGACAA
Source organism: Pegea sp. RAD2-039 (assembly GCA_034620365.1). NCBI lineage: Eukaryota > Metazoa > Chordata > Thaliacea > Salpida > Salpidae > Pegea > Pegea sp. RAD2-039. The sequence goes on along the minus strand of JAQGEQ010000179.1, from coordinate 436,119 downwards.
AATAGATATTTTGAAACGAGATGAAAAAATGTTTATAGTTAATAATCTTAGAAGACAAAATTTCTACATAATACAGTTGCTTGGACAAAAGAGTTAAACTTTTGATTTTGTTCGTCTCTTTTTCATTTTCATCAATTAATGATATGAATGTACCGGTTTTATTAAAGCCAAAGTATTTGTAAATCTTAGAATTGGAATCAAAATTATCTTTGATCCCGGTAATTGAAGGTGTAAGCAAAATGTAGTTTGTAATCTTAACTGAAAATAATATTTTACAGCAAATTACTAAACAATAAACAAACTTTTTTAGTTTAAACAAAACAATTCTATTGTCAATTTGTCTGCTAGTGGTTACAATATCTATCCACCTACCACAGTGAGTAATTGGTCTACTTAAAACATGTTTGTATTCTGTTTTGTAAAACAAAATCATTTCAAAGTACAATACTTTTGCCATCAGATTGAATATATGTTCTTTATAAGGTTGATGTCCCAACTCAATTTTATCAGATTTAAACAGTTTGTAAACAAAGCAATCCAAAAAAGATAGCAATTTGTACTGGTGGTCTAATGTTGCTTTAACATTCATTGATTTTCTGACATTGTGATTTGAAATCGGTGAAAACTGTTCAGCTATTGATTTAAGTTTATCCTTTCCATGGAGACTACTTTTATCAACTTTAGGCAATATGTCTGAGATTAAGTAAATAAAAGCAGATAAAGCTAATACTTGCTTTTTCCAAAATTGATGATAATCTTTTATTGTGTTAGTAATAAAAAGAAAGCGTTTTAAGATTTCAAGGCAAGCAAAATGCTCTTCTATACTTTTAACTTTCTTTTTTATATATTCAAAACCAAGATGAAGCAACAAATCAGCGACTACTTTTTCATATTCCTTATTTTTAGTTTGAAAATTTCGAATTTCTGATACATTAAACATATCACCATCTATTGATATCCAGTAAATATGTCCAGCTACTGCTAAATTTTGTTTTATCAACGTATTTCCAAAGAACTCATCTTCCAAGTTACTGACAGTTTTATCAACGTTAAAATAAGTTTCTTGAAAAGTTTCATCCAACAAATGCTCTTTTGCGTTTTTGAGTAACTTGTCCGTAACAACATAAAAACAATCATTTTTTAATATAAATTTTTTTAAGCATGAATAATAATTAGGTAATATTGTTGTAACCATCTTCACTTTTCTGTGATTTTTTAAGATCTTTGTCATTATACAAAGTTTTACAAAAAAAAAAACTTGAATTTTCAGAGATTTTCTAAAAATATTTTATTACTCACATGCTTTAGTAAGCAAATCATTTGTTATTGCAAACTGCTTAAGCTTATGAATAATAAGAGTGAAAAACATAAGTATATATATACAAGTTTCAAATATATCAATAATAATCCTAATTTCACTATAAATATTCTTTTAAAAACTTCAAAACATATTTTAGCTAGAGATATTATTAAAGATAATTGTTAAATACGTAGTTAAATAAGCTCAATTTTAAACACCTTATTTTGTAGTTTCAAAATTACATAGTTGGAAAAATTTTATTTTTTTTTAATTTTGCAAACAATTTTTTTGCATATAAAACATTTAAATTAAAATCATTATCGTAAATTAATTTATTGAAATTTGAAATTAAATCGGTTAGAAACCATAAAGGCAAGTTTTAAATTGGAAGTAATTCAAAATTGTGCTTCATACTTTTTAAGTACTATATAAAAGTGAATATTTTCATTTTGATGTAAAATAAACATACTTTCATGAAATTATTTCTATATAAACAAATTTTCTAGACAGAAACAAAAGTAAGAGAAAAAATTAAATATTAATTTAAATTACTATAATACCAAAAAATGTTAAACTTAAACACTTAGAAATAATTTATACTACAACAAACTAAACTAATTCTTTTTATAATTTGATAACCAAATATTGTAATGCAATGACTTCAGACAAAACAGAGCTATAGTATTATATTGAGTACATCACATTTAAATTAAGACTTTTTACTTAGGTATATATGAAATCAAAAAAGTGGAAACTTTTGATTGTGTTGAAGTATTTGCAATCCAAGTTCTGGACTAGCTTAAAAATATCATCCTTTTTACTGTAAAATCATATTTAAAATGGTTGAGTTTATTCTGCTTATTACAAGCTATGAAGATTTTCAGTTATCAAAGGATTTTCATCATTGCAGTTATAGAAGTACTTTTTAGCTATCAGGGTTCAAGCCACTGTAGGTTGCAAAAAGTTTTTCAATGCTGGAAATCAAACTAAGGTTTATATTTAAAAGCAATTTCACAGAATATTATCATTCTTATATGTTCATAAATTCATATTATATATATAAATATATCACTTTTTACCTATCAATTTTTTCAACACATGGTTACAAGTAACAAATTATACAGTTTTTATAGCGAACAAAAAAAATTATGGGTAGAATGATTATAAAAAGGTCCTTAGTACCACAATTTAATATAATTAATCTAGAAAGAATAGGAACGCGGCAGAGGCATAAAAGAAATATAAAATTATGAATTGAAAATAGCATAAAAAAGTAAAGAAACTGGCATTTCTGTAGTTTAATTGTTAAAGAAATTACTTGAGTCATAATTTATTAACAAAAATTTTTTAAATATGATATATTTTGATGAAGTCAGTAAGAAAATTTAAAACTGTGAATTAAACTATGAATTTCAAAGCTATTATTAAAGATCTCTTCATCCTTTTTATACTGCCAGTAAAAATGTGGGTACATAGTGCCACTACCTTGCAATTGCTTAGAAAAAAAAACAAAGTTAACACTCAGACAGAAAATATACAATCTGTTGACCTCGATGTCACTGTCCCAGGTCTCTGGGTCGTGTCACCGAACAGCATGCTTACATAATGGGGAGGTTTAGCAAACGCTACATTCCAACTTCCTTCTGTCTACTACTTGGTCCTACAACACTTAGTCAACAATCTAAGATGTTTTTATAAAAGTGTTTGTAAAAACCTTATTACAAATATTTGAAAGTAAAAAGAAGATAAATATCAAAGCACGATTGTTTAAGAGATCAATCCCAAGTTTGATGTGTTTCATCTGGAACTTTACACCTTTCTCTTCTTAGAACCTTAGCTTTAAGCCTTGTCCTGAAATCAAGCAAAGTTTATTTTATGCGTTTGCTGTCAAGTTATAAAAGATCTTTTCACTTTTTAATTGTAATAAACAACGATTATTCCAACTTCTTTTCAGCACTACGTTATCTAATATAAGTCTTTTTATTCTAAAAGAATTTTTGAGTACTGAACTTTGTTTGGTAAATGGTTACTGTTGAGCCTATACTTAATGAATGAATTATAAGCATTATCAACAGACGGTGATCTGAAGATTTTTAATTGCTTATTTTAAAAACAGATTTTTAATTTGAACATGAAACTATGGAACTGTCTGTAAAAATATTTGAAGAGAGATAAATAGCCTCGGAGGTACCTGATTATAGAATAGAACCTATCCTTTAATCTTCACAGTATTTTCTACCCTTTTAGGTAGTGCCCTAGTGAAACAAGGACTTCTCAGAGGCGTAGAAGCTCAAGATGTCTCTCAGAACAACGCAGCTTTTTAAAAGTTAATATACACTCTGTTAATAGTTTAATTTTTGAAAAGACTATTATTTATCCTTTCTTATTTCAGCGGCAATAGTTGCAATCTTTTAGTTCACACTCTACACTTTGTATTAACTTTAATTTATAGTACTGGTTTGGCAGAGCTCTTAGTATCTCGTTTTATTAAACAGCAACCTTCTGCAATAATTTTTCTGTGCCAATTATCAGTGGTTGACGGTCTTATTGGTTTTACTCTTAAGCGCTTTATACAAAGAGTTCTTCCAAGTATTTTCTTCATAAGTCAGTCTTGACCACAAGAATCTATTTTAGGTGGTTGACCAGCATTTTCTTTTTTGTGTTCATTTTATTATGTACAAGGTTAAAAGTTCAATGTCACATACTGGCTAGCTACTTCGTTCGTTCCCTCAGGGTTCTTCTATTAAATATTTGTGTTTCTATTAAATAAAAACTAAATCTGTTTGAGGATTTTGTAGAGTAATTTTGACATAAATAAATACTAAAAGGAACTTTCATGATAGAATCAGGCAATCGCTAAACTGATTTTTTAAATTTACCGAAACTTAAATCACTATAAAAATCTAGCTTTGATTTGTCACAGTAATCAGACCAGCTTAATTCACATAAAATATAATAAAAAGCAAAATGAACTGACTTGAGCACATTGGTCTTACAGACAAATCATGTGCTGCATGATCAAAGGTGCTTAGAAATCACCTGCTTCTTACAGCATAAAATAAACCTTAAAAGGAAATACTCACTGTCAAAACTAAATAAGCTTAAAACAGCTAACAAATTAGAAAATTTTGATTAGAAAATAAATAATTTTAATTGCTTATATTGATGCAGTCATTAGATATTTCTAAATGTGCTTGTTGCTATTAGTCAGTGTAATTTCAACTTTAGCAAGCAAAAAGCCTACATGATAACGTATGAAAAGGAAGAATGCGAAATTATATCAAAGCCTGGTGGACAATTTCGCTGCTAGTGGCTGGTGAGCTTAGCATCAACTGGTGGTTGGCATATTACTAATGAGGCACACATCATATCAGCATATAAAAGATGCTCCTCGTAAATTAGAATAAAATAAAACAAAAAAATCGAGCAAAACAAAATAAGATAAAACAAAATCAAGAGACAAATGAAAATATCGAATAATTAAATTACTGTGGTAGTTAATTGAACTATTTACACCAAATTGTCTTTATAGCTAAATAGTTAAATAAAATCCCATTACCATTTTACAATACTTCAGTTCGACCAAAATGAAAAAGCTAAAACCAATAAATGGATTTTGTGAAACTGCATTTTGTATATGGCTGTAGCAAAAGTGTTAAATAGAGACTCAACAAAAGGTTTTACTGGAGGAAGTCTTCAATCTTATCTGTCTCGTTTCCTCCATCTAACATTTTTACTTTCCGATAAACTATTTCATCATTTTGTCCATTTTTATCACCAACATCATCACTGGAACCAGTGATGTGGTGATGATTGTTTCCATTTGAAGGTTCTTCTGAAGCCCTAAAAGTCATTAATGAAGAAGTGATGAAGATTAGGAAGAAATCATACTTAAGCGGAGTAGGAGACGAGGTTGTATCATTCTTGCCACGAACTTTCTGCATGATTCGATCTAAGCGCTATAAAATAAACAAAATCATCAACATCCAAAGATCAACCTGCAAATATCAACATCCAAAGATCAACAAACCTTTTTCCTTTCTAATCGTTCCTTCTCTTTCTTTTCTGCATCTAGATCTTTCTGTTTTCGGAGCTTTTCACTTTCAGCTTTAATTCTTTGTTCAATTTCCTGTTTCTTCTCTTTGATGAACTCTTCATATTTCAGACTTCGATCTTCTTTATGCTCCTCTATTACAGCTTCTTGTTCTTCGATTAATTGTTTTTTCGCGTCTTCCGCCATCATTCGAGCTTCTTCTTCTCGTCTCATCTGTTCCTCCTCTTCCAACCTTTAAGCATCTTGCTAGCATCCGAACTTTAATTATTCAACAACATCACTTACTTTAATCTTTCTTTTCTCAACTCTTCCTCTCTTTCACGCTTCTCTTTCGCCTCTTTTCGTTTTGCAGCTAAAGTAATTTGAAAAGCTTCAAGCTCGGTGAGTTCTCTCTGAAAAATATCATCAAATTAATAAATTAAGTCCCAAAAGTCAACTTCAAATCATTTCAACCAACTTTCTCGGGTTTCTCTGGTTTCACTTCTACATCTTCCTTAGAAAGATCCGATCTTTCTGGATTCACTTCTAAATCTTCTTTTGAAAGATCCGATCGTTCTGAAGTGACTTCTGCATCTTCTTTTGAAAGATCAGATCTTTCTGGAGTGACTTCTGCATCTTTTTTAGAAAGATCAGATCTTTCTGGATTCACTTCTACATCTTCTTTTGAAAGATCAGATCTTTCTGGAGTGACTTCTACATCTTGCTTAGGAAGATCAGATCTTTCTGGATTCACTTCTGCATCTTCTTTTGAAAGATCAGATCTTTCTGGATTCACTTCTACATCTTCTTTTAAAAGATCAGATCTTTCTGGAGTGACTTCTACATCTTCTTTTGAAAGATCAGATATTTCTGGATTCACTTCTGCATCTTTTTTAGGAAGATCAGATCTTTCTGGAGTGACTTCTACATCTTTCTTAGGAAGATCAGATCTTTCTGGATTCACTTCTGCATCTTTTTTTGAAAGATCAGATCTTTCTGGAGTGACTTCTACATCTTCTTTTAAAAGATCAGATCTTTCTGAAGACACTTCTGCATCTTTTTTAGGAAGATCAGATCTTTCTGAAGACACTTCTGCATCTTTTTTAGGAAGATCAGATCTTTCTGGTTTTACTTCTAAATCTTCTTTTGAAAGATCAGATCTTTCTGGAGTGACTTCTACATCTTGCTTAGGAAGATCAGATCTTTCTGAAGACACTTTTAAATCTTTTTTTTGATTAACTTTCATTGAAATATTTTTGTTTTGATCAGATCGTTCAGAAAATATTTCCAAGTTACTTTGTGAAGCAATTACTTTTGACTCTGAGTTTGCTTTCGTATCATTTTCATAAACCTTCTTTAAAAATTCCTTTTTCATCTTAACATCTTTTTCTAAACTCTCTGAAGCTTTCTTTTCACTTTTTCCATTTGGAACTTTTCCATTCTACGACAGATAAATGGTCACTAGTCAAAGTTACCAGAAAAGCTGGTCAGCTACCTGAACCTCGGCCCTCTTTGGTGTTCCTATTCTTGGCGAATTTTTCTCATCTTTATTTGCGTCAATTTTACTGAAACCTGCACAAAAATCGATGCTAGCAAGGTTTTGTTTACTCGTAACTCAGTTCGATTGATTAATATTTAACCAGCAAACGAGCAACAACAAATCACCTTTCTTAACTCGGAACGGAGCCGAAGTGAAAGATGCGGATGTAGGACGCTTAAAAGATGGATGCAGACTCCTTTTAATCTTGGGAGTCGTTGCTAAGCTTGCTGCAGCACAAAATAGTTGCTAACATAGTTGGTTGCCAGGTGATGATGACCACTAACCTGATGATGTTGATGACGTTAACTTGCTGTTCCTACATAAAAATAATTGCATAGTGTAGACGTCACACCTCATAAAACTACTGACCTGTTGGGAGTGGTGACGTCAGCAGAAGAGAGTTTTTTCCTTTCCAGACTTCTACTTCTTTCTACTTTATTGAAATTCGATGAATTAATGATGTCACAGCAACACGCGTCACAGCACTCAAAACACCCCACTCAATTAGTTAACTTACGATTAGTGACATCATGATCAGCTTGGAAACGCGCAGATTTGGCGAGAAAAGCTTTTGTTGGTGTTAATAGTCGCGAACTAACGCAGGGTTCTGATGAAAGGGTTAAAATGAGTTTGTGAAATGCGGATTGCCGGCAATTAGTCAGTTTAAATGAAAGCATGCAGCAAAAAGCAGATATTGCGTGCAGATAATGGGTAGTGCATAGCTGGAGCACCTGACAGGTTAGGAGAACTTGTCTGATTTCTTCTTGAAGAGTAACTCCTTAAACCTTGTGCAAAGTTGATATGAGTAAGATCGGTGATCGAAGCTCGAGTGGAGAACTTGTCTTCTAGCGCAGGGCCAGGCGAATCGCCTAGATTGATTCAATTGCCAATCATTTAAATCTTGATCTTTCCTAACTATTGTTATTCAATCTTTCTTAAATCAACCAATCTCACGCCAATTAGATTATAAATCAACCAATCAACTACAAACTTGTTTAAACATGCGACCTACAATTGCATTTTAACTCACCTGACTGATTTAAACTTTTATCATTATCATCAAACCGTTGTATTGATGAGCTGGTCTTTAATGGCGACGGCGACCAACCTAAAAGCCCTCATTAGAACCACGTGGCATATAAACAACCAATCAGAACTTACCTCCACCCCCACCGCCGCCAGTTGACCATGACCATCTCTTCTTGTTATCTACACCAGTATTGCTTCGTTTTCTTCGCAATGCAACTTGTGAATTTGATTTCATGATTAAAGCCTCTGCTTTTTTCTATCAAAAAAATTAAATAATAAACAACAAATGAAATAGAAGTTGATTTTAAACTTTATTTTCTTCCAGTAGTTGCTCTTTTCTTTGTTCAATTTCTTTTCTTTTTGTTTCTTTTTTTATCCTTGCCTCCTTTAGCTGTTCCTTTTTCATTTGTTGTGATCTTTCCCATTTAGCAAACAACTCTTCATTTTTTTTCAATTTTTCAATAGCTTCTTGTTCTAAATATTTTCAATTTACCTTTTTAATTCTTAAACAAGAAACATTATTTAACCTCACGAGCGATCGGAGAAAAAACTAACAATTTAAGAAATTAAAAAACAACTTTTCTTCTTAAATCATTTTAATAGAACTATTTAAACTTTAATTATAATTGTGCTGACTCACCAATCTTTAACTGGTTTGCTTTTCTTCTCTCAGTAACTTGAGCTAATTTTTCATCAAATACAGATTTCTTCTTATTACTTCTAATTTTGACATTACCTATTTGTGGTTTTCCTGATAATTCCATGCTTAAACAATTTTCTTAACAAAAAACAAGCTTAAAATAAGCAAGATGCATTTGTCAAAAGTCCTTTTTAAACTAAAAATTAAAAAAAAATCTGAAAAAATAAGACAGCAAAAACAATTTATAAAATATTACAATATAAATTTCTAACTAACTTAATAGATATGATTAGGTGAGATAAGGAACAATAAAAACCACAATATTATATAAGAATCAACATTTTGTAAGATAACAAGCATAGTCAAAAGTTAGAAATATTCTTGATATATTTGTAATGATTACAATTGTAAAAAAATATAATTTCAATTTTTTTAACTAGAATATTGGTATTAGTTTAATTATATATAAAAATGTATCTTATTTCTTAATAAAAGTACAAAAGTGAGCAACCTATAAACAACTCGGAATTTCTAAGAATATATAGATATTTTTTATCTTAGTTATCTAATAAATATAAGACTGGTTATATTAACTAGAAATAATTATTTTTCTTAAATCTGAATAAAAATATTTCTAATATTATTACCAATTAAAAAATTTAAATAACATTCTGTATGATGTCATTATAGAAAATAAACAATAATCTAAATATTTTTGTTAAAACAAAATTGTTACTTAAACTTCAATATATTTAAAATTTTATATTTTGTTTATATCATAAATATATCATATTCAATTTTATTTAGTTACTTTCAACTTTGAAATTCATAAGTTGAATCAACTAAGCTACATCTTTGTAGATTAACCATAAATGAGTTTATTTAAAAATAATTAATGCTTAATTAGGAATTAAATAGTTATGTATGATTACAAGAAACAATAATAAAGTAAATTTGCAATGTGATGTTTACAACTCTACTAAAAAACTAATTAACGAATAATAAATTAAAATTATAGAATAGAATATTTTTGAACAGCAAAATTTGTCCAATGTTTTAGCTAAAGTACAAATCATAAACACTAAATTAAATCAACAAATGTACAAATACTGTACATCAAATAATATGAATTCCCTGTTTGCTTTACAACAAATCTTTTATGATTTTAATTTAATAGATATTCACACAAATACAAGAATTAGAGAAGTAATCAAATTGAAACCTTTTAAACATGCTTAACTTAAATACAACTTTTTATAAGAAATCAAAACAAATGAAAAATATCGATCTTAAACAGAGCTAAAAAAATTCAGTATATATCTAATAACTATTCTCAAAACATAACTAAACAAAATTATAAAAATAAGAGAAATGTAAATTGTACAGCTGTTAGTAAAAAATATTAAAGAATTGCATCTTTATCGTATGATTTTATGGTAAACGTACTGATTGATCAAGATTGTTAGTAACTAGTCATTTGTAATAGAATGTTTACAAAAACAAAATAAAAGTTTGCAAATTAAATGTAAATACTGATTTGGTATTTGATTGCACACAAGTCAAAAGTTGTTAAGTAATCTAGAAAACCTAGAATCGTATAACAAAAATTTTATTCAGTATTTCGCAAAGTCAAAAGTTCGCTGTATACTAAAGATTGAACCCATAAACTGAATATTTAGAAAATATATTAATATAATAACAAAATGATTCAGTATAAAATTTATAAAAATGTGTTATAATAAAACTCTGACTTAACTTTTTAGCAATTAAAATGATAAAATTATTTTTATAAATACAATGTTTAGATTAATTTAAAAAAAATTATATATTGAAATTCTTATGTGAGAAAAAGATAATATTGCAACCACTTTATATTTCTGATATTTTAATGAACATAAATAAATCAAAAGTAAATCAATTGTTGTTTAAGTCAAGCAAATTTTAAGAATTTACTTTTTAACATCATAAATATCAAAATTAAACAATACAAATCGAAAACTGTTATCTTTATGGCTAAAGTAAAGATGATGTGAACAAAAATATATAGTAAATTTTATTTTAAAAAACATCTAATAAGTTTACATAAACCAAACTTTTGTAAGTAAGTCTAAATATATCTGAACACTTTTCAAAATGTTTTGTATATTTCTTAAAATTTCTTTAACAATTTATACAAACAATCGTTAAGAAGAAACCTTAATAATACGTCGCAAAAAACTTTAAGTTAGAACTTGAAGTGTACTTTTCTTTTGATGTGACTTTTATTAAATTTAGCTTAATCGAAGATGTGATAAATCATGAAAGTCAAAAGATTGATTTTCAGTTATCTTAAATCGAAATAAGTTTAACGTCAGTCGTAAAAATCGATAAACTTTCACTTTCGATAAGTTTCAAGTGCACCATCCTTGTCATGTTTAGTGGCAACGTGTCGACAATTTGTAAAAAAATAAAAGTGCATTACCTTATTTACTAAATCCAAGTATTATTTGAACTATTTGTTGTTTTCAGCTGGTTTAAAAGTTAATTTTTTAACTTTTATTTTTATATTTATACTTTTTTGATAGCGTAGAAATTGAAGCGTTTATTTTTTATTATTTCCAGATAACAAAAAGTATATTTTCTAAAAAAAACTCTCTTAAACTTAAGTTAGATGACTGGAAGACTTACTGAGCCGGGAAATTTATTTCTGATTTGCATTTTATGCCTTTGTGTGTGTCTTATCTATCACGGAGATACTCTCATTAAAGTCCCTGTGTATAGTTCAGCTGAAATACGAAGTGGAAATACTGAAACGCAGGTATATGCAAATGAAATGAATCAACTTCGTCAACTAGAAGAAGAAAAATTGAAGAAACATGACCGAAGTAAAGATGACGATTGGACTCCTCCTTGCTTTCCAGATGACCCTACAACAGCTAGTCCTAATCAAGAAAATAAAAATCTTCATGCCATTTCTGCTTTACTTAAAAAAATTCAAGAAAATGACGTCGTTCATGACGATGTAACAGTCGAAAATGAATAAAAATATATGTGGCTTTACCATTCAGAAAAAATAATGTTATTCTATTTTTTTTTAATTAAAATTTAAACTGGGAAAACGAATACCTTTTGTCCTTAAAAATACAGAAAATAAGGATAATAATTTTAGTCAGTTTAAGAAGCTAGATAATAATGAAAAAAAGTATCCAAAAATGTCAAGTTGTTGGCTCTTATGAAAAAAATAGCTGTTAGCGATTTATCAGCTTAATGTGTCACATTGATTTTATGTGATGACAATAAACATAACTTTTTTATGTAGTAAATGAGTTTATTTAGAAATTTTGTTGCTATGTATATATCTAATAAAATATTTGTTATTTTTTTCTAAACTATTTTTTAATCATCTTTTAAAATGCAATGGTTGTAAGGATAATAATAAGACATTTAATTATTGTCAAGATTAGCTTAATAAGAATGTTTCTAATTTGAAAAAAAGTAAAAGCAATTTTATAATATTTGAGTTATAAATAGTCATTGATTAACTTATTATTTTTTGTTTATTAATCAATCGTTTAATGTTCATAACGACCTTTTTTTCAATAATATTTTTTTATATTTCTCCCAGTGACTTATACACACAAAAAATAAAGAAAACACTTTTTTAGAACTTTCTTATATAAAGTATCTTATCAAAGATCTGAAGTTAGCTTAATGTAATAGTTAAAATAAGCTTAAGCTTTTCCTAGCAACTGATATAAAAATTTTGATCGAGAGCAAGACTGATATTAGCAAAGTAAAAGCAATTCTATTTATAAAAGATATGCTTATTTTAAAAATTTATTGAGCAAAAATTTCTACACTAATATAGAAGTTATACAAATCATTCGACAAGTATAAACTTGTTTAAGCTTTGCAAAAAGGTAATACTGCTGGTTGAAAAATTCAGTTTTAAACTGTTGAATATTATTCTTAAAAAAATTATTCCTAAAAATCTAAACTGATAACTTTCTTTAAGAGCATTCATAAAAAACTGTTCAAATAAAATGTGATTTTTACTTAATATAATTTAGTTTTATTTTGTAATGTAATTCGGAACTTTTAACACTGCAGAAAACGGGCTATAAATTATAAGATTAGTTTTAATTGATGTGACTTCAACAAAAGTGGTATTTTTTTAATTTGATTATTTTAGGCTAAATATTTATTTATAGTGGCTTCAATACTGTACCTTTCTTTTAATTTGAGCTTAGTTAAGTTATAGTAAGAAGAAAGATAAAAACGTTTTTACAACCTAAAGAAATAAGTTTTTAAACGCTTTAAATTTACAAAATAAGGGTATTTTAGTCAAAAGTTAAGTTTTCAATCATGTTAAACTAATTTTTTTAATTTTTAAAAAGTATTTTTTGAATGACGAATATGAAAAAGTATAGTATGTTTTATAATATTTACCATTCAGTATCATTTATTGCTACTAACAGTTTAGCACCTTATCTATTCTATATTTTTTATTACAATAATTCATAACGAAAAGTGAATTTTAGATGAATTAACCATAAAATTGTAGCTGCAATGATTTTGTTACTTTTGTTTTTTGTATATTCAAAATAAGATATATTTTATATTAAAACATTTTTTTTAATTTATTAATTGTATAAATTTACATAAAATATTTAAAAATATTTTAATACTTTTTTATGATTACTATCAAATTTTTTATTTAACACTACATTTTAAAATTATGATTCAGTTATTTATTTTTTTTGAATAAATTAACTTTTAAGTAAATGCATTTTTATATGAAACTATGATTAGTAATTTTAAACTATGTAAGCAAGTAAAAATTAAATAATTTTATATTAAGTTAAACACATAAAAAAAGGCATAAATTATGTTTATTTATTCATATAATACAAAATTAAATATTTCTTAAGTTATATGTTTTATAGTTTAGTTATATTTTTGAGTAGGAAGTTTATCATAAATTCTAATTAATCTTTTTTGCATTTTTCATTTATTTTTGATGAAATTTTCTTTGCAGCATCTTTTTTAAAATTAAAAATACCACAATGACTCAGCGCTTTGTCAAGTTTCGTGATTCTAGCCCACATGAGGTTCAACTTTTCATTAATTTGTTAAAATTAAATATTGTTTTAATCTTTACTTTAAGTATCTGACCGACAAATTTATGTATTTATTTATTACAATAAATGTTTTGATATATAACAAAATTTTAACATTTATGAAATAACCTCTTCTATAAAAGACTTTTAGAAGTAAAATTTATTTCTTGCTAAAAATAATTTATATTTTCTCTTATATTAATATTTATAGTATATTTGTGTAAAAGCTTAAGCTTTGTCAAAGAGCATAATTAGTATTTCTACTAACTGAAACCATTTTAGTTGGTTTCATACAAATTTGATAAAATTATTTTATTTCTGTAGGATGAAATTGAGGAATTAAGATTGAATGCTTTACAATCTTTGAATAGTAATATAGAAGATGAAAATGAAGATGAGTTAAGAAGAAAGGCCTTAGAATCTATTAATGTAAATAAATATTAAATAAAAAAGTAAAATGTTTCTAAATATATTTGCTATGCAGAAGAAAGTGATAACCCATCTTGAGCAGAATCAAATTTCAAGAGGAAATAAAAGGTTTTACACATTTTTATTCACATGTTCATTTTTTCATTTGAAATTTACTTTCAGAAATGATTCAGAATCAACTGATTGTGTAGATGAAAGAGATTCAGATTCGGATGATGATTTTGTTGTGGTGATAAATTGATATTTATGGAAAGGTTTTCAACAAATTTAACAAATTGCTTCACAGACAGTAAATAAAGTTGCAAGTACTGTGGTTTGTACTGGTTTAACAAGGACAATTAGGAACCAAAATATAAAAGATAACGCTCATGCAGAAGATCCAATATCTCGCAAAAGAAGAAGAAGAAAAAAAAGTCCTAGCATCCACTCTTCAGATTTCAGCTTTCTTTCTTCTGAAGATGAAGATACAGGGTATTCTGATTTTAAAAGGCAACTCTTTAAGCGTTAGATCTTTGATTTTTTAATACTTTTTTTAGATCTCGCATTCCTGATCTCAGAAACAAATTAGAAAAGCGCGGCATATTTCGTCATCGTGACGTCACGACCAGCACTGACAACAAAATCAATTTAGACAACCAAACTAGTGATGAAGATTTTGAAAAGTAGTTTGCAAGCACTTTTCTTTGCAACTTGTTTAAATTTTCCTTTTCAGCCTTTCACAGCGCACAAGTATCACGTTTAATGACGTCACAGTTGGGAGTTACTGTAAGTCACGTGATCATAGATCTAAACCACCTGCTTCCAGATTCCGCGGTAACTGACAACTGACGTATAATGACGTCATTATAATATTTATTTTTCGGTTTTTAGGTAATCGAGTAACGTTGCCGCGCAAGGAAAGGACGTCCGTAAAGGATCGTCTCGGTTGGAGCAAAAAAAGCCGAAAACTCGGAGGAAGAAGATCTGATCGAAATTTGGACGAAAAAATTAAAAAAATTTCGCAAAAAAATCGTCAAATTGTTGAACGGAGAAAAATGATCAATAATGAAATTGAGCAGCACAAGATGCATTTTGATTCACCTGTTACTATATCAAACCGACTTTCTGCTCGAGTTTCACGCTGAAGATTTCGTTTTTTAAATGAATTAGTTTCTTAAGTAGCTTTTTACAGATAAATAATCGATTTCATCTATCTATCACAAGATTTTTACTTCAACATTTGATTCAAACTTCTTCACATATTTTTTTAACAAGATGCAACCAAATGTTAGGTAAATGAAGTCACTCAGTTACTAATATTTTTTTATTTGGAAAATGAAAAAATAAACATTGAGATGATTTTGTCTTAAAATATAACTTAGATTATTTGAGTAAAATCACCAAAAATGTAAGCACACTGGGATATGAAAAAAAGTTATTTTTGTAAATATTTAGTACATGAAGATAAAATTGTTTAAAAGCAATACTAAAATAAAAAACATTTCACTTTTAAGTAGTGTATTTATACATGAGACTGTTACTATAACTTACATAAGTACGCTTATAAGAAGAATTTAATCGTTGCAGTAAACAAACGCTGTTGCAGGTACTTTTTACAGTAATATTTTGCAAAACTAATTTAGAATACATTTTTATTTACTACAATAAATGCGAAGGAGGGTGCCTGAAGAGAGCACCTCTAGCTAACACACAATCTCACATGTACGTCTATTGTATATAATTAATTTGGAAATATAGAAAGAAAAAAATGTAACACAGTATTTCAGTAGTCCTCAAAACATATAACAGTAAATAATTAAATAAAATGTTAATATTATAAAAAAAAATGAATCACAGTTTAAAAATAACAATGTTGGCAATATTATAGCGGTTCAACTTCTTCTTGAACAACACGAGTGATTCTGACATGATAATGTCTGATGGCAGCTGGTTCCAAGTACTAATTGTGCGGTATGAGAAACAATTTGCTCCTATCAATGTACCAGGTGATATGAGCTTATTAAGATGTAATGTGTGTCGTCTGAGTTGGTATAACTTGATGGAAGGACTAATAGAAAAGAAATTATCGAATTGATTGTCAACTAAATTGTGGATTTAGATTAAAAAATTAATTAATTTTAAACGTCGAATTTCAAATGTATCTAAATTTAAGAAGCTAAGACGATGTTTAGTTAATTAAAAATTAGAAATAGATTGCTTGTAAAATATACAAAGATCTTTGTACAAAGGTTTGATAGAAGGGTCTGCTTTAGCTTTTTAAATGTTGTAAATTCCTCAAATATTTGGGCAAATATGATTTTCGTTGACTCTATAAAAAGGTATAAATTTCTCAACTAATTTTTTAACAATGTTAGTAAACCCGGAGTAAGTAGTATTGATGTCTTCGGCAGAGTTGAAAGCAGAAATCCAGTCAACACCTGATAGATCGATTTTCCTACAAGCAAAGCCTCTCAAATAAATTTGTGGCCTAAAAAAGATTCTTAAAGCGCCAGCTAATATTCTTTTTTCTTATATACTATAAAAATCGAAATAATTGATGAAGTTTGGTAAAAAGTTTCAATTTCAACAAGCTGGGTAGAAAACATGGTAAAAACTTACTTTAAAACAGCAGATCTCATATGTGAAAAAGAGAAACCTAGTTAAATATCAGTAGGAAGTTGTTTGCAATTTTACTTGTAAATCTTTTTTAATGATACAACCAGGACAAAAAAAAATTGTTTTATAGACAAATCTTGCTCCTATGGTTCGTAAAAAAACTG
Organism: Pegea sp. RAD2-039; assembly: GCA_034620365.1. Taxonomy (NCBI): domain Eukaryota; kingdom Metazoa; phylum Chordata; class Thaliacea; order Salpida; family Salpidae; genus Pegea; species Pegea sp. RAD2-039. Next base: position 419,290 of record JAQGEQ010000179.1, on the reverse strand, counting down.
CAACTAAAAATAGCAAAGTTAAAAACATTCCGAAAAAATTAACATTATATTTTCAATTATAGATTTATTATTGCCAATTTCTTTTATTTGTGTATGTTTTATGCTATTTGAAAATGTAATAAAACAAGTACTACACTAATCTGGGAGCAAAAATAAGTATTTTTTAAATTAAACATAAATAAGTTTGGCAACACTGTTATTTTTTGTCTCATTCAACTTCTTGCCCATACCTGTTATATTAATAATATACTTAACTTTAAAATTAAATTTTTCCAGTAAAATTTTTATTTGCTGCAGAATGAGATTATAATCATTTACTATAAATTTATAAAACTTTGATGTTATACCAAATATCTAGCCCAGCTTGCAGTTTAGAAATAAGCTCTATTTTATGTATTTATTAAGAAATATTATAACTTTTGGATTGTTTAATTTTTGGTGTAAGTTTTATTTAAGATGAATTTAAAATTTACCTATATAAATATGCTTTATTTAAGTGCATAGATATTAGTTTTATTTGTTTTGAATTATGTTTTTCTGCTGGTCTTGTATATATAATCTATAATAACTAAAATTGTATATAAAAGATTATTCAATCTGAAATTTTTACTGTTTTCAATTTATTATAAAACTACTTAGTTTATGAGATTAATTAAATTTAGAGGTAATATAGAATATTTTAATTCTGTAAACAATTGATACAATTTTTATTTCTACTATAGTAAGATAAATTTAATTTAAATAGATTTTTATTATTTCTGAAATTTTTAGAATCCTTTTTTTAACATTTATCAAACTATAAACTAAACCAAATATTGTTGAAACTTTGTAAAGTAGCTGTAAATAAATTACCTTAAATTTTGAATTTTTTTATTTAACATTTTGTAGAATAATAATCACTTTCATGTTTCTAAAGCCTTTTTTCATAGTTTAATATTTACTTTAAATGGCTGATAAGTTAGAAGGCTTAGAAGATACACTTGAAAAGTTTATTGAAAACGTAAGAAAGTTGAGTGTAGTGGCTGGTGATTTTCAACCACAGGGTCAAACTGTTCTTAATTCAACCATCAATAATATAATTGGAGGACTCCAAGAAATTGATAGTGTCAAGGGTTCTTTTTCGGATGTTAATATTCCTTTTGAAGTATTTGAATATATCGATTCAGGAAAAAATCCCCAACTATACACAAAAGATTGTATTGAAAAGTCATTGTATAAAAACGAAGCAGTTAAAGGAAAAATTGAACTTTATAAAAAGTTTCGTTCGGAATTGATTTCTCAAATTGAAACTATATTTCCTGAAGAAATTGCTAAATATAAAAGAATACGTGGAGAGTATTAAGCATGTCACTTGCCAATAACAAGCCAGCTAATGAACCAGTTATCAACACACCAGATAAACCAGTTATTAGCACACCAGATAAACCATTAAATGGCATTTCATTTGGCTTCAAAAAAGTATCCCAAAATAAAGTTGATTTTTCAAATATAGTGAAAACTGATGAAAAAGTTTATAAAGAAAAGAAGATACCATCAAAATCATCTTCAACAAGAGTAATTCCTATGATTGAAAAGAACAGGTGAGCTAAAAGGTCTTAAGTGTATTTCTTACAACAATTTCTACCACCAGATGGCGTAATTTAAACAAATTAGATGATCTCGACAAACAAGCTGTTGAAGAATTGATGAAGGATTCCATCTCTTCAGTCACCACTTCTCATCAGCGAGTCGATGAAGAGGTGTGACGTCATCAGCACGCGCACTTTTCTAATTATTTTTAATAACAGACGCTTGACTATTCGATTCCAATGTTACTGAGAAATCGCGCGCCTGATGGCTTTGACAACGCCGATAAACTTGATGTCTCAATTTACCCAGAAGAGGTAAGAGTACCGTGACATAATGACGTCATCACTAACACGTTATCAATCACCAGTCGACTTTGGACGATTATGAAGAGAACCCGATCGAAGGTTTTGGAATCGCGATGTTACGCGGTATGGGATGGAGAAAAGGATCAGGGGTCGGAAAGACGTTTAAACGCGATGTGCCCCTCTTTGAGACCCAGCTACGCCCAGTAGGACTGGGATTAGGAGCTGACATAAAGGCCCCGCCTACAGAGGGGCTATCAGTGAAGAAGAACGCTTACGTCATTATCGAATCTGGAACACACCAGAATAAATGCGGCGTGATCACCTTTGTCGATTCAGACCTCTCGCGCTGTGACGTCATGTTCGCACGTGATGATGACGTCACTACGAACTTGCCCGAAGCCTCATTGAGGGTAGTGACAAAGCGCGAGTATGAATCACGACTCGATAAAAGTCGTGACGTCATCAAGAAAAGCGTAAAAAAAAAGAAGCGCGAAAAATCACCTTTAATGACGTCATCGCGTCGACGACGCAAAAAAGGAGCGACTTGGTTACGAACAAATATGAGAGTTCGCGTTGTCAGTAGCAACTACCGTCGCGGAAAGTTCTATCGCGAGAAAGTGGTCGTGGAAGACGTGTACAACGACGCAGGTGATTGTTTGTGTCGTCATACAGCGAGTGGAGAACTTCTCGATGATCTCAACGAGAACATGCTTGAAACTGTCATCCCCAAGTCAGTACTAACTGATAGAGCCTTTCTTATGACATCATTAACACGATTCATACTCAGATCATCGAAAGATGCTTACGTCATCATCACGAGCCGCGGCAAATCAAAGCAAGATGGAAAATTAGCGAAAATTCTGCGCAAAGATGCAAAAAGCTGCGAGGTTTACGTGCAGTTAATTGAAGATCGTCACATCGTCGAGAAGCTATACTACGATCAAGTGTGCGAGTTTGTCGGTGACATAGAACATGACGCGATGTTTTGATGACGTCACCAACATTTTTTTCTTTTCTTTTTGTAAAATTTTCAAATAAAAACTGAAACTAAATTGCCAACTTTATCAATTCATTTATTACATCGATTGTAAAATTCGAATGACGTCATCAACGCGATTAATCCCAAAGCTCTTCGCTGCGTCCAAACTTGAAGACCATGGTAGAAATGAAGATGAGAAGATTTTGGACAAAGACAGCAATGCCAGGGTTAGGTGAGGGTTGAAGGGCTGTAGAAAGCTTCAAGTCAAATGGGAAAGATTGAACATCTTCTTACTCTTGACAACATAAACTCCAAAAAGAATCCACATCGAACCAATCATGGCACCAAAACACATCAAGAAGCCAATTAAAAGCCAAATTCGTGCACCAGTGGTTCCTAAGCAACCATCAGTATACATGTCACCTCGTATTTGCCCATTCGCTACTGCATTAACCCTACAAAAGGTCCTACACTATTTGCAAACAATTAGATAAAAACTTACATGAAAAAAGCCAGTGTTGCAATAGCACCACAAGCATGGACAGCATCAGGTAACTCAGTTTTGTTGTAGGAAAGAGCCGCATTTATCATTACCCACCAACCAGCAGAAAACTTTAAACAGTAGAAAGTTTGTTTATGTCAAAAAAGTTGAAAATCATGAATTATTCAACAAATTAAAGTGGGTAGTCAAGGTTTAGTTTGTAGTAAATATTTATTTTTGACTAATTAAGTATTTTAACAAATATTTAGCCGCTGATTAGTATACAAGTAAACGTTTTAATACAACTAAATGAAAAATAGGTTAAATTAATTCAAAAGCTCTTATGCAACAAAGTTGAAATATTTTATGAGAAAAACTTTTAAAAATTCTTTAAAAACTTACTAGAACTCCTGAAGTAACAGAGGCAATAATATTTCTTTTTTCACCAACTTCACATGACTCACAAGAGATGCACTGACAATTATCAAGTATTCCAGACATTTTAATATAACAATTATTTTGAAAATATCAAGGAGTCTATTTAAACCTAAAACAATTATATGAATTAGATTTCAAAAAATGTTGATACAAACTTCATAGCTAACAAAATTGTCCGAAAACATTTTTCTAGGTAATTATTATACATAAAAAATAAAGGAAGTTTTATTAACGTAACCCTTAACTACATAGCCTAGATCTAAATAAGAGTAAGACTTGTCTTTTTTCCTATAAACTTTTGAGTGTCATAATTAGTCATTGGCTTAATCATAATGTTATTCATTAATATAATAAATTCTTAATTAATATCCAAACAAACATTTCAGTGGCTAAATCGAAGCTTTACTTTTTGCTTAATTTGATAAGTTTTTGAATTACTAATTAATTACTTAGATAGAAAAACTTTTAGCTGCTAGTAATAATAAATTAATTAAAGATTTTGTTACTTAGTTGATCGGTATAATACTTCCAACTATTTAAGTTTAATAGCATTATTGTTTTTTATTTTATATTATTTGAAAACTTTTTTACCTTATTTATATTTTCTTAGTTTGATAATCATAACCATGGAACTTATAATTTATGTTTTTATATAAATTACTATTAGAAATGATTGCACTGTTTGTAAAAAAGCTTACATAAATGAAAAATAATAGATAAATAATTTATTTAAAATGTTAACATTTTATAAATTTATTTAGTAAATAAATAACTGTATTACTTTAATAAAAAATTAGCGTAAACCATATATCAAAACATCACACTTTTTGGCGTATTTGATACTTGGTTAGATTTAAAAAAAAATTTTAAACAAAATTTTTATAAAAGTTCTCAACTAGAATTAGACAATGTTTCATTAGTAAATAAACCTACCCATTAACTAACTGTTTTATCTTTTTTAACAAAATATGCAACTAAACATTGAACAAAACATGCAAAAGTTTACTTTTTTGTTAATCTTTCATTAGTAACAAAATTCATTATCAATAGGCAACGACTTAAGTTTTTTATGCAATTTTCTAAACTATGATGAATTAGTAAGACTTTGCAAGCAAAGTTTTTGATAACTTTCAATCCGTGGAATTATTAAATGATAAGTTAAGTAAACCTTTTATAAAAAATGAAAAAGTAATTGTAGACTTATATTAGATTTTCAAATTTACAAGGAGCATCTTTTTCTCAAGGTAAATGAAATGCATCTGTAAGTATTTTACAAGCAAGATATTATCTTCAGTTTAAAATCGTTTAAATCTAAAAATGATTAAAACTATATTTTAATTATGATTTTTGGACTTAATCAAATTAGTCTGTTTAACAAAGTTTGTGAAATAATAATTTTATTAGTTTTTCAAACAGAACCAATTTTGGATTGATAGATTAGAGGATTTTTAGGTACAAGAATTTAATAGAAGTAAACTTAGAAGTATCTTCCTTTAACATAGGATGGATCTAAAGTTCATGAAACACTTGCGTTTTGCTAACATGAAGAATCTCCGTCGCTACCCAAAATGTAAAACAATGGCTAAGGCTTTCAAGGACCTACCCACCAAATAAACTGTGTCGTTCTCGAAACCATGTTGAAAATAGATTTATAATAAAACTACTACTATTATAGCATATCAAAATATTGAGGTGCTAAAATAGATACCATCAGTCCAGTATGCTTAACTACTTGGTTAATTAACTAATGTGGATTTGTTACAGTTTAATTATTATAAAAAGTAAAATAAATTTAACATAAATATATCAAATGAATAGATATAGATGAATATTTGGAATGCGCCGTTTTTTATACTTTTCTCACAATATTTTAGGTAAACTAAAAATTGCGACAGTAGTAGAAAATGTTTCTCAATCCAGCGCTTACGGTCAGCACTATCCTATTTGGGCGTGTTTTGTTTTTATACTAAAGTTGCTGTGGTAATCAATTATTGCTTTCTTGTAGCTAACAGGAAACTACGTTAAATTGGATATCTTATAAAAACTTCGAAATAAATAAAAACTAAAATAAATAATTATATTATTATTTTTAACCTTAATCAACTAATTGATATCTTAATTGATTTTATATGATATGACTAAACTTAAACCATCATCAAATCTAAAATAATATTTTGAACACAGATTTGTTTGATTTTCTTTGACAAATAAAATCTACTTAATTATATTTGTTGTGAGTTAATTCAATATTTGTTTTTTTTCAGCTTTTAATGTATCATTTAGTTGTTTTAAAGTTACTTAATAAGATAACTAAGCTTTTTCTTGCTTTACTAAACTATAAGCTTTTTCTAAAGTATAAGCAGAAAAAAAGTATTATATTACACTTTGAAAATATTTTAATTTCACTTGTTTTTGTTATGATTTTCTAATTATAGCTCTTGGCTAATATTACAGCTCATCTTATATTAGTCCAAAATAATTGTTTATAGTTTTGATGAATTATATTTTAAACTTTTTTTGAACCTTAAAAAGTTTTCAGTCATGTTTATTTTTAGTTTCAATTAGATGTTTATTAATAAGTTTAATTAAGCTTAGTATTAATTACTGATTAAATGTAAACTTCAATGATTGCTTCTATTGGATGATTGAACTTTTATCATATTAAATAGAAATAATCTTTTTAGAAAGGTTTTGTTAACTTGCTATGAGAAACATTTAAAGAATTTTTTATTTTTTTATAGAGAACAAAGTTCAAATTTTGATAATTTGTTTTCAGTTAAATATGGTGTTTTAATGTTTTACTTTTAACCAAATTTTATAGTAAAAAAGACATCATGAATGGGAAGAACAAATCTGGAGCAAAAGAATTAAAACAACTGTATAGCTCAGGTCTGTTAACTTCCAATCTTTATTTCTAAGATTAAATTTTTCTAATCATTGAAATTATTTCATAGGAAAACGGATACAAGAGACCATATGTGTCTTGATGTGTATTATACTCACTTTTATTAATCTAATCTTCATCATTTATCATTTCCAACTCAATGAACTCAAATTTACCCTTCCAGCTCTCAGTAAGTTTCTACATCTGATGACGTCATCATTATTTGAGTTTTATCAGTTGGGGGAATTTTTGCTGCCGATTTTGCTTCTGGTCTGGTACATTGGGGCGCCGACACCTGGGGATCAATTGATATTCCAATCGTTGGAGCTGCTTTCATCCGATCCTTTAGAGAACATCACATCGATCCGACGGCGATCACTAAACATGATTGGATTGAAACGAATGGCGACAATTCTATGCTAGCTGATATCCTTTTTGCTTTTTCTTCTTACAAGTTCCTCACTACACATCCAGGTCAATGACGTCATCATTTTCGCGTGTCAATGACGTCATTGCTGCTTTGCAGATGAAATCAAATTGCCCTTTTTCTGTTTTCTCTTCTCTTTTGGAATTTTTGTTTCCCTGACCAATCAAATCCATAAATGGTCCCACACTTACTCCCGTTTGCCCTGGTACGTCACAATGATGCAAGACTATCACGTGATCTTACCGAAGCAACATCATCGTCTTCATCATATTTCACCTCATGAAACGTAGGTATCTTTTTGTGGGATTTCTCTTCGACAAAATTGATCTTTTTTCAGTTACTATTGTATCACAACCGGTTGGTTAAATGAGCCTCTTGAAAAGATTGATTTTTGGAAGAGACTAGAAGATCTAATTGAGAAGATGACCGGGAACAAGCCGCGAAGCGACGATTTAGCTTGGGCCAAGGGGCTCAAGTCTCTTAAACACTGACCTATCCTTTCATTTTTCTTTTATTCTCTTTCTCAATTGGTTGCTATGACGACCCAATTGCTATTAAGCTGTCTTCAGCTGGCTAGAAATCAACTAGATGACGTCATCGCTAATAACGTGATCGACTGTCGATATGAAATTAATTCGAAAGTTTGTTTTTAAAAATATTGAGTGATTTCAAATATAACCAATAAAGTATTTAAATCAGCAAACTGCTGATGGTTTCACGCTGTCAGATGTTCAAAAGACAATTTTAAAAATCGATACAAAATTTTAATCGTTTAAAGTTCAAAGTAAACAAAAAAAAGTTTTTTTTTTGAGAAAATTTTAGTTATTTAAAAAAATTTGTGAAAGATTAGATTTTCTCAAAAAATATTTGGTAACCCTGTTTGCAAAAATCACAATTTTTTTGCAAACTTGGATAATCCGTGAGGTTAATAACCAATGATCGCTAGAGGGCGTTTTAGAGTTGAAGTGATAAGAGATCTTAGAGAGTTCAAAGACTGATTTGCAAAAAGCTTTTAACACCTCTTAGATCAATACTTACATCTCAAAAAGTAAATTAATTTTCTAAAATTAAATTTTTCGGCTAAAAACTTTTGAAAACCAAAAAACAGATGAGAAAACTTTTTTAACAGAATTCCTTCTTTATCAATTTAATGAAAAATCGATTAGTAGATGCGAGATAAAGATCAAATGGGAGCTTACAGATGAAGTCAAACTTTCACTTTAGGGAATTCGAGCTTTGTTCCGCTTCACTGCACACACAAATAGCAGTTTGGTGACAGAAAAGGAATTTTTTTTTGGGAAATTTAAACTTTCTGCCACAAAGCTAATAAAGCGGAAAAAATCGATTCCCAAAAAATTCAACTTTGCTCGATCGATTCCATTGTGACGTCACCACCGCCAACATTTCACTTACTTCTGTCACCAGCTTCTAAGCGCTTCATGACATCATCATCGTGAATTCCTGTTGGACGCCTTATTCGCGCCAACTCCAACCAACCTGATGACGTCACTTGAGTCACGTGACCGTGAAGATTGCATTTCCGGATTGAAGAAATTTTTAAGAAATGGCGCCGTCAAGTGGTGGAAGTTTCGGAAGTTGTTGCTACAAGTTAATTATTGATCAGTTCTCGTCAACACCTCACACGACTTTGACGTCATTCAGTGATCGATTATGACGTTACGCAGCCAAAATTATAATACCAAAAATTTGATCTTAAAGATGTAAGAGTGACGTCATCGAAGCGCTGGTGACGTCATCAAAGCGTCGGCGAAAGTCGTGTGTAGTTGTTTCTACAACTTTGACTTCTTCATCGTTTTAATTATTCATGTTTGTGGCGACTCGCCGCTCGCTAGAGGGCGCTGTTACCGTGACGATGATGTTCTTGTGCGCATGCGCAGTAGCGAGTCGCTATTTAAATGAAGTCGTGACGCCAATCTCAACTCTATTTCGACAACAGTCGCGCGATGTATGATGTAGATGCTTCGGTTGGTGCAGCGACAATGACGTCATCAGAGCGTTTTGTGACGTCAGTAAACGGTGGGGGTCATATAAGTGAAGCGGGAGACTTAAAGCGTACAGATCACAGGTGAGTAGCGACGTCATGACGCGCGCATGGTTGTCATAGCGACGAGGATGTTTTTCGAGTTGTTTGAAAATGGCGTTTTGCAGAAAATGCTGCGATTTAACTCAAACGCCGAAGCGCTATATTCTGGCGTTGATGAGTTCTTTAGGATTTTGTATCACTTTCGGTATGAGGTGTAATCTCGGCGTTGCTATGGTTGTCATGCAAAACGCCACCGCTAGTAACTTCTCAAAGGTTTGTTTAATGTACAGTGATGACGTCACAGCTTTCAGCTAGCATTGACGTCATCAAGACGTTGTTTATAGTTACTAATTAGGGGATTTCTATTGGTACATATTATATGATGTTGGTTGCAGTCAAAACCGGTTTCTTGGTCTGCCGATCAACAAGGAATGCTAATGGGATCTTTTTTCTGGGGTTACATTGTTACTCAAGTTCCAGGTGGATACTTAGCCCAAAGATTTCACCCTAACAGGTGATACAAAGAAGTAGATGTTGATTGTTACGATAAAAATCCATGCAGAGTTTTTGGATGTTCTATTTTGATCACGTGCATACTTAACCTCTTTCTGCCTGCTGCTGCCAAATCACATTGGGCTTCTTTTGTCCTGGTCCGAATACTCCAAGGACTTTCAGAGGTTGGATCAGCATCTGATGGACTTTTTGTGAAGTATTTTGTATAGGGTATGTTGTATCCGGCTTGTCATGGTCTCTGGAGCCGCTGGGCACCGCCTCTTGAACGCAGTCGCTTAGCAACCATGTCTTTTTCGGGTAGCTATGCTGGGGCAGTTTTGGGGATGCCTTTTGGAGGTGTTCTGGTCGAGTATGCTGGCTGGGAGTCAGTCTTCTATGTCTTCGGTTAGTCTCGCGACTTGTAACATCATAATCGATTAATCTCTTTGTAGGCGCATTCGGTATTTTGTGGTCGGTTGTTTGGTTTATGACGTCACACATGTCACCATCGCAACATCCTACTATTAGCCAATCAGAACGTGATTACATCGAAAACGCGATTGGTCGTCATGACAGCAATTTCAATCCGAAGGTCAGAATCTCATTATGCTCGTGTGACGTCATAACTTGCTGTGTTGAGCGCGCGAAATTCAATTATGACGTTACAGTGGTCAGGAATGCCGTGGAAAAGCTTTATGACGTCGATGCCGGTGTGGGCCATTATTGTGGCCAACTTTTGTCGAAGTTGGACCTTCTATCTTCTCATCATCAGTCAACCGACCTACTTTGCATCTGTGCTTCGAACAGATCTATCACAGGTGCTGCAAACGCCTAAATAGCTGTTTTTTAATTTTTTTTTGAAGATTGGGGTCTTGTCTGCTGTCCCTCATCTTGTCATGACTATTGTGGTTCCAATTGGTGGTTGGATCGCAGATTTTTTAAGGACACATAACATGATGTCAACTACAAATGTTCGCAAGTTAATGAATTGCGGGGGTAAGCTGTGGGCCATTTTTGCAAACAATCATTTTCGTCTCTGAAAAGGTTTTGGAATGGAAGCGTTATTCTTGTTGATTCTAGCGTTCAGTCGTGGATACACTGCTGCTGTAATCTTTCTCATTTTTGCTGTCGGATTCAGTGGATTTGCCATCTCAGGTACTACCCGTGACGTCATTGATTTGCTAATGATGACGTCATGCAGGTTTTAATGTTAACCATTTGGATATTGCACCAAAATACGCCAGTGTGCTTATGGGATTATCAAACGGGGCCGGGACCTTTTCAGGGATGATTTGTCCGCTACTGGTCAGTTACTTGACTAAAGACAAGGTGCGTGATGAGGGTGATGACGAAACCACTGATGACGTAACAGATTATTGTGTAGAAAGTATCAGATTGGAAGCAAGTATTTGTCATAGCTGCTTGCATCCACATCTTCGGAGTGATCTTTTACGCGATCTTTGCTTCAGGAGAGCGGCAACGTTGGGCAGATCCTACCTCAGAACAACTTCACATTCTTAACAACGAACATTATGACGTCACTCCCTCTACTATTGCTCATGACGTCATTTGACGCAATGTTTGTTGCAGTCGGCCCGATCACGTGAAAACTCGACCAGCTCACTCAGTTCCTACTTTTCTGGATTTCAAAAATCGCACGAAACTTTTGTAAATAAAGGCGCCAGTGGCGGCTTCAACCCCATGTTTGAGGGGAAACCCCCAGAAAACGATGACGTCACTACCACGTCAGCAACTCAAGTTGTCGACGACAAATTTCAATCATCAACTTTTATAACAAGTCCAGCAATTTCACTAAAGTATAACGTCACAACGACGAGTGTTCAAATGGAAGCGCGCGATGCCTATCTCCATGGCAACCACAACTTAAAGTAGTCCAAATGTTTGTTCGTCAAATTGTCTTCGTATTTGTGTTTCGCAAAACAGGTTGATGACATCACTGACAATGACGTCATCATGTAGATTTGAAGATGTTGTGTTGAAGTGAGAAGCGCAGCTGATTCATCGATTCAATCGATTGAACATTTGCTAGTCACTTGTTGTCCTGGCAACAACATTGGTAGCAGCGCGACTTGTACAAACTTATTCGTTGTTTGTTGTTGATGACGAATAATATAAAATTTTAATCAACAAAATGTATTTTCTGAAATTTGGCACTAGTTATAGATCCTTTTCGGTTATTTTTTTTATTATTTTTTATCTTCTAGTTGGCAAGAAGTCAATTAAAACTCAAACCAATCATTCAATCAGCTATTTAACCAACCAAACATTTAACTAATCAACCAATTAACTAGTCAATTAACCAACTAACTATTCAGCCATCTAAGTTAGTTATGCTTTTTAACAATCACTTAACCAACCGATCAATTAACTAACAGAAAATTTAACCAATCAAATGTTAAGCAGCTGACATCACTGAAGTTTATTTGTGATTAGATTAGTCCTTTTTCTTCAAGTTCCAATTTCGCTTTTTATATTCAGTTTAAGTTGAATAATTTATGAAAGTTTTGAACTTCACAAGTTTTCGAGTGACCGGTAAAAGGGGGAAAATGAATAATTGATGGAAATGATTATTAAAATGAATCTTTTACAACCTGAATAAAAAAGTTTTGCTACAACAACAAATTTAATCAAGCAAATAATTAAACTGAAGAAATCGATAGCGCCACTGAGTGTTCACAATGACGTCACAAGCTGAGAGTCAGGCCTTTAACGAGAAACAAAGACACAAAAATGATGATTCAAGGTTTTATTCGTAATGACATCACACTGTTACGTCACCGACAAGCCTACATAAAGTGTGAGTGACGTCATCACCTATGACATAGCAGTTGAGACGGTAATTAAGTCGTTGATTGTCATCACGAAATTCACGCCCGTCTACGTCACGTACACATGCTATCATTTCGATGACGTCATTATTAGTGATGTCACTGGGAGCGTGAAGAACAAAATAAAAACGCTGATAATATCGTGAGATATCACGTTCAAAAATCGCTTCTATTTCCTCAAAAGATCTATGACGCAGCTAAGTGTAATTATGACGTCATCAACCAGCAACCACTCACCTCCAACCATTAGTCGACAATTTGATGAATACGTCATCAAGCGCGTGATGCATTTTGCTCACTCGTATGATTCCATGCATCGCTCGTCCTTCTAGAAGTGGAGTAACTCGCTCAAGACTCACTCGCTGCGTTTCTACTCTGTGTATATAGCATAAGACGATGATGTCAGCGAAAATGACGTCACCTTTGTAGGAAGTCGCGCGCTCTGAACGGTTGAATAAAATTTCTCGTCATAACAACTTTATGTTGTGATGTCATCACCGCTTTAGCTTCGCTACTTCCGGCGTTATCAACAAAATCATGAAGTTTCTTGAGTTTAAACGTCAAATCACTGATGTCGTTTGAAATAACACTGGAATTTGTTAGATCGTCTAAAAGAGCTCGATTTCTAGAAATAATATCATCAATTGTTTCACTAGAAACCAAATTTAGATCACTCGATTCTATTTCGAGTTCATTGGAATCCGCTTCAATTTTGTTGAAGTCTTTTTTAGCTTTGCTGGAATTGATGTTATCGCAATTAGAATCTATTTCAACTTTATTAGAATCCATTTTAGCTTCTCTAGAATCTATTTCAACTTTATTAGAATCCATTTTAGCTTCTCTAGAATCTATTTCAACTTTATTAGAATCCATTTTAGCTTCTCTAGAATCTATTTCAACTTTATTGGATTCGATTTCAACTTTGTTAGATTCTATTTCAGCTGTGTTGGATATCAAATTATCATACGTAGAAGTTGTTTCAGATATTTCTAAACCAGCAGCAACTTTCTCCTTTGAAGTTTCAGAAAGCTCTTCAACATCGTAAGAATAAGAATCTTCAGAAGCCGTTTCGTATAAACTGAGAACCGAATCTGTTTCATAAGATTCCATTTCATCTTTACTAGACTCGAATTCATCTTTATTGGATTCTAATTCAACTTTACTGGATTCAATTTCATCTTTACTGGATTCAACTTCATCTTTACTGGATTCAACTTCATCTTTACTGGATTCAATTTCATCTTTACTGGATTCAATTTCATCTTTACTGGATTCCATTTCATCTTTACTGGATTCAATTTCATCTTTACTGGATTCCATTTCATCTTTACTGGATTCAACTTCATCTTTACTGGATTCCATTTCATCTTTACTGGATTCAATTTCATCTTTACTGGATTCGATTTCATCTTTACTGGATTCCATTTCATCTTTACTGGATTCTAATTCATATTTACTGGATTCAACTTCAACTTTACTGGATTCAATTTTATCTTTATTGGATTCAATTTCATCTTTACTGGATTCCATTTCAACTTTACTGGATTCCATTTCATCTTTACTGGATTCCATTTCATCTTTACTGGATTCAATTTCAACTTTACTGGATTCAATTTTATCTTTACTGGATTCAATTTTATCTTTACTGGATTCAATTTCATCTTTACTGGATTCAATTTCAACTTTACTGGATTCATTTCATCTTTACTGGATTCCATTTCATCTTTACTGGATTCAATTTCATCTTTACTGGATTCGATTTCATCTTTACTGGATTCAATTTCATCTTTACTGGATTCAATTTCATCTTTACTGGATTCAATTTCATCTTTACTGGATTCAATTTCAACTTTACTGGATTCAATTTCATCTTTACTGGATTCCATTTCATCTTTACTGGATTCTAATTCATCTTTACTGGATTCAACTTCAACTCTACTGGATTCAATTTTATCTTTACTGGATTCAATTTCATCTTTACTGGATTCAATTTCAACTTTACTGGATTCGATTTCATCTTTACTGGATTCCATTTCAACTTTACTGGATTCAATTTCATCTTTACTGGATTCGATTTCATCTTTACTGGATTCCATTTCATCTTTACTGGATTCTAATTCATCTTTACTGGATTCAACTTCAACTTTACTGGATTCAATTTTATCTTTATTGGATTCAATTTCATCTTTATTGGATTCAATTTCAACTTTACTGGATTCAATTTTATCTTTACTGGATTCAATTTCAACTTTACTGGATTCAATTTCAACTTTACTGGATTCAATTTCATCTTTACTGGATTCGATTTCATCTTTACTGGATTCTATTTCATCTTTACTGGATTCCATTTCATCTTTACTGGATTCAACTTCATCTTTACTGGATTCAATTTCATCTTTACTGGATTCAATTTCATCTTTACTGGATTCCATTTCAACTTTACTGGATTCCATTTCATCTTTACTGGATTCAATTTTCTCTTTACTGGATTCAATTTCATCTTTACTGGATTCAATTTCATCTTTACTGGATTCAATTTCATCTTTACTGGATTCAATTTCAACTTTACTGGATTCAATTTCATCTTTACTGGATTCCATTTCATCTTTACTGGATTCAATTTTCTCTTTACTGGATTCAATTTTCTCTTTACTGGATTCAATTTCATCTTTACTGGATTCGGTTTCATCTTTACTGGATTCCATTTCATCTTTACTGGATTCAATTTTCTCTTTACTGGATTCAATTTCAACTTTACTGGATTCAATTTCATCTTTACTGGATTCAATTTCATCTTTACTGGATTCAATTTCATCTTTACTGGATTCCATTTCATCTTTACTGGATTCAATTTTCTCTTTACTGGATTCAAACTCATCTTTACTGGATTCAATTTCATCTTTACTGGATTCCATTTCATCTTTACTGGATTCAATTTTCTCTTTACTGGATTCAATTTCATCTTTACTGGATTCAATTTTATCTTTACTGGACTCAATTTTATCTTTACTGGATTCAATTTCAACTTTACTGGATTCGATTTCATCTTTACTGGATTCCATTTCATCTTTACTGGATTCAATTTCATCTTTACTGGATTCAATTTTCTCTTTACTGGATTCAATTTCATCTTTACTGGATTCCATTTCATCTTTACTGGATTCAATTTTCTCTTTACTGGATTCAAATTCATCTTTACTGGATTCAATTTTATCTTTACTGGATTCAATTTCATCTTTACTGGATTCAATTTTCTCTTTACTGGATTCAATTTCATCTTTACTGGATTCCATTTCATCTTTACTGGATTCAATTTTATCTTTACTGGATTCAATTTCATCTTTATTGGATTCAATTTCATCTTTACTGGATTCCATTTCATCTTTACTGGATTCAATTTTCTCTTTACTGGATTCAAATTCATCTTTACTGGATTCAATTTCATCTTTACTGGATTCAATTTTATCTTTACTGGATTCCATTTCATCTTTACTGGATTCAATTTTCTCTTTACTGGATTCAATTTTCTCTTTACTGGATTCAAATTCATCTCTTCTGGACTCAATTTTATCTTTACTGGATTCAACTTCATCTTTACTGGATTCAATTTCATCTTTACTGGATTCCATTTCATCTTTACTGGATTCAATTTCATCTTTATTGGATTCAATTTCATCTTTACTGGATTCAATTTCATCTTTATTGGATTCAATTTCATCTTTACTGGATTCTATTTCATCTTTACTGGATTCCATTTCATCTTTATTGGATTCAATTTCATCTTTACTGGATTCAATTTTATCTTTACTGGATTCGGTTTCATCTTTACTGGATTCAATTTTCTCTTTACTGGATTCAATTTCATCTTTATTGGATTCATTTTCAACTTTACTGGATTCAATTTCATCTTTACTGGATTCCATTTCATCTTTACTGGATTCCATTTCATCTTTACTGGATTCCATTTCATCTTTATTGGATTCAACTTCATCTTTACTGGATTCAACTTCAACTTTACTGGATTCCATTTCATCTTTATTGGATTCAATTTCATCTTTACTGGATTCAATTTTATCTTTACTGGATTCCATTTCATCTTTACTGGATTCAATTTCATCTTTACTGGATTCAATTTTATCTTTACTGGATTCGGTTTCATCTTTACTGGATTCAATTTTCTCTTTACTGGATTCAATTTCATCTTTACTGGATTCCATTTCATCTTTACTGGATTCAATTTCATCTTTACTGGATTCTATTTCATCTTTACTGGATTCCATTTCATCTTTACTGGATTCAATTTCATCTTTACTGGATTCCATTTCATCTTTACTGGATTCAATTTTCTCTTTACTGGATTCAATTTTCTCTTTACTGGATTCAATTTCATCTTTACTGGATTCAATTTTCTCTTTACTGGATTCAATTTTCTCTTTACTGGATTCAATTTCATCTTTATTGGACTCAATTTTATCTTTACTGGATTCAATTTCATCTTTATTGGATTCAATTTCATCTTTACTGGATTCAATTTCATCTTTACTGGATTCCATTTCATCTTTACTGGATTCAATTTTCTCTTTACTGGATTCAATTTTCTCTTTACTGGATTCAATTTTCTCTTTACTGGATTCAAATTCATCTTTACTGGATTCAATTTTATCTTTACTGGACTCAATTTTATCTTTACTGGATTCAATTTCATCTTTATTGGATTCAATTTCAACTTTACTGGATTCCATTTCATCTTTACTGGATTCCATTTCATCTTTACTGGATTCAATTTCATCTTTACTGGATTCTATTTCATCTTTACTGGATTCGGTTTCAACTTTACTGGATTCTATTTTCTCTTTACTGGATTCAATTTCATCTTTACTGGATTCAATTTTATCTTTACTGGACTCAATTTTATCTTTACTGGATTCAATTTCATCTTTATTGGATTCAATTTCATCTTTACTGGATTCGGTTTCATCTTTACTGGATTCATTTCATCTTTACTGGATTCGGTTTCATCTTTACTGGATTCCATTTCATCTTTACTGGATTCAATTTCATCTTTACTGGATTCAATTTCATCTTTACTGGATTCAACTTCATCTTTACTGGATTCAATTTCATCTTTACTGGATTCCATTTCATCTTTACTGGATTCAACTTCAACTTTACTGGATTCCATTTCATCTTTACTGGATTCAATTTTCTCTTTACTGGATTCAATTTCATCTTTACTGGATTCAATTTTATCTTTACTGGACTCAATTTTATCTTTACTGGATTCAATTTCATCTTTATTGGATTCAATTTCATCTTTACTGGATTCGGTTTCATCTTTACTGGATTCCATTTCATCTTTACTGGATTCGGTTTCATCTTTACTGGATTCCATTTCATCTTTACTGGATTCAATTTCATCTTTACTGGATTCAATTTCATCTTTACTGGATTCAACTTCATCTTTACTGGATTCAATTTCATCTTTATTGGATTCAATTTCATCTTTACTGGATTCCATTTCATCTTTACTGGATTCCATTTCATCTTTATTGGATTCAACTTCATCTTTACTGGATTCAATTTTATCTTTACTGGATTCCGTTTCATTTTTACTGGATTCAATTTTATCTTTACTGGATTCAACTTCAACTTTACTGGATTCAATTTCATCTTTACTGGATTCCATTTCATCTTTACTGGATTCCATTTCATCTTTACTGGATTCAATTTCATCTTTACTGGATTCCATTTCATCTTTACTGGATTCAATTTCATCTTTACTGGATTCCATTTCATCTTTACTGGATTCCATTTCATCTTTACTGGATTCAATTTCATCTTTACTGGATTCAATTTTATCTTTACTGGATTCAATTTTATCTTTACTGGATTCAATTTCATCTTTATTGGATTCAATTTCATCTTTACTGGATTCGGTTTCATCTTTACTGGATTCAATTTTATCTTTACTGGATTCAATTTTATCTTTACTGGATTCCATTTCATCTTTACTGGATTCTATTTCATCTTTACTGGATTCAATTTCATCTTTACTGGATTCTATTTCATCTTTATTGGATTCCATATCATCTTTACTGGATTCCATTTCATCTTTACTGGATTCCATTTCATCTTTACTGGATTCAATTTTATCTTTACTGGATTCGATTTCATCTTTACTGGATTCAATTTTATCTTTACTGGATTCAATTTCATCTTTACTGGATTCAATTTCATCTTTACTGGATTCGGTTTCATCTTTACTGGATTCTAATTCAACTTCACTGGATTCAATTTTATCTTTACTGGATTCCATTTCATCTTTATTGGATTCAAATTCATCTTTACTGGATTCAATTTTCTCTTTACTAGATTCAATTTCATCTTTACTGGATTCAATTTTATCTTTACTGGATTCAATTTTATCTTTACTGGATTCAATTTCATCTTTATTGGATTCTATTTCATCTTTATTGGACTCAATTTTATCTTTACTGTATTCCATTTCATTTTTTTTATATTTTTTTTCAACTTTATTGGACTCAATTTTATATGATTCAGTTTCAACTTTATCAGATTCTTTTTTAACTTTTCTAAATTTCCTTTTATTTAAGTTGGATTTCTTTACTTTCTTACTAGGTGCCATATAAACTAATTGTTTTTCTATTTCATTTTCAATGGAACTCGTTTTATCTTTGCTAATTTTAAATACATCTATGTTTGAACGACTACTATATTTGCTGGAATGCATATGAGCAGGACTTATATTGCATGTTCTGTCGCTGGAATCAATAATGGAATTTTGTAACTCTTCAACTGAAAGTTTCAAAATTTTCTCTGTCAATTCTTCAACTATTTTGTTTATATTTTCTAGTTCGTTATAAGTTTCTTTGTTCAAGTGGGTGATGGAATAGGATTTTTCATAAAAATCCATTTCAATTTTACTACAATCTGTTTTATTTTTATTAAAACCTGTTTTAACTTTGCTATAATGTTTTTTGCAATAGTTCATTTCATTTGAAGTGTTTGTAACTTCTGTGGATTTTATTGCATTTCTATCCAAATCTGTTATTGATGTTTGCAGCTCTTCAACAACAAACTTCAAAACTTCTTCTGTCAGTTCTACTGCTAATTTTTCTATATTTTTTTCTTGGTTTAAACTCTCGACTAAAGAATTTACTTTATAAAAATCAGTTTTACTATCTTTTAGCTTGTTTTTACTGCAACTTAATTTATATTCCATAAAATGCATTTTCTCCTCGCTGTAGTGTTTTTCCTTCTTAATGGAAATAATCTTATACTCTTTAAAATGTATTTTGTCTTCACTACAACTAACAGAATTTTCATTAAAATCCATATCACTGTTGTTGGAGTTTATAACAAGTTTTGCTTGGTCTTTAACTCCACTCTCATTTGATCTTGGTGCGTCATTACAAGAACTCATGAACTTAACTTGGCAAAGTTTTAAGAACAAGTCCCTTTCAAAGGTTTCATCAGCTGTTGTTAAGTTTTCAGTACAGCGACCTGAATTTTATAAAAAGTTTAATTAAACAGAAGAAACCTTTAATTAGTTGCTTACTTGAATCATCAGAATTTTTAAGTGGTTCTTTTCCCGACATTGCAAGAATTTGTAACTTCTGATCTTATGAAGTTTTCTTGCTGATTTTAACTCATTTTGAGTTTTTTTTTTATACTTTCACCAATCGATGAGTCACAATTGACTTAAATTTTCGTCACTATGACAACGTTTTACATTTAAATATTATTCATTGCAACACTTTGAGCTTTATTCTACATGTTTTGAAACATTTGAATTTTAAAATTATACAGGTCAGCCGATCAAGTAAAAATTTTCATTTAATTACCAATAGTTCTCTGCTTTGTATCAATTTGGTACCAGAAACAGTAAACTTTTGCAAATGTATCATATTCTGCTTTTTACAAATGACTGGAATATCTGGCTTATGGATGTCAAGTAAATTTATAAAAACATGTTTGCTTTAGTTTTAAAACTTCGTAGTTCTTATCATTTCATAAATATAATTTCAAAAAATCTTAAGGATGATCTAATTTAGATGCTTTAGATTTGAAGATTGAGTATATTAAATTCACGTGAAAAGATATTTTACATTTTTATCTTCAAGCGATTTGCAATTCTAAAAACTGTTTTTCATTGTACCTATTTCAAAAATAATATATATATAAATATTTAAAAAATATTAAATAATAATAACTTGTTCGCCAATAATCTTGGACTAAGAAAGAAGATAAGAAAATAAAACAATCTAAGATCAGGTCTTTCGATACATTTTTTGAAAAATAAAACAGTTTTTAAGAAGGCAATACTTTTGATATCACTCAAATAACAAATGCAAGAATGAAAAAATGAAGTTAAATAAGGAGAATTCACTGCTGAAGTATAGGAAGAATAAAACTAAACGAAGTTTAAGGCAATCAGTTTTAATGGTAAAAATAAAAAGGAAAATAAATAAAAGGAAATCGGAAGTTTTTAAAGCAAGAAGAACGGAAAGTATTTGATTGCACGAAAACTGGAAAGGTTTGTGAAAAATCTGAAAGCTCTGAAAAGGAAGATGACACTGATCTATAGAAGAGCTTTCTTCTTGTAGTACCAAACTTGAGTTAAGATTGCAAAGTCAATAAGAACTTGAAGAACTCCGCAGACGATAAATTGAATGGGGGAGGAGTTGACGAGAAAATAGAGCGACTTGAAGATATCGCCACTTGCCCACATCAAAACCATCTGCACGCTGCATCAATTGTTTCAATTTCCATGACAGCGATGACGTCATTCAATTATTCTTACCTCATACCGGTTGTGGACTTGTTTTGATAGTTACGTAGCAACTGTGGCAAGCCCAACATAGCTTCAAACAAAACTGCCACCAAACCGATAACTTCAACATACACGTGGTGGTCAATGAGTAACCAGGTGAGGTAAGCGCCGACAGAGAAGAAGATAATAAAAGCTTGTAAGTAATCGGAAAAACGGTTCCATTTCCAAAAATAGTGATGATCAAAGTCTGTGAATAGATCAGTTAAAAAAAAAGTATTTTAGTGAAATTGAAAGTTTGTAGCAACCTATAAAAGCTCTTCTTCGTGTACTCAGATCATTTGTGTTTTGAACTTCAACACATAATTTCAACATCACCAACATTGTAATGATCATTACTAAACTTTGCAACAGTAAAGGAAGTTCAAACCAATGTCCAAACCTATTTAAAACATTATTAAGAGGAAAACCTTTTCTGCTTCAACTTAAAAATTTTTATTTGAGCATAAAATAAATTACAATCAGGGAATTTGAAGCAAAATCTTAAAGATTTAGTAAATTGATAATATTTCTCACCAAAATAGAATCCTTAAAGAGTTTGCAATTAAAAGAAATAAACAGACATAAGTAGAGAAACCTTCTGGGTTCTCAGTTCTTTTTATGTCACGATATTGGGGAATATAAGGAACTAAACCACCAAGCACCATAGCTGATGAAGCAACCCATTTACTTGCAACTTTTAATAATTTCATTATGCTAAAGATTTCTATTGGTATAGACATTTTTCCATTTGTGTTAATCTAAATAAAAATTAGGTGAACATTTATAAATTGTATAATTTACTTATTCAATTTTTATGTCAAATAAAAATAATTATAAGTAGTCATGGCAGTTTAGTGTTACAATCAGGTGGAATATTTCAAAACTAAATAAACTAACCAACATTTTAATGTTTTAATCCTATAAATATCTATAACATAAACTTATCATGTTCTATATAAAAATTTATACAAACATAATGAAACTTTGAAAAATGTTCATACTATGACAGAATGACAAAAATCTTCTGCTAAAAATTAATAATAAACTTTAGTAAAAAGCTTAATTAAAAGCTAAGTTATAGTTTTACCTGAAAACTTTAAAATTCTAAAATATTTAATGAAATTTTTATAAAAATTAAACAACTTAAATCAATAAACTTGTTATAAGTAAAGACTATCTAGCCAAACTTTTCATCATATGTTTATTTTTTAATATTTTAACTTAGTATATTCATATTATGAATACTTTCTTTAATACTTTTACATTTTGATTAGAAAATATGAAATTGAAAATTATTTTTTTTATTTTTGATATCTTTTTAAATTTAATCAAAATAAAACTAAATTTTAGTTTTCATAGAAAAAACTCTAAATTTGAATTCTATAAAGACATTGAAACTAAATACTACTAATTAGGAAACAGAATATTATCTTATTGTAAACAGAAATAACCTGTACCTTTAAACTTTACAAACTCAAAAACACGAAGTTTAAGCAAATAACTTAAAATACAACTTAATTTAATTTTCATAATATTTGATTAATATTACAAAAGAGGACAACAAAAATAATGACTCATAAAAATAAAATTCCACGTTTTAAAAAGCCACTTTCTCTTGAAATTATTTGAGTTATACGTTTAAAATAGATGCCTAAAACTTAAACTGTATACAAAAGCAGCATCAAACAAATGAATATTGATTTTTAGGTATGTGTTTAAATTCTTATGTCCATTCATAAAATAGTTTTAAGAACAAATTTTTTAGAACTAACTAAACATGTACCTCTGTTAATTTTAACTTAAATTGTAAATAAGTAAAAGTTTTGAACACTCTAAAATTTGATGAATTGTTGATAAACAAAAGTCAAGATATTTTAAACACAAATTTGTAATCTAGCTACCACAAGAATTCAAATAGAGGAAATGTATTTTGATGTGTTATTTTATACATATGTTTCATTAGTCTTATTTTACACTAAATATAGCACCAGTAAAAGCATGATGGATTAGATAATTTATAAAAAAAAAGAAATAGATTACACCAAAAATAACTTCCACAATAATTCGTGTCCACAATAATCATTAAGGGCTACTACAAGTTTCATTACTAACGTCATCGTGAAAATAGTTCAAATCTTGTTGGAGTTATACAATTTAAGATCAAGTGAGACCAGCTCAGTACTTTTAACTCTACAAAATTATTGATTAAATACAAAACTATTGGTGGATGATGATCATTGTAAATGACTTCCTGTTTCCTGCAACATACTGCAAAGCACCATTCTGCAAATGATAAATTCTGTTTTTTTGATTTTATTAATTTTTTGATAAGTTATGTGTAAAGTTTACAAAATGAAACAATACATCGAAAATTTTTCTATAATATTAGAAAAGGATTCTTTCAGATTCTCAGAAACTTTCACTAATGAAAAACTCCTTAAAATACTTTTTCTGTAATTAGTTTCAAATTTCTAAAAGTTTGACATAAACTATAAAAACGAATTCATAGCTGCATCTGCAAAAGTAGGAATTTCTAAAGTGGCAGTCACTAAAGTTAATTGCGTGCTGGTCAAGGAAAGCAAAAAAGTGATGCAGACTGCGCCCTGGGCAATCAATGTCTTTCTCTTGGGTATTAGAGCAAAAACTAACAGGAAGGTTAACATCTGAAGATACGTGAGTACTACTCAAGCAAAAATAACGACCTAATGGTAATGATGATCTCCCTATGATGATTTGTGCTTCTTATCAAAATATTTTGAGACGTCTAGCTGCTTTAAAACTTGTAGGGTCAAATTTGGAGTTTTGAATCGTGCTAAAACATAGTTTTAGATTGAATTGCTTTATAAACAGAAGGGCGTTGACAACCCTGTCTTTGGATATTTCATTATTTCTGCCAACTATTGGAAATAAAGTATTTTAAACTCATTAATTATTTAAATTATTCAAATTTTACTCATAAGTGTTCACTAAATTAAATTACTTGCTATAAAAACCTTTCTTTAAAATGTTCACAATTTACCAATTACAAAAGTTCACATTTTCTACTGATATATACATAATGTTTGGAAAAGTTAAAAATAAATGAAATTAAATATTGGAGAGAAGTTGATGAGATGCAACCAACAAAATAGTTGCTCAGTTGAACTAAAGAGCTTTCACTAATCACAACAAACAACCCACGAAAGTTGATATCAACATTAAAGTAAATTTGATTTATCGTAGACACGATGTACAATATTTATTAAAAAAAAATGAAAACTCTGATTTTAGTGATGAGGCATAATAAGTGAGCAGATTGAATTTAAAGGCAGTAAATAAAATGAAAAGCCAGAATATTATTAACAAACCCACGGTGACGGTTGACGACGCGTGACAAGCCGAAAAAGGTCTTCACAATTAAGAAATATTGTGTAGTACTCAAATAAGTTTCTCCAGTAACCGCGACAAATTGTTTTCTATTTCTTCTTCTTCTCACAATCAGGACAAAACCACATGCCTCTCGGTTTTATAGAGAGCCCCACGCAGTTGAAGTGAAACCATTCTATAGGGCACTGAAACAGTTCCATTTGGTTAAAATTAGTTCAAAAATTGAGGAATACTTCACTAACATCCTGATTGTCACATCCAATCATTTCCCCATAAGATACTTGTCCACATATACAGTAGGTGGGCTCGTTTGGGTCAACGGGCATGTCTAGGACATCTGGGCCTTCAAGTTGAACAAATGGCCCCACAATTCCATTTGCTGTTGAATGGAAATTGTGAAGTTTGTGGAAATACAAATTTGATAAAAGGTTGACAAGATTACATTTGATAACTTGTTTAGGTGATTTGGGATCCCTTTTATCTAGATCCACACCAGGTCTTCCTCTTTTTCGGCGTTTTTTGTTTGTAGATCTTCCAGATCTTGACTCCTTAAACAATTAGATGTTGGAAAATTTTCAAAAATATTTTATGAAAGAATAAATAAAAGGAAAATTTGTAAACACAATAAGTGAGAAGCTGCTTATCAAAGTGTAATCAGCAAACTGTTTGCGAAGTGGAAGAAGATTTACTTTGGCGGAATCAACGCTACTTTCGTTTGTTACTTGTTCAGTAGCTCTATCATGAGCTAACAACTCAGCATCAAGATGTCGAATATGTTTATCAACCTAAAAAGATTTAATATATGATTTTTTAATACAAAATTGAGAAATAAACTGCTCACAGTGTCGTAAACTTGTCTAGCAAGATCACATTTCTCATTTGCATATTCTTTTAATCTTTTATAGCCATTATTAATTTCTTTAAGATTTTTTATTCGATCACCAATTGAAAGATCATCAACTTCTATTAGAAAATCTTCAGAGCGTTTTTTGATTTCTTCCTGATATGAAAATATTGATAAATATCATTTCTACAACTAATTAATCTAATCAAGTTTTATCTTTATTATAATACTTTTTTTCTAATTTTGCTAGAATATGAAACCATAATTTAATTATACAGATTGTTTAAGTTATAAACAGTGCTATTATAAATCAACAATTAAATAAGAAATTCTTAAACTTAGAAGAATTACTATAAATAAAAAATGTTTAAAGGTCTCTAAGTCAAAGCAGTTGAAACTTATAAAAATTATAACTTCTATATAAGATGAGTAAGATATTTATAATTTTTAGAGATAGAATTTAAATAATTATTTTATTTTATTTGATTAAAAATAAATTTAATTTGTGAAGCTTTTTTTGATAATGATAAGTATTGGATAATATTAATATTATTAATAATAACTAATGATAATAATTAGACCCTAATAATTCATTAAAATTATTAGAATGAAAAAACTGATATAGTTATCAAGCATAACATTTAAGAAATTAAGTGTTTTTAAGAATAATTTAAAATATAATGTATATAAAAATAGTTAAAAAATAGAATTGAATAAGTAAAAATCTGAAACAAATTTTTTTGGAAAAAATTACTTTTAAACTTTCTGACCATTTGTCTAGATCTCTCATTAGCCGAAAATATCTTTGAATATCTATGGGAAGAGACTCTAGGTCTAGAAAAAGATTCAGATAAGTTTATATTTACAGAATACTCTTTAAAAATCACTAATATATGTTAAAAAGTTATCATCACAATGTTGTATTAAAAACTAAGTTTTATTTGATAAATATGATTTCTAAATAAAAACAAATATAAATAGAATATCAACTTACTATCAAAAAACTGATCTAAAAATGAATTAGTAGCTTGATTAGTTGAAACTGCCATATAATATTTTGATATATTTATCTATTTACAAATCAAAGAACATATAAATATAAAAATATTCTAAAATTGTTGATCTGGTACAAAAATTACTCAATGTTTAAAACTTTTTACAATATTAAGTAAAATAATATAAATTATATAATTTTATATTATAATTACAACTATCAGATAATTATAAGCTAATAAGAAGTATACTTACAATAAATTTAGTAACTAGTAATTTTATAAAATTAAATACTTCTATAGTTTAATGATCCTAGAAATTATGAGAAAAATTTAATAAAAGTTAAATAATCGTTTGATATCAATACTGTAACAACTTAATTATAATATTAATAATCAACAATCAAACACAATTTAAATAAGTTTAAAACTATATTTCCAGAAATAAACAATAGATGTAATTTATAAATTCAACATTTTAAGATATAGTTTTAAAATTCCTTTCGCGATTATTTCTGTAAAATTAAATATATTTTCTTAGTACTATTTATATACATTTAAAATCTTTAATAAATACATGTCAATAAAAAAACATAAGTTAAAATATAAAATTCCAAAAATTTAAATTGTAATTGAACACATGTTCCTAAAAACGCCATAAATTTCGAAGTTATCGAATCTAATGTTTACAAAATTGCTTTTCAAAGTTAAAAAAATAATTCAATATTGGAACAAAAATGCTGGATATCAAAAAAAATATCACTTATTTTTGGCATACTAGATGTAATAAGAAATCAAAAAATACTTCAAATTAGTTTATCTTTATGAAATATATGGCTAATAAATGAGACAAGCTTTTGTGTTCCAATACAAAATTTATGATTATGCTGTTCGTTCCTAACTTTACATTCTGCATCAGTACAGCTTAACTCATACCAACAGATTTATAATAAACGAACCATACTTTGATTTTGTTTAGCGTTACTAAATAGGTTAAAACATTAAAATACTAGATGTAAGATAATACATAAATAAAACCATAAAATAGTTTGACATGAAAAAGACTGTGGTAGTAATCTCAAACAAAAATGTACAATCGGTTGATTTTTATGTTGCTCGCCCAGGTCATTGGACCGTGTCACAAGGCAGCGGATCTAATGAGTGAAGGCAGTTTAGCGTATGCTACTCTTATAATCAAAGCCATACGCATATGATGGCAGTATGCAAGCCAACATACACCTCTATCAGTCTTATAGCGATGTTGGTGAATGATGAAATTTGGAAGCTATAGGGGGCCCAAGATTTTCAGTATGAGTTGTCTTTACCGTTACTTTGGAGATGACAGCAGCACCTGGCAAGCAAATAAGAACATTGCAATTTTATTAGAACTGATTATGCTCTGTGTTAATTAGCTTACTGTTAATTTTAACATAAATGACTATCATGTGATAGTTTTTATGATGGTTTAAAGATTTAAAACAGCTCTTATCGGACTATTTTAATTTAATAATCAATATTTCATAGTCTTCTGTTCAATAATAATTTGAAAATTATAAAATCAAATGACTTCAAAATCGTTTTTTGCACTGAAAATTTTAATAATGTAATTCAAAAAAATTAAAAGAACAAAAACAACTGTCACTAATCTTTCTTAGGTTTATTATTTATCTTGAACTTAAATATATAAATTTTACACAAATATTAGATTTTTTAAAGTATTAATTCTTATAATATATTTAAGTATATTACCTTACACTTATATACTATCTTACACAATAAAAGTTTACATTTTTACTTTAAATGTTTTTGAAATTGGTCTTAAAACCAAAAAAAATATAAAGATATTTGTCAAAATTTGTAGTTCAATGTAAACAAGCCTCGTCCTAAGATATAGTATTGCTATAGATGTTTTATTGCTATATTTAAATCTCATTCAACAATATACCGAAATTTCTTATAATAAACAACTTAAATTGGCATTAAGTATGTTCTGTATACGGTGATCAGAGCAAAGCTCGACTTCTTACCAAGTTTTAAGCTGCATGAAAATTATTAAAACTCTTCAGGAAATTGTAATAATTTGAAATAAGATAAAACAACACTAACTGTTTAAAAATAATTGTTTCTTATACAGAAAAATTTACTTTAGACCATCAATGTCCTTTTAAGTAGATGAAAATTTTTTTTACGTTTACGTTTAGGTTTACAAATTTCAACGATTTTAATAAGATTATTTCTTTTCAAATTTTTACTTCTAAAATGTTGTCTTTAGTAAAACTACACATTGACATAAAATTAATAAGATTATATCTATACTTATCGAAAAAGAAATAGCGTCTACAATCAGCTAGTTAAACCTTGCTTTACATTTATTTTACAAGATTAATTATTTTAGCTAAAGCAACAGTGAGTATACCTAAAGAGTATAAAGCTAAATTTTAAAGTAATTAAAGACTTGTCTGCAAAAAATCACATTGAAGTAATTTGCATTTAATACATTTTTAAATAAATGAATTCTATTACAAGCTTTGTGCAGTTATTTCAATTGACTTTTACAATTGACGAAAAACAATTTGCTTTAATTAGTTTTAAACTATCGTTAGATTTGTTGCATTGGTAGTCATGGCCAAAGAGAAGTTTTCCTGAAATAGGGCCCCTGAAAAAATTTATAAAGTTTTATTGATTTTTAATTAAGTTTAAATTAATTGTTACCTGCAACAGCGGCCTTCATGCAACATGATAAGCTAGCCGCCATTAAAGCCCGCAAAGCCATTTTAGCAATAAACGATTTTTTAGAAGGAATCAAAGCACCTATTAATCAATTATTCATTTAGAAATCAGCTTGTAATTTGTATATTCAAAATATTTCAAGTATACAATTACATTACTCGGTTTTTATAAATACTTTGTAAATTGGCTTATAGTTTTGTATTTCTTGAATAATTGCTGTGATAGGAAGTAATATTTGCAAACCTAATCCTCCAACCATAATTCCAATTGAAGGAAGATTTGAAAATCCACATAGAGCATAAATTGCCATTGTTTCTGACCTTTTCTAACAATATTCACAAAATTGTATTAGAAATTATTTAAAATGAATATAAAAGTTTTGTACAGTTTTAAATTGTCTTTTTAGTTTATATTACTTTTTACACCACTCGTTATCAATTTTTCTACTAATTCAATTATTCCTAGCGTGATATTTTTTAAAGAAATAAAACTGTTCAATGTCTAATTCTTTTTTAAAATTGTTTCTAAATTTAATAAAGTTATAGATTTGATTTTAAAAAATAAATTCTTACAGATATTTGAATACCATTCATTTCATTTTGAGTATATTTTACTAATCGTTCATATGCCACAAATTCATTAACAATAGTTTTCATTCCAAATACTTCTCCAACAACCAAGCAATCTTCAACATCTACTCCCATCATAAAAGCAACCGGAATGAATAGATATCCACAAAGTTTCTATGTTTAAACAACTCACTCAAAATATTATAGATTTAAATCATACTTTAATAAAACTTGTTTAATATTCTTTAAGTACAGTTTTTATTTTTAACACTACCTGAAAAGTCATATGCTCATATCCAACGAAGCTAGCAAACCATGCAACCGTTGCATCTAAAAAAGCAATCAAGGCAATGAAAGCTATAAGAATTGCAAGAATGTTGGCAATTAAAGTAATAGATCTCGAAGCTCCTGCAGCTGCTGCTTCAACTATGTTATTGTCTTTCCTTTTTCAAAATATTTGAAGATTATCAAATTTAATCAAACCAAAATCTAAAAATTTAAACTTAAATGTTTACCAAATTAGTAGCTTACCCTTTATCGAGTTTAAGATTTGAAGTATCATCAAACTTTGATTTTTCAGTCTCTGGGTAGAGTATAGAAGAAACAACTAGAGATGCTGGAGCAGATAGAACACATGCAGTTAGAAGTTGAACAGGATCGATCTATGATTAGTATTCGAGTACACGGATTGCCAATTCAAAGTGCTTTCTTACCCCTAGTTTTATATACACCCCAGCCACGTCAAACCCTATTGATCCTAAGCCAACAGTCATAATACAATGAATTTGAGCCAGAGTCAAGTTTTCTAAGTATGGTAAGATCAGTAAAGGAGCTTCGAGCTGAAACAAAAAGAAATTGTCAAAAATATTTCATTAAATAATTAGATATGCTGTAACAGTTTTCCATCGTGATATCGAAGGAATTTACTGATGTAAAATTTGTAGAATTCTAAGATCTTCTGATTTTATTGCACCTTTGTTTGAAAAAAAATGATAGTATGATAAAGATGCTAGGTATTAAACCAATAGTTGCATTATTTAAAGTCTAGAAAGTATACTAGCATTAAACACAGCAGCTTCAATATTTTGTATTCTAATAAATTTAAAATATGAATTAAAATGATTTTAAATAAAGTAAATTATTCCTTATCTGTCTCAAAAAGAAATTATCACAAATATACCAGAAACAACCTTCTGATGATAAAATTAACGTTTCGATAACTTACCATTCCAACAAATATGTTTGCAATAGCAACAATTGCTTCTAAAGCTGAAACTCCTAAAGTTAATTGGGTCCAAAAAGCTAGTTTTTGAATAAACCACTGAGTAAAACCCAAGTAGTATAACACACTAGTAGCTGAGCTGAAAAAAACGATGATTGGCAGAACCTAGAGATAAAATTAAGTTGTCATGAATAAAGGTAGCTGTTCTCTTAGCTGACCTATATGTCTTATACTGCTTACTTGAAAAACAAAAAAATGTGGTTTAGTATCTCCCAAAACAAATGAAGTGCCATTACTTGTAAATGATAAAAATCCCTTGAGAGATTAAAAGGAGATTTTAATCTCGGTTATAATTGAAAAATTTTACTTATTGATAAACGCTGAAGTGAAAAAACGTCTTTTACTATCATGATATACTCACAACAACATGATCTCCAACCACTTTTACTGCGTTATAACCAACATTTGTTCGTAGGGTAAGAAGACCAAAGGTGAACTGAAGAAGAACTCCCCAAATCACAGCTCTCCAGTTTATCTTTAGAATTAATTGACTTAATCTTTAAATAACTTAATTGTCAGCAATTTAAGCCGATGAGATTTACATTAAAAAAAGCTTATTAAGTTTTTAATTCAAAAATAGATAAACTAAAAATATAACTGAACTACTAAAACTTGTTTACTTGATATTTCTATTTTATTTTAGATTAACTAATGGTTTAATTAATGTAGTTGTTAGTAATCTTTTATATATATATTTATTATATTATCTTACATTTGAGGGATGTTTGGAAAATATAGTACAAGTAAAAATGATTGCAAAAATTCCAAATAATGATACAAGCTGCTGGGGAGCTCTTCTGATAACGTCTATTGCGATCCAAAAGGAAAGTACAAACACGACCAAATATGGAATAATGACCATGAATCTTAAAGTAAAAGAAATATGTTAGAAATCAGTTGTTGTTTGTATTGTATAAAATTGAATAAATGTTCTTGCAAACCTTTTGAAATAGTTCAGTTGCTTTTTTGATTTTAACCTGATATTTTTTGTACCATCTTTAATTCTTTTATAAATCATGTGGCTAGTTTTCTCGTAAACAACAATAGAAACAACAACAGCTGTTAATACTTGAAGAGGAGTTGCCTTTGAAAAATCATAAACCAACGAACAGATGAAGTAGACCAAGTAAACTGCCAAAACATATATTATAAAGCTTTTGAGTGGTCTTTTACAGTCTCGAAGGTAAATAAAAGTATAAAAGCTTCTTATATATCTATTTCTATTTGATATTAAACATTTTTAAATAAAGTAGGTGCTGTTTGAATAGCAACTTTTAAC
Source organism: Pegea sp. RAD2-039 (assembly GCA_034620365.1). Classification (NCBI taxonomy): domain Eukaryota; kingdom Metazoa; phylum Chordata; class Thaliacea; order Salpida; family Salpidae; genus Pegea; species Pegea sp. RAD2-039. Next base: position 386,927 of record JAQGEQ010000179.1, on the reverse strand, counting down.
ACTTGATAAACTTAAAGAATAAAAGTTTGCTTTTGGAACTCCAATAAACTTTTAATCTGCATTTAAAAGAAATTTAAGCGTCAAATTGCAGATAAATCAGTTACATCAGAAATCTCATTTGTTTAAAAAAACTACACCAAAGTTCCTGAGAAGATTACAAGTCAGAAAACCAAAGGAAAGTTTAGAAGTCAATCAAGCGAAACGAAAGTACGCACAATAGTCACTCGAGCATTACATGATCGTAAATATGATAAAGTAGAAGAGTTTTGTTAAACATACTATATTATAGAATTACCTTATAAAATTTTTTTTATAAAATTAAAGCAGCTGTTCGATTTTTGTGAAAATCATTTCGTTATAATAGGATAAAGTTGAACGAAATTTTCGTTAAAAGTTTGAATAGTCATCATTATTAAATGACTTTTGTTTTCTAATTAAAGGTCAATTACTTAAAAAAAAAATTAGTCATCCTTTAAACTCTTAACAAATTGATTCCGATTCAAAGTTCGAGTAAGAGTTTCAAAATAAACTTATTACAATAAAGTTTTTAATTCTGAATCGCAAAAATATTATTATTTATATTTGTAAGAAGTTAAAAATATAAGTTTACCTATAACTAAGATAATCCAAAATAAGCGAACAAACATTTGCTTTTTGCTTTTGTAAAAACCTTTTACTGATTGAATGGAAGAAATTAACCATCTGAAAACAACACATGATATTATGCAAATATTTTAACACTAAACAATTTTCTTTTGTACTTACTATAATCTTGTAAAGTTTAAATAAAAAGTTGAAAAACATAACATTTAGAAGAAAAAATAAAGCTAAATATAATAAATATAAAAAAAAAATTCCATATAACTACAATAAAGAAAACTAAAAAAATATCATTTGGATTTTCTTATGTTACTTTAAAATGTTACAAGAGTTTGCAGAGACATCTTCTAACGATTCTGATTTATTATCCTTTTCATCTTTATCCATGAGTTTAGTCTCACAAATATTCTGAAAAGATATATATTGTTTGTATTATACTAGTTGGTAAATAATTTCTAAAAGAACAATTTTAAACTACAAAACTTGAAACACATAAAAATAAGTTTACCAATCTTGTTTCTGATTCGATGTCTGTGTTCATCTTTTACAGGTAAAATCACTGAACAAAAAACTAAAACGTTATAATGTTTATTTGATTAAGAATATATTTGGCTGCAAAAAATAAAAATTAAAGTTTTCAGATTTTCATATTTTAACTACATGATATATTCTCACATAAGTATATACCAAAAAGAAATAAAAATAAATTAAAAACTAAACTGTAATCGTAGCAGTTTACTAAAAACTGCCCAAATTTCAAATATTGAGCTCTGAATTTAAAACGTTTTCTAAAAGATATATCGACAGAAGAAACACTCACTAAGCCTGAAACAAAATGCTGCATCGTCTGCAAGCTTCTTGTTGGCTTGTGATAAAGTTTACATCGCTGAATTAACATTCTTCATTCACAGTTTTTAGTATTATCAGATTCATCAAGCGATAAAACAAAAATGATTGTAAAATGTTGTTGTGGCTCGCAAACAATTTCATAAACTGATAAGATGATATGAAAAAAATGTTTGAAAATCCAAATATTTTCTTTGATTTGCTGCAGTCTTGAACTTCATAAACTCAAATAAACTGTTTAAGAAATTTTAGTTTTTCAAAAATAGCAGCAGGAAGAGAAATGATTTGTTGTGGACCTGAAAAAGAAAAAAAAAGTTTTGGAAGTAATAGCAAAAGTAAAATCATTTAAATATCACTAACAGGGGAATTACAATAAAACTCGACAAACACATTTACAGGAAAACAAGTTTCACTGTCTTTAAGGCAATGACTTTTTTAATCTTATTAGAAAATTCAGTTATTTGCAAAGTATGTAAATTTTTAGAAAGATGTTGCATGAAAAACATTTTACAATTCTTTATTTTTCAAAATTAAAACGCTGAATAAGAATAAAAACTACACCATTTACTAAAGGACATGTCAATTTTGTTTTTCATGTTTGTAAATTTTTATTTTTAACGATAAAAAGCTTAGATAACTTCAAAAAATCGTTTTATTAACAAAGTAAAACCACAGCTTCAATTATAGTCTAGATAGCGTAAAGATGTTGGCAGAATTACAGTAACTACAAAGAAAATATTCTTATCAAAAAATCATATATTCTATTTTATAATGCAATATAAAAATAAAAATATAAAAGTGGTGAGAGCCACTTTTTATTACAAAATTCTTTATGAAAAAACTAGCAAAAACCGCCAGACAGATTTTTTGTCAGATGTCTTTAAAAAAAATTAAAAGACAGAAAACTGAAAGCGGTAAATATGATTTTCAACAAAATGTTTGAAGATTTTTTTTCAATAATTTAGTCAAATGATCAATCAAATAATTGATACAAAAATTTAATGGCATAAATAAGGTTCTTTAAACATTTCGTAAATTAGATTTTCTTAAAAATAGAAAGAAAACTGATCTGATAAAACTCGCTGAAAGTACAATAATTGTAATATATCTCTTATCTGTTCATTGATATGAAAAAGTCTTGAAGCTGTCATTAATTTTATGTCTAAACAAAGAATGATTTGGACATAATTTGATTTGGTCTTCCTTTTAAAGCGTTAATTTTCTAAGGATAAAAGTAACGTATCTAAATTTGAAGATTAGCTGATTTAACGTGACATGGAATTTTATAATACTAAAGTTTTTATAGATTGCGAAGGACCTTATGAGTAGGCAAAGTTTATCTAATCATGTGTTTTGATAACAACTGATTTTTACGGGTAAAGTATTGCCTTGCAAATTGATTTAAATGTCATAATAAATGGGTACAGCAATTAAGAACAGTAATCAGCCAAATAAAAGCATTTACTAAAAGTTTATCGCTTTTAAACTACTTTTTGAATTACTTGTAATTTAACGAGAGCTGAAAATAGGTTATCAACCAAAAATATTTATAAATTTAAAACATTGAGAATAACAATATAAATAAAATTTTGTAGATATAATTTTTGCTAGTTATCATTTCAAAATAAATTTGTAGATTGTTATAGATTTAAGCTCATTGATAATGCTAAACAAAATAGAAAGTTCACGAAATAGAATCAATTTGATTTGGCTGTCAATGCGATGTTGACACAAATAGTGAATCAAACATTATTTCAGTAACGACAAATAATATGCATTATACGGTTCATGATGCAAATAAAAAATTAAAACTTTGAAGTTTCTCAGAATTTATATTACAGCGATAAAACTTTTTTTAAATAATGATAAGCAAAGTCTTATATAAAAAAATCAAATAATTTAGTTTGACCGTTTTTACTGTCAAAGATATATTTATTAGTATAGGCTGATTACAGCTTAAGTAGCATTTTCTACTCGATATTATCTATAAATAAAAAGTATTATTTTTGTTCTTAAGACATCGCCTTAGTAGAAGAAGAAATAAAAAGAAATGGCCAACTTCTACCGAGAACGGTCATGCTGTAATCAAGGGCGGCAGTGGTTATGGAGAACCAGTTGTTGTACATGCAGCAGGATTTCGCTCTCCACGTCAACAAAGTATTTTTAGCGAAACAGACAGACTGATGCAGCTATGCCTAGCTGGGATTTTGAAGAAGCTGCCAGAACGACAATAAATACAATGACGAACTACCTACAAGGCGCTAACTCCGATTTTAAATTAGGAATTGTGCGTCTCCTTAGAAGTGTTGTCTATAACCAGACTAACAAGTCCCTTCTACCTGGGCCTTTTATAGACTTTTACTTTTTGCAAATATGTTTCCACCTAAGATAGAACGCGAGACCCTCCTATGTCAGGTAGGCATGATAATCGCTTTACTACGGAAACGGACAAATAATGAACAGCTTGAAAAATGTAACACATTTTCTAGAAGAGTATACTATTTCTAATAAGGGAATATAAGATAATTTGCATGCAAAAGTATTCCTGGTGAAATTTTGTGAATATATTTAATGAATGTTTTAATTTACTAGTTTAAATGTTATCATAAAAAAATCCAAAAAATTACTTTTTTAATTTGATAAAACCAAATTAATGAGCTTGAAGCTTAAAAATTGTAAACAAACTTATAAATTTTGCATTTTATTTATAAAAAGCAAAAGTAATAAAAATTAGTAACTGTTCTTACCGTAAAACATCATTATAAAACCCCAAAATGTCCCCGCCTAGTTTTTATTTACTTAATGGAGCATATTTAGGCTAAAATAAATATTAATGAAAGTATGGCTTTAAAGAGTTTTCTTGTAATTAATTGTTTAATGTTTTTGTAAATTTGTGAATGCTTTTAGTTACTTAAAATGTTTTGCTTTACTTGAGCAATTCACAAAATAACTTTGTTAAGAGTAATTGTTTATTTTTTATACTGGTTAATGGAACACCAAATTTAATTTTTCTAGAAAAAAATCTATGATCGCCAGATGAAAATTTCTTTCAGAGTTAGTGTGAAATAACTACTTTTATTTTGAAAATATAATTTTTTGGTTTTAAGTTGATTGAAAGTTACAGGTAGCTGTATATTAGAGTAGAAAATAGTTTTAGCACTCAAGATATTATATGTCTTATAGAAAATCTTTTTATTGAGATAATTCAAAATGATAAATTGTGTTAATTTTAGTTAATTGTCACTAGAGTTTATAATGTTCTCAAAAATTATTATAATCTATTAAGTCATTATTATTATTAAGTATTTTATTTTTTATAGTAGCTTTATTTTATGAAACTATGTGTTTTTTATGTGTTTAATAAATATTTACATATTCCTTGAAACATTTTTTCAGGTTGATTTATAATTTACTTAGGTATATATTAGTTGTCTATAAACTTTGTAGTAAATTTACTTTTTATGTGCACATAATTTATAAAACATTTTCTTCAAGTCATATGATATTATTATAAGTTTTTTTTTCATCATTTTATTAAGAACAATTGTTCAAAATTTTTTCAACTTTTAAAGATTATCTAATTAACACACAATTTTTTTTTAGAATTAAAAAAATCAAAAAAAATTCATAAATAGAGTCTGATCATTAATAATAATTTAATGTCTTCAAAAACTGCTAAATGTTTCTCTGCTCAGAAAAAGGAAATCAGTGATTTTTATTCAGAAATAGAACATGATGGTGTTGTCTATGACAAGTAAGTTTATTAATACCTAATAAAATAGATGCAGTTTGTAAAGTAATTGCAAACTTGTAAAAAATTGTAAAATGTTCACAGTTGGGAAGTAGAAGTTTATTGAATTTTTAAACTGTTGGTATTTTTAAATTACTTAAAATAAACAAATTTTCTAATATGAAGTTTCTGCTAATTTTTTTAATTGATAAATCTCAAAAAAATATTATTTTCATAAAAACAAACATATTTTGAAAAAGTTTATTGTTTAAACAAGAAATTTAATTGCGTTTCAAGCGTTGTAATTAATTTTTTTAGACCAAAAGACCTACCAGGCCGAAAAAGTGTTTATGTACCACCGGGAGACACTTCAAGTGAAAAATATCGTTTAAGTACTTTTCTAAAATTTCCAAAAACGTCAATGAATCTTCTGCAATTAGCTGCTGTCGGGTTTTATTACACTGGATTCAAAGACAGAGTAAAGTGCTTTAGGTATGAGTTTTTGAAACTAACCTCTGAATATTAGATAATATTTTGAATCGTTAAAATATTTGAAACGAAAAATATAAAAGAGGTAAATAACTTTTTTGCTTAAATAATCAGTAAATCCTCTTTAAAAACTTAAAAGATTAACATGAAGTGATCTTTTAAGACGGATGATGAGCTTTTATAAACAGCTTTATTGATTACTAAGGGTTTCCAAACGAGTTTATTAAATGCAATTATTTAATATCTTTCTTATTTCTTTATCGAATTATTAATTAAATGATGTTTTCTTTATCATGTTGTCAAAAAGCTTTTGTTTTATATTTTCTGTAGCATCTTTTTTTATTTATTTTATATAATAATTTTAAACTATTGTTAAAATTTTTTATTGTTGATTTTTTTCATAAAACAAAAGATGATCTATTCAAGTTGACTTTTATTTAAATTTTTTTGAGATTTCATTGTTTGTTTAATGACATTAATAGCTAAATTTCTCTTTTAAAACTTAAACGATGATAAATATATTATACAAATTTATAAATAAAATTATGTGAAACGGAAACATTGATTTTAAACATGTTTTTTTTACTTCATTGATTTGCTCTCCAAATTACAAAAGCGAAAGTTGTACAAATAATAAAACTATTTTATTGTTTTTCCCGACTTTTTATTGGACATTGAAAAATTATTTTGTCAATTATCTTTGAAACTGATTTAAACAACTTTTTTGAAATTTTAGTTGTGGTCAATCAGTTGAAGACTGGCACCGTGAGGACAAAGTGAAAGATCCTCGCTGGCATACATCTTCTTGTAATCACTTTTATTGGAAGAACTCTTCAAATATTCCCATGCGTAAGATTTGTCATTTCATTTATCACTTAATAATTTCATTTTAAAATATTTTATATAGACTAACCTTCAACATTTTTCTCTTTAGCTCGTTCACTACTTGCTCTAGGAATGAGTAGGGAAGAAGAGACAAGAAATCAGCCATCAGCAAGTCATCAGGTTAATATTTTTAAAACTTTCTTTTTAAACAAAAGCATTTTCTTTTGAAAAGTCAAAACTTGTTTAGTATGAAACTTGAATATTAATCAACCTAATCTTTTTTTACTCAGATGTATCTAGACGAGACTTTAGCTCCTAATTACATCCCCCCCAAACCAATGAGCGCGGGAGATGTTCTTAGTAAGTTATCTTTTAACTCGAAATGATTTTTAAAGTCTTTTTTGTCCAACATATATTGTAATTGATGTTTTTTAATAGATGGATATCAAAATGTTCAGTCTGGTATATCAACTGCACCTGAAAGAACCATCGACAGTTTACCAGTAAATCTATTTTTTGTAAACCAAGTTTCGGTTATTTGTTAATCTAAAAAGTTTGTTCAAGTAGTAGTAGAGTAAATACAACTTTTGATTGGTTGTCACTTCCTGTTTATTAGACTAAAAACCCTGAGAATTTTTGGGGGTGATTTATACAAAACACCCTCGACTTGTTCTCAGTTTTAAGCTGTCAAACTTTCCAATTAACTTATCTGAACTTGTTTAAAGGGTTTTATATTGGCATCAACTTGTTCTGATGATTTTGATCGCTTCTTAAAAAGTTTAAATCTGCGAAAGGAATCAGATCGATTGTAAGATTTGTTTCAAATTTCATTTCAATTTTTGTATTTAATAACAAAATGTTTTGATGATTTTGACATCAACAAAAAGCTACTTTCAATCTGCTCTTTGATGTCTTAATAGAAAATCATTTGAGACTTGGCCGTCTTCTCCAAACTTCGCATCTAATCTCGCTTGCTCCGGATTCTTCTATTTGGGAAATTCTGATCGAGTTCAATGTTTCTCATGTTCAATCGTTTTAAGAAATTGGAGTCTGGATACTGATGATGTTAATTTAGAACACCGTCGATGTTCACCTAATTGCAGGTACCAAAAGTTTGTTAAAATATTTCGAGTATTTCTCGTTTCCTTGCTTTGAAACACTTCTTTTCACTGATTGCTTCTCTAAAACAGTTCCTTTATTCAAATATTTAGATTTGTTTCTTGGTTGGTTTTCTCAGCAACTTATTTACACGAACTACTTTCACAGCACCTAAACCCACATCACAAAATACCAAACTGCTTTTTGAACCTCTTTTTTAATTCTTTTTTCAAAATGTTGAAAGCCAATCCTATTTTTTAACAAAGTCTTTTGTTGCTTCGATCAATTTAAACCAATATAGTAAACTCGCCGCTGATACCAACCACAACGCGTTAACATCTTTCGAGAACCAAATCAGAGCTGTAGACAAAAGAAGAGAGTGCAAAGAAGATAAGGGTCTCATGATCACCGAATCTTAATCACGCGCTCGTAAAAACTGTCCTTGTGTGTTTCACGCACTTGCTAAATGTAGTCATAGACTTGCTTGCCGGAAAGAAACTTTCATCTTTATACTTCCGTTTTTTCTTCATATATACCTCCTTGAATTGCATCTTCGGACTTCAAAGAGATGCAAATAGTTTTCTCGTTCATCAATCAGCTTCAACTGTTTGCTTTGTAGAATGGTCAACGGCCTCGAAGCTCGCAATCAAGCTTTACCTTCCATCTCTCCACAAAGTCAAAGTGTAGAGGTAACCATCACCTAATTTATCCAAATAATTTTCATAAATCTTGTAAACTAGGTTTTATTTCCTTGTCGAAACCCTCAATCCCCCCATATGAGATCACTGACTGCTCGGGTTGCTACATTCGACTACCGCTGGCCAAATGTAGTCCAGGCATCATGTGAGCAACTAGCAGAGGCGGGTTTCTTTTTCCTAGGTCAAGCCGATCGAGTGAAGTGTTGGTATTGTAATGGGGGATTACAAAATTGGGATTTTGATGATGATCCCTGGGAAGAGCACGGTAAATGGTACCCATCGTAAGTTGATTTATTGTGGTTTCATTCAATCTTCATCCCAATTCTTACTCAGATGCGAGTTTTTACTTCGAAAGAAAGGTTTCAACTGGGCTCAACGATTAACAGAACGATTCCCGAATCTAAATAGACCTCAACTTCTTAGTTACGATGTTCCTCCACAAGAACAGGCACAACATCATGCACCTGTCATCATTGATCCAATGGTAGAGATCTATAGAGTCATTTTACTGTATCCCTTCTCACTATTTATGATTTTAGGAAATTGTACGCAAAGAAGAAGCAGAGATCGCGAAAGCAATGATGTCTGAAGTTGTAAAGGATGTGATTGAGATGGAAAGTGATGAGCTTGCTGTAAAATATTTGATCCGAGAGTAAGTGATGAGTGGAAAGATGACCCAAGGTAAAATGTTGGATGCTTTGCAGACGAATCAGGAATTCACAACCTGAATTTGCTTCCTCTGTGGAACTTGTTGAAGAGCTGGAAGAGTTAAAATCCAGAAATAACTTTGATCTTAGATTAGAAATGGGGTTAAAGAAGTCAAACACAAAAGCAAGTGAGTAGAAGCATCTTCTGCAATTTTATCTTTTTATGATTTTAATCTTCTTATGAACAATTAAATGATCTTTTAAGGGCCAATACGCCAAAAGCTTGAGGACCAAACAGCTGAAGAAATGAAAAGAAGAATTGAAGAACTTCAAGATGAAAGAAAATGCAAAATATGTCTCGACTCGCAAGCTAATGTTGTATTCTATCCTTGTGGTCACCTTTCTTGTTGTATGAGTTGTGCAACTTCTTTAAACAAATGTCCCATCTGTCGTCGATCTATTCACAAAGTAATTCGAACTTATCATTCCTAGAATTTCATATATTTCATGTAAAGCTGTCTAAAACTTGACTGAATAAAAGATTTGCTCATCGCCGAATCCGTTGTGCTCGCTGGCATTGTTTCTTGACAATTTCTGAACTTTGTAAAAACGAATTGACTAAATTTTCTTCTATTCAATGAACATTCTTCGTGAGCACTCAACTGTATAAAAATATATTTCAGAAACCACCATTTTGTTTCATTTACAAGTTTTCATATGAAACCTAATCGATATTTCGTGTAATCAAAATTCTTTTGAGTTTAGAATAGCGATCTTTACAAAACATGACGAAAATAACAAATTTAAAGAGAAATGTAAAAGAGGAACATGAAGTTATTGGACTTTATTACAGTAGCTAGCAATTATTAAGTTTTAAAAATCACTTAATATTTATTTATTACAATAAACGTGAAGGAGGGCTCCTGAAGCGAGCACCTCTCTCTTACACACATTCTCACAAATAATACCTATTATATATATAAGCATATGACAGTAGTTAAAATTCTATTTAATGATAATTATTTCAAAATATTTGGACATAATTGAAGTTTGAATAGATTACACAGAAGAAAACAAAGATAAAATGAGAAGATGTAGCCTTGAATGAAGCAAACAGAGAGCACAACAGAAGAGCAAAGATTCTAAATATGAACTTTTACATGATTTCACCAACTATAATTTTGGAAGATCATATCTCAAATAACAATCTGTTTAATACAGATAGGAAAGCAAATAGTTGTTAAAGCGAAGTGAATATATCACAGTACAACTGTAGAGAACTAAAAGTAAACAGTTTCAAATCCAACAGTTCTCAATAATCATAGTAAACAAATTGGGACGTCGAAAAAACAAAACTTAGAAGAATTTCATTTACATTGAAGATGAAAAATAAAACAAACTTAAAAAAAATAAAAAACAAAACTTAGAAAAATGATAAATTTTTAACATTTCAAATCAACTTTCTTACGCAAGTTATATATAGTTCAAATCGAAAAATTTATTTGTTTCTTATTATATTTTCTCCTTTAATTTATAACATTCTTTGATAGAAAATTAGTAAAAATATTAAAATGTTCATTTTAATCGGCTCCGTTTAGTCTGTCCTGAACTAAAAATATTAATTTTGAAAGTCTTAGGGCGAAGAAAGGTTAAAAGTTTCAAAAAGTATTTATCATATAATGTTACCATAAAATGAAAATAATCAAAATATTTTGAAACAATTTTATACAGTTAAAATGTTATTTGTTGGATATCAATGCTATTTTGCAAACAATCAGTAAATGCTATAAAATAAAAACTTTTTATTGTCATCTTATGAAGCATAAAATATTATTTATATGGTAAATCACAAGTTTTGACAAATAAGAATATTGCCGGGATTGTACAAGTAATTTGTTAAAAAGTGTCTTCATCTATAAGGACTTTTAGAATTTATTTATTATTTATTATCTTTAGACTTAAAATATAGCTGATCTTACTTTTGCTCCAAAATCCTTAAAACGATGTATAAAATTCATTTGTTGAGATTTAAGTACAATTAAAAACAAGTTTTAAAATGTTTACTGTTTGTTAATAGAATATTTTGTACTAAAAAGCTTATCTAAATATTTTTATTAATTTTTTTCAGCTTGTAAAGCAATTACTTCCTGACAATTTTCGAAGTCTTCCAGTCAGCCAATAACATTGAAAAATAAACAAAATTTCACTTTTTTTAAGATGAGAATTTAGCTAAAAAAACTAACACTAAGTTAGAATTTTAAATCGTGATTTGACAGAAAGCTAGCATAAATGCAACTTAAACAAAAAAACTGGAAGTTTATTTGAGCTATCTAATGAGTCTCACAAAAAAATCGCTTGAAAGTAATATTTTGAAAATAAAATTAGAATTATTGATTAGAAACTTTGATAAACCTACCTGGTGATCTGATTACATGTATAATTTTTAAGGTTCAAATTACAGCAATTAATTCTCTTATAGCAAAAGTTTTGTTAATTGTTTAAAGTTTAATAAAACTCTACATTTTAGCAGACTAAGATCATTAAATTAAACTAATTCGATTATTAATTTGCAAGAAAGTAGAAATTTTTTATTATGACTTGCACATTTAGTATATATAAGAAGAAACATTTAAAGCTCAAGAATAAATGTTGAAATTAATAAAACTGATGATAAATTTATTTATATATATATGAAAAACCATAAAAAACTCCCGAGAATGTGTGTTAGTGAGATGTGCTCTCTTTAGGCACCCTCCTTCGCATTTATATATATAATAATAATAATAATAATAAATGATTTTATTCTAAATAAATTTTATAATATTGAAATTTTAAATTTCTTAATGACACCAATTGTTGATCAATCTCATACTAATGCTGTTTAGAATTTTCATTCTTAAAACAATTAAAAATGTTTTCTACAAAAAGCATTAATTAGTTAAAAATTTGTTAATTTAATCCAGTTCAATTTTCGTATTCAACAAATTTAAGCCTTTTGGAAAGAAATACAAATTCTTAACGACTATTAGAAGCGTTTTCTACTCAACTTTATCTTCTTCCGGTTGAGAAATCAAGTAAAATTTCATCAACAAAATTTACTGTTGCTGAGTTTGCAAATCATAGTAAGTTATATAAAAGTTATAATAATGTATAAATCATATACAAATATATGTGTACTGGTAATCTTTGAGTACTGCAAATTGTTTACTACCAGCTATGTTTTGAGCTTTAGTGAGGTACTTAGTTTCAGAAAATTACAATCAGCTAAATTGTATTCTATCGTCAGGTAATTATTCACTCTATTCATTAAGAATTTGAATTTATAGTAAGTTTTCTTTATAGAAAGCTGTAAGTCATGAATGAAATTTTATGGAAAGAAAGTTAAAAAAAAATATTGATCAAAATTTGACAAATAAAATATAATAAATTTTAAATGTATTTATCATATTTTTGCCAACAAATAGAAAACAACTATTTTCATATAATTATTTATATTTACACGGTGAAAAGACTGAGCAATTATCATCTATTGCCCATTTTAATTTCTATTATTTAATAGCTTTATAGGAGTGTTTTGTGATTTTTTAGTAAATCGTTTAGAAATGCCTATTCTATATAAACTCACGCCTAATATTTACTGTCAACCCACGGATTTTAGTAAATAAATAACAAACTTTTTTTCTTTATTTTATAATAATATTATTATCTATAGATCTATTATCTTTAAAAAGATAGAGTTTAGTCATATTGTTAAAAGAATTTACAAATATATAATAAAAAGAAGAAAGATTACATTTGAAACCTTATTTGCTATAACTTCTAAAAACTTATTTTTTTATTTCTTTACTTTCCCTTAGATATACCAATTGTTCATTATAGATAAAAAAGCTTGTTATAAATGTATATTTAAAGATTTATTATTATAGATTATAAATATAAAACTCAAGACATTTCATAAATCAATATTGCAAAAATCAACAATAGAAAGTTATAAGTAATTTGGTTTTAAATATTGTTTAATAAGTATTCATAAAATTGTCATAAATTTTTATTCATAGATTTGGTTAACAGAGTATTTGTTTTTGATCTTGAAGTTTTATCAGTTGCGGATACCGTGGCCATAATTGATTTATTGAAAGTAATTTATTGAAACTGTTTCTATTTAAAGATAGAAAACTATATCCTGTTATTACATTAAAGTTTTCTTCTTCAAGCTTATAATAGAGTGAGAAGTTTTTGTTATTTAATTTATTATGAGTGTTTTTAAGGATTTCTTTGTAAATACTTGGATAAGAAGTAAGAACTCAAAAACAATAAATTCAGGACCGACATTACAGTCTAAGCTAATCTCGGTTTTGTTCATATAATCTACGTCATTAGCTTAAAAAGTAAATTGAAATAGGAAATTTATCCTTTTAGAATTTAACAAAAAAAGTTTATTCTTCAAACTTTATAAACTTATACATTTATATTAGCTCATATATTTTTCATGTTTACTTAAAAAATAATATTTTTATTCTTGTAGTTAAAGAGAATTGATTTGTTTATAAACTACCTTTTTGTTTATAAATAATCAGAAATGTTTAAATACATAGAGTATTTCAATAAAATCTTAGAATATTTTTTACTAGTTGAATATAGTAGGTTAATACCAAATAAAGCGTTTCATTAGATATTGGGTAATAGTTAGGAATGTTTTGAAGATATGAGACATTTGTTTGTTTTCAGATTTTAAAAATAAAATTTTTAATGTCAAAAGACAAGAGAAAAATTAGAAAAAGCAAAATGCTCAGTCATTTTCAACAGTCTGTTTAAAATTAAGTCAAAAGGTTTTAGCATTATTTTTTCTTTTATGCTACAACAAGCTATTTTTAGAAAGTAAAGAAATTTTAACGTCGCCTTAAAAATTATTATTGTAAATGTGGTTGAAGCTACATTAAAAAACTAAAAAAGATACCCTACAGACTTATCTACAAAATTATTTTTACCTAGTAGACTTTAGAAACTTTATTTGTAATACAAACTTTGTTTACTTTTGTTACTCAGCACTAATATTTATATAATGTATATTTTCAAAATTGTTTTCATAATATTTAACCAGTATTAGCAATTTCTAAATATTTAAATTGAGAAGGAGACAGCCTATAACCAAAGTATTGTACCCTAACGAAGGTAAACTGTAAGCGTGTGTTTGCTGATTAGTCATGCGTAGCAGTACGTTTTATAATACCAACAGTTTTATTATCAGCAAGTAAAATTAGTCAGTGCAAGAATAAATTTAAGATGCTTAGAGATTAGCTGTTGTGATACTTTATGTTCAACCATAGATCTATTTTTCTGTATGTTAATAAGTTTTTTTAATGTTTAGATTTTATTTTAATTAGAGAAATATCAAGTTTTTAGAAATGTTTTAAGAGTTGTCTAAAAATTGTTCCAGCTAACTAGTTGTTAGGTATGAAAGGGCAAAGAATTGTTAGATAATCATGTAACTAAAAATTGATCTATGACTAATTTACCAATTTTTCTTTCCATTATTATTTGATTCCACAGCTTTAAAGTTGTCTTTTACTGTCTACAAAAAAGGTAATAGAAGTCAAAATATTTTAGATTTTACTTCACAGTAGTATGATAGTCAAATTTAATATTCATCAGATATTAAGCAAAACTGTTCATCGAGATCCAAACTTGGGTGATGCATTAAAAAACTTTTTTCTTTCAAATAAGAGCTCATTTACTAATAATCGTCGCACTCAATAAACTTTTTATGGTATCAATTTTCTAAATTTATTATATGTAAATATAAACAATCAGTTATTTCGAAATCTTATCTAGTCGAAACAAAGTTTTTATATTTTTTGTTAAAACTTAACTCTTTTCGCTTCAATTATAAACGAATGTCTTTATTTAGACAAAATATTATCTTTAATTAGTAATACAAAAGATGCCAAGACGTTTTTAGGGGGACGTAAACGGGGCTTTTTCACAACCGTTTCAAATTTTTTTATCGTATATTGCAATCTTGAAATTACAGCTACTTCTCTGGTGTTTTTAAAATTTCAGAGTAAAACATTTTTTATGTCAAAGCAAATCGATTAGGTAAAAATGAAAAATGTTGGTTAAATTTAAAAATAGAAATATTTCTTTTTAAGCTGTTGTATGGAATGATTTCAACTAAATTACTGGTTATTTCAAGATAATTTGATTAAATTATGTGACTATTAAGGTTTTTTTTATTTTTATGCTCTGCAGTAAATACGTAGATTAAAATTTTTTTAACTGAATTTTTTTTGTTTTGCTATAAATTGAAAAAAAATTATTATTATTTCAATCATTTTGAGAGGCAATTGAAACTAAATAGTATTGACCATAGATTACATGTTTTTTCCAATTCTAGAATATCTAAACTGTTGATAATCTACAGGTAACATGATTAAAGTCATCTTTAATATACTAGCAATACCATTTTATTTGGTATTTTACATGCTACAGGCATTTTTTCGCCTGTTTGTATCTGCTGCAAAAAAAGATGTAGATGGGAAAATTGTTCTGATTACTGGTGCTGGTAGCGGAATTGGTGAGTAACTTTTGTATAAAGATATTTATTTTGTACTTTGTATTATGCACAAAAAAATCTCAGTTTCATACAAATAGGTTTGAATTATATTCTCTATCAAGATTACAATTGAAACTCTAACAAATAATTTATGATTGTTTTATAAAAAGAAATTGCTTTGTAATTTGGCATAGCTGATGTTGATTTAGTGAAAAAATGAAAATGTTTAGTTTTAAAAAACTAAGTAAACAAGATTAACATTAGATTTTAAATTGCACTAATTATATGAAACCAACAATATAATATATATTTATATATATGATATAGGACAATATTTGCTAAACTTAATTTTCGTTATATACTTCTATAGGCCAAAAGATGTGTGTTCAATTCGCCAAACTTGGCTGTAAAGTTGTTGGAGTTGATATATCTTCCGATGGATTAAAATCCACTGAAGATTTGATGACAAAATTACAAATGAAAAGCAAATGGAGATGTTATAAATGTGATATCAGTGAAAAAAACGCCGTGTACGAAACAGCTAAATTGGTATGTTTGTTTTTACATAGTTGTTAAATAAAGTTCAAAATATTTAGACAAGAACTTAATTATAACCAAACAAGATACAATTTCGCTTGTTGCATAAGATTGCAAATATAAAATAAAAAAGTTTAGATACTTTATTTGAATAGTTTTTAGGTTATGAAAACGCTGCACAAGAGATAATACTGTTAGTTTTTTCTATAATGTCAACACTGTAAATTTTAAGACATCTCTTAATCACGTAGTAATTAGTGAAAAATGATTTACGAAAATTCTATTACTTAATTAATTATTATATAACTGACTTTTTAAATTCAAAGGGAAAACAAGTATTATATAAACCATTCTGGTTAGTTGAAGCGCTAAAATCTCTGTTAGCTGTACGAAACTTCACCCAATTCACCTGGTGCTAGCAACTAACTTGTTTTAATGCAACTTTTAGTATTTAGCTCATCAAATTCCGAAAAACGTTATGACCAAAACTGTTGTTTAGATAAAAACAGAAGTTGGCGACGTCGATATTTTGGTAAATAATGCAGGAATTGTGACAGGAGGTGATTTCTTGGAATGTAAAGATGAACAGATTATTAAAACTATGAATGTAAACTGCATCTCTCATTTTTGGGTAATAAAACAAAATATGTGATTTAGAAAACCAAATATCTATGAGATTTTACAGACGCTGAAAGCATTCTTGCCAAGAATGATAGAAAAAAACTCTGGACACATAGTTACAGTGGCAAGTGCTGCTGGACTTTTTGGGATGCCTCTACTAGTAGATTACTGTAGCAGGTGACTGTTCAATTATATGTATTATACCATATTTTATCTTTCAACTGTCTTATTTTTTGATAATTTTTTATTTAATAGTGTTTTTTATTAAATGATATCATCAACTCAATATTGATTTTGAATAAGTAAACTTTATATTTATGAATTAACGTATTATATTCATCTCTTAAATTAAAACTTGTACACTTTCAAATAATTTGTTTTTTTAAACGGAAATTTTCAGTAAGTTTGCAGCAGTTGGATTGAGTGAGTCTCTTGACATGGAAATGAGACATCGTAAAAAAACTGGAGTACACGTAACAACAGTATGTCCTTTTTACATTGATACCGGAATGTTCAAAGGTGTACGTAGCAAGTAAGATAACAAGCTGTTTATTAAAACAATCTGACCTTTTATATACCATTTAAAAATTATCTCATTTTTTCAAATTTATAATGTTTGGATTTTTTAAACAATTTTTCAAAGTATTTTAATTTTGCTTATTTTTCAGTCTTATACCAATAATTAAAGCAGATGACGCTGTCTCAGCAATTATGGAAGGAGTATTGAGAAATGAAAGCCACGTAATCTTGCCTAAGATCACAAAACTAAGTTATTTTTTCAAAGGGTAATTAAGAAATATTTCTATATCACAAAAATTACGCATTTAAACTTAACAGCTTAAAATATCAAAAAACAATCTTAGTTTTGATATTCTTCGATATCCGCTAATTTCAAAAATACTTATATTTATCAACTAAATTCAAACTGAAAATAATCAATTAACTCTCTAACCACCATATTCAAAATATGGAATTTCGAATTATATAATTTTATTTTTTGTTGAAATAATTACAAACTAATTCTTTAGTTTTCTTTTGAAGATACATTTATAAAGCTTTCTGTTTCATTCTATATTTAATTATTCAAATTGTCTTTAAAATTTACCTACTTATCTTTGATAAGGCAATACTTCTACTTCTAAATGATCTGTTAAAATGAGTTGAAATTAGACTTTCTTAAACTTATTTAATTCAGCAATTTTTCTCGAAACAGTGGCTAGTTACACATTTTTAGTTATCATTAGTTTTCCTTTTTAATAATCTTATTATAGCATAACATAATATAGGTAGTACTGGTATGTGATACTGTTATTATTTCCTACTGCATGTTTCATAGTATAGATTTTTATTTTATATTTTAGCATGATGTCAACCAAAATGGTATTTACACTTGGAGAAAAGATAGAGATTACAGGAACAATGGAAACCTTTAAAGGAAGGAACTAAACTTTACAATTAAAGATCAAACTGAACATTTAGTACTTGCTTCAAAGATTTCTTAGAAACTTGTTTTTAGTAATTTAAGCTGTTAATTGCTTGTGTTCTTAAGTGTAACATACTTCTAACTGATGTAAGGTAGTTAAAGTGATTTTATGAATGATCCAAATTAAAAGGAAATTAGAAGATTAATATTTCTGATAATTTTATTTAAAATGCAGTTGCTATTTAAAAAAGTGACATTATTGAATAGAAATTAAAAATTAAATTAATAAGAGCTATAGAAAACTCATCAAAGGTTTCTTAACAAATAAATGAAATTTATCTTTTATAAATATACTTTTCGATTTATTTTCAAAGACTTACCAATTTAAATAGTTTTAATAAAGTTAAATTTGACTTAGATATATTCGAACATACATCATATTTAAAGTAAAAAACAAAAACAGCACAGACCGCGTTTAGACACCATTGCTATGCGCATTCGTGAGAAAATTCAAGAATTCTTGACTTTAACGGATAGGTTAACATCATCAAACATCATTGCGTGTTTTTTTTGGTCTAAAATGAATGTTGAGATCTACGATAGCTTATTTGAAGCTTTTGGAAATCAGACTTATAGCAGTAAGGACTGGTTCGAAGAAAACATCGGCATGTTACTTCCCGCTGCTGAGCGGGAGCGCATGTAAAGCACCAGTATAAACCTAACCCAACAACTCTGAGCAATTTGCGCGAGGCTAGAAAGTAGAGCTGTGGGATAACGAGTTTTGACTTTGTAAAAAGATTGAAGTTGCATCAGCAATGGGTGACACCAGATCGGTTTACAATAGTATTAGATGTACAACTCTGCCTATGACAAGTCTAACCGCTCTCCTGCAATTTGCCGAAAGAGAGGTCTTTTACAATAAAGACCAAAAACTAGGGAGGTGGGAGGAATATTTTTCACTCCTCTACTCCCAAAAAATACCGTGACTAACACCACGCCGAATAAAATGGAACGACTACCGATCATACACGATCTAGATTGCAAACCAACAAAAAAAGAACTCACCCAAGCTATTTGAGCCATGTGTTCTGGAAAAGCACCAGATAGCGACGGAGGAATACCCTTGCTCAACATTGTAGGGAAAGCATTCGCTCATGTATTGCTTCCTCGCCTACAAATATTAGCGGAACGGATATATCCAGAACTATAATGCGGTTTCAGATTTAAACGCTTTACCATGGATATGATTTTTTCTGTGTGCCAATTATAGGAAAAATACAAAAAACGAAACAGGCCTTTATATATCGCGTTTATCGACGTTACTTAAACTTTCGACTTTGTCAGCAGGACTAAATAGTAAACAATTTTCATTTTCAGTGTCCTCGCTGCATGTCACGTTTAACGTGATAGAAAAAGATCTCGAACAAGTAAGTCTTAAGGCGCAATGGTCTGACAGCAATGTATAGGACAACATTCTACAAAAGCGGAGGTTTGCTGGCTTGGTTCGTCGGATGTACGACGGATGGATCCCAAGAGATCTGTTGTATGCAGAGATATCTAATAGCAAACGCAACATTGGTGGTTCCTGTCTCAGCTTTAAAGAAACCAGCAAGCTATCAAATCGCTCAACATCAATACTAGCAATTGGGAAGACATCGCAGAGAATCGATCCGAATGGTACTCTCTACTTTGCAAACAACTGAAGGAGAAAGAAGAAAAAACAGCTCTAAAGAAAAGAAAGAAACCCTAACTATTTTTTATACTTCATTCCACTCTATCTTACTCATTTAGTTACTCTGCATTTCACTGTGTTTTGCTTTATTTTTAATACAAAGCAAATCCTGCATGGTCGAAGAAGGCGCCTATACTTAAAAGAGACCGTATCACTTTTCGAGCAAAAACAGACTGAAAAAAGTAGAATCAGTTTACATGAAAGAAGAATAGATAATTTGACTTTAATTCCAGTTTCACTTAGTCAAAAACAACTGATATTGTAGATCAAGAAAAAATTGATTAAACCCTTTTAATTTTTTTAATTTGTGAGATTGTGTGTTCGCGGGAAGTGCTCTATTCAGGCAATCTCTTTCGCATTTAATGTAATAAATAAATATTTTTGTCTACAAGAAAACTTGTCATGAGGTTCATAACTACTACTGTTCAGGTAGAAGCTGTTATTACACAATGAAAAAAAATATTTTTTAGCAGTTTCAACTTCTAATTACAAGATCTGTGATAAAAAATATCCACAGAACAAGCTTTTCATTTTTTAATAATTTATTTTCGTACTTGTCTTAAAGCTTATACTTTGAATAAATTGTTTTCTATATTAGCTGTTTTGTCTTATGCTGAGCTCGGATAAGTTTTTCGCATATAGTTTAAAGCATTATTTATAGTATTTGCATCAATACTAATCACTCTTCTAAACAAAAAATGGTGAGTGAAGTGTACGTTTGTTTTATAACTTTAATACCATTTTGCTAAAGAGTGTATACAAATGATAGACAATAAAGAGCAACAAAATAAAAGTAATTAGGGTTTTTTTGTATTTTTGGTTAGGTACGTTCATGACTAAATAAGCCAATACACAGAAGGCAAATATTTTTTACAGAGATGTTATGAATGAGCTATTTTTTCTTTATGCAGCTTAATCATCTTCAAGTTGGAATAACTGGGATTGTTTTATAGCAGCTCTTTCAACAAGAACTTTTCTAGGCCCTTGTATTTTTTTTTGAAGAAACTCTATTTCTACAGCAAGATGAAGATTTTTAATGAAATACAATTTTAGGTAAATATTTATTTTCTATCAAAATAATCTAATATCATCTGATTAAAAAATACCACCAAATAGGGCCAGCCATTGCTAATCTGTTGTATACAACTCAATCAGTGTTAGTATCAAATAATTTTATGTTACCTACATACTTAAAGTGCTACATGGGTCTAAGTTTCTCGCTGTTGAAAGTGATATGAAGACGATGGTATTCGTCATATGAAACAGTATGGTGGAAAGTTCCTGTCTTTTTAAAGGTTACTTTAAGTCTGAAGAATTTTGTGACCTTTGCAAAATAACATTTATATTTACAACACCGATTCAATGTGTAATAAATAAAATAAACCAGCGTCATCAAGAAAAAGAATATTACAAACAATGAAGTGGAAAGCTTTAACTCTAGGCCTTAAACGTTCTAAGTTAAATCGGTAGTCATCATGGCGAAACCTAGCATAAATTTTGTCTTCGTCATTAAAACCATTTTTACTATATTACAAAGGTTTTGGTTTGTTATTTGTCTTCAACTTAAATGAGGTTTCCTGGAAAAATACTTTCTATTAATTATCTTCTTTTAACGATCTTTGTCTTATTGAAAGGACTAAGATTAGTAATACGATTTTAATATATTTCACAATCATAAAGCACAGTTAATTAAACTATTAAAATGTTACATCTCTAAATAATCAATTCAGTTTGCTTAAAGATTTTTGCTTTAATGTGAAAAAGCGTTAACAGTTTTATAACAAATTATACTCTTAAGTAATACCATAAAAATCTTTTTCTACAAATCTTAAATTTATCAAATTACATTTGTTTTTAATCTTATATGCTAATAAATAATTTTTGAAATTAAAAAAGATCTTTTTCTTCGTAGGTTTTTGAAAATTTTTCAAATTTTAAGCTGTAGTTTCAAATCAAATACTTTTAAATTTTAAAGCAGTTTGGAATAAACCATAATATGTAACGATCTTAATGTGAGGCCTAGTAATTTTATTCATATATTTATGATTTTATTTTTGACTAACAGTATTGTTAGCATTTTTTAGCTGATTTTTATTTTTTACAGGCATAGAGATTTGAAATTTATTTAGTAAAGTTAAAAGCTGTCTTAAATTCAAATACATTGATTTAATTGTTTAATATAATTATCTAAACGACTATAGGGCATTTAAAGGAGATATGATGTTGTATTTTATTAGTAAAATATTTTGTTATATGGAATTTTAATTTTTTTAAATTGATTGCCTGTTTTTATATACCCAATTTATAATATATATCATACTTCTGGTGACTAGATTAGTTTGTATAAAGTTTTTTTTGTTTTAACTCAAAGCATAGAAAATTACCTTGTATCTTTTTGATTTTAAAAATTATATTTAAAATTTTATAACAAATTTTAGATTATTATTTTAGATTAAGGCTAAGAATTAAATGAAAATTTAAATTTGTAGTTTTAAGTAGTTTAAATTAACTTGACACTTTTATTATGTATTTAATAAAATTTGTCTAAATGCTATAATATTAAATTCATATGTTTAAAGAATAACATATTAGAATTAATAATTCGATTTTATTTTTGCTTATGTAAATATTTCTTAAATTTAAGTAATTGGTTAATATTTAAAGTTTACTTAAGTAATTGATTATTTTCAATTGTATTTAGGATAAACGCTTGGAGCATTATTAAGTAATTGTTTCAAAACTTTTATACTAAAACTACTTCTCAAAAATAATTTCATGAACATACCTCCAAGATGGCTGCATTGCCCAAGAAAGGGTAATTTGGTAGCAAATCTCTTTCTACCTTTCAAAACACCTTTAGATTCAAAGTATGATAATGATGTATCTGATGAGTTCAGGTGGGTTGAAAAAAAAATATAAAATAACAAACTATGTAAGTTAGGTCTTTATAAGGTATAAAAAGTAATTTACAGCGCTAAAAAATTAAAATTTTATATATTTATTATTTTGTATTTGTTTATATTTGATATTTTATAAATTTTTTTGTTTTTTAAGGTTTAAGCCTCAAATGCTATTTACATATCTCCAAACTCTAAAAGTTGATTTAGGATTAGTTATTGATTTGACTAATACTACTAGGTGAGTTTTATTTGTTGTTTTTTACCTGATTTAAAAAAATCATGGTCTTACCTTTGTCATCGAACTTATCATATTAAAATATTAACAATAATTATCTTTTTATAATTTGTTTTAAGCTCTCTTGATTTATTATTTTTTATAAACTATAAAAAATGATAATATGAAAATTCTAAAGTGTTCTATTATAAATGTTTTATTGAAAACTGATTTATTATTCTTATTTGAATATATCTATAAAAATATTAGATTTTTAAATGTAATTTTATTTATTGTTAAAATATCTTTATTGTCAGGTTTTATAATCCTGATGAATTTACTTCAAATGAAATCAGGCACCAAAAAATTGCTTGTAAAGGGTAAGAGTTGATTTTTATTTGATCCTGCTAATATTGAACAAATTACCTGATATATTTGAAGCACATTTAATATCTATTATAGTTGAAATAAGCAAATTGGCAAAGAGTTACATTAGAAATGTTTGTTTTTAACTCATTTTGTTCTTGTAAACTGACAAAACTAATTAATTTCTTATTTATGTTTCAACTTGTGACTAATTGTTATTACTTTGATAAACATGTAACAACTTTTTGTTTACCTTTTTTATTTAAAAGATTTGCCTATTTTTATTTGTTTCAAAATTTAAAGCAACAAAAAACTTCTGCAAATAAGTTTTAAAGATGTATAAAAGTGTTTTGTTCACAGACATGATGAATGCCCAGATACAAACACTGTCAGATTGTTTGTCAACCTTTGTGATACATACATTCGAATGAATCCACACAAAAAAATCGGTGTACATTGTACACATGGTTATAACAGAACTGGTTATTTGATTTGTTCATATTTGGTTGAGAAGTTAGATTGGAGGTAAGAATTGTTTTTGACATTTTCATAATTTTCTCTGAAATCATTTTATTTGACATTGTGTTACTAATTTTGAAAATTCTATCTTGCAATGAAACTGTAACTGTTATGTAAAAAATTAAAAAATTATGACAAATGTTTTCAATTTCTTAATTACTAAATGGTGAATTCTTGAAATTTGTGTCAAGTATAATTTAGATAAAATAGCTGAAATATATCTAAGCAGTTTATAGTTGTTTTTAAAAATTATTTGCCCCAAATTTGTTATCCTATTTTAATTTTGATGCCCTATCTCAATTGCTTCTAATTTTATTACTAATTACATCACTACAAAATAAGATCATAAATTAATTTTTTTTTGAGGAACTTAAATGACTTTCAAGTAGGTCCTTTGAAAACCACATTTAGAGGGAGACAACTTTTAAACATCCCCATAACATCCCAAGATGCTAACATCACAGTTTCTCATGCCCCAGTCTTCAACATACCATCCAGAGGTTTCAAAATGTCTTCAACAACCCCCCTTTTAAATGACCTAATTTACGTTTTTTTGACATTTTCTACGTTTGTGAGTTTTAAACTTTCATATTTTCTTCTACTTTCAGCATAGAAGCAGCTTACCACACATTTGCAAACATGCGGCCTCCTGGCATCATCAAAGGACACTATATCAAAGAGTTATATGAAAGATATGGAGAAGAAGAAATCCCCCCAGCACCCCCGCTTCCTTCTTGGCATACAGAATCAGATGATAGTAATGATCAGGTTTGTTTCATCAAGTTTGTACCTCAAAACCTCATCTTTCAGGTGACAACTCGCAAACCCACAACCAACCCCCATCCAGGCTTCCGTCACATTTTAAGAAGGTGCCCTTTATATTTCTAACTACTACATCTTTTCAATTGATGACGTCATTCAGGTAGTGAAAAGACGCTTCTTTGACGCGATGGAATTCGAGCAAGTTGTCCAGGAAACGGATGCGAGAGTTGTTTATGAAGTACAGAACACAGTGAAGCAAATGTGTGAGACTCATCTGTAAGTTGAATTTCAAATCAACAAATTTCCAGAAAGTTGATTGAAATATTAAATATAAGTTCCGTTTTTCAAAGATTCAAAAGTCAGTTTAATCGAATCTTACTAAAATCATTTTGCTGTTAAATAAAAATTGAAATATTTTTCGGAAAGTTTTATTCAAAGAAATTCTGTTTCTATAGAAATGGATTTTGTGGGGCTCAACCCGTTTCGATGACTCAAGAAAACATGAGTATGTTGTGTGAGAAACCTTTCATGGTGAGCTGGAAGGCTGATGGAGCTCGTTACCTGATGTTAATCAAAGACAAGAACCAAGTTTATATGCTAGATAGAGACAACGCTGTCTTCCAAGTGAGTTGATCCTTATTTCCTTCACTTCTACTAACTCTTAGCTTCTTCAAGATCCGAAATTTAGATTTTCCTTTCAAGAAGAATTTAGAAGATCATCTGAAGAACACATTAGTAGACGGTGAACTGATTGTGGATGAGGTAGAAGGCCGCAAAATCCCAAGATATCTCATCTACGACATCATCAAATTTCAAGTACTTCCTCACTGACCTTTATCCAATCTTCTTCATCTTCTCCTGCTAGAATGAGCCTGTTGGTAAATGTGGCTTCAAAGTTCGCTTAGGATGTATCCGACGTGAAATCATCGAACCACGAAACGATAAGACTCGCCGTGGAATGTTAAATCGATCAAATGAGCCTTTTAGTTTGAGAGCAAAGGACTTTTGGGATGTGAGGCAAGCATCCGAGTTACTAGGAGACAAGTAAGATGCTTTTCCATTTCATTTGTTTCTTAAAAACTCAAATTTTTGAAATCTAAATAAAAATTCAGATTTTAATTTCACTTTAAGCCAACTTTTGAAATTGTTTGATGATCTTTAGATTCAGTAAAATGGTGTCTCATGAAGTTGATGGTCTGATCTTTCAACCAGCATCTGAGCGTCCTCCAAACGTTGACGTAAGGCTTTTTTTTTACATCTTTCCACTTTCTCATCTTCTACTTTTTCTAGATGTATAAATCTGGTCGAAATTCTGATATGTTGAAATGGAAACCTTCCAGCTTAAATAGTGTCGATTTTTTACTGAAAGTCACTAGGGAAACTGGCGTTGGATTAGTGCCCACTTTAAAAGGTCTGTTATATGTCGGACAAATGGACCAGCCCTTATCACAAATGAAAGTAATTTTGATCTGATCATTTCATTCACTGCTTTGAAATGTTTTTTGATATATGATTTAATTAAATGTTTTTTTAGATGACAAAAGAATTAAAAGCATATAATAATAAAATAATTGAATGTACTTTTTGTCAAAAAACTGGTTGGAAAATGATTAGAGAGAGAACAGATAAAAGTTTTCCAAACTCTTACAACACAGCAAAAGGTAACACAGTCTAATTATTACTCCCTTTCTTGAAATCTGCTATTTTTTTGACTTTATTTAGGAGTCATGGAAAGTATACAACATCCGGTTACAAAAGAAATGTTGATAAATCTGATCAGAACTCGAAGTTATGCATGCAGAAGAGGTTTGTTGCAATTACTTGGCAATTTATCAACTTTTAACTGATTTATTTGCAGCCCAACAAGCTGCCGCCCACCAAAACCCTCAAATTCTTCAGCAGCAACCACGAAAACGTCCACATGACCAAACACTAATGCCGCCACCACAAAAACCGATCCGTAAAAACAATATGTGACCGGCTCTATTTTCAGCAACAATTGTTTAAGATAGGAATATTCAACATTTCAATCTTCCTTCTTCTAAACAAGTCTATCTATTTTCAATAAACTTTTTTACTAAATAAGTTTTTGGAATTGTTTTACGATAGAAGCTGCTTTGGTGACATTTCTCTATTGGCTTTTGTTTAGTCAATTTATGAAATATTTCTATTTATACTTTGAAAGTTGTTTATGTGATTTGTGAAGAAAATAAACATTCTAAGCGACTGTAAAATCGAAATTCGATTAATTTTCATCAATGAAACTCCAAAGATTGTTTCTGGATAATAAAATCTCAACTTGATAAGGGTCTTTAGAACCTCTGGTCAAAGATATGAATCTATTTTTTGACAGTGGTATTGCAAGCTCATTTTTAAATCTTTATTGCTTGGTTCGACTAGCTAATAGTTGTCTTTTGAATCCACAAAAAATGAAGTTACAACTATTAATGACAAGATATGAGATAATACAACCATTTGATAATCCTAGAAATCATTTGTAGGTAATGTACAAGCTGTAATTGTGCTTTGATAAATTCAACCATCATTTAATTGCAATTTATAACCTGAAAATTTGTCTAAAAGTAGAAAGTATTTCTCGTCTTGCCAATTTAACTGCACTCAAAATACCTAGAATTATTTGAAAGGACATAGATGAGACATAGGAGTGTTTCGCTTATTTCAAACCCGGATAAAAGGGCCTTGTTAGTCTAGTAATGAAACTTCTAGGTGGCGAAAAACTACGAATTTATTATCATTACAAAAACTGACAACTTACGTAAGCTCCTTGGTAAGTCAATGTAAATAAACATTTACAAGGCTGAAAACTAAAGTTTAAGATAAATTTATCACTCTATGAATAATTTAGGAAAAAGATCATAAAAATCTTTTTAAATTTAAAATTGAGTGAAAGAAGTTTTGTAGTTAAGATGAATAAATTGAAAATATTGCAACCAAATTACTTTGGTTTTTGAAGTGAAATTTAATTTAAAAATAAAAAACTTCAACAACTGTATATATTTATTGTCCTAGATGATAAAGACACAAAAGTTTGAAAATTGAAAATATCAACTGAAGCATGCTCTGAACAAGGAGCAAATAGAAATATGAAATATTTGGAGCATGCGGTCTATCAAATAATGTTTCATGATTTCTACCAACAGTTGCTTTAGTTTAATCAGTATCATCCCAATCTCCACCTCCTTGCTTGGGAGGTTTAGGACCCCCGGCTTTCTTGGCCATAATAATTTGGTCAACTCGAAGAACAGTTACAGCCGCGTTTGTAGCCAATCGTAAAGCCCAATGCTTAACTAGATATGAATCTAAAATATTAGCTTCAAGTGAGTCGATAATCTTTCCATTTTCAATATCAACTCCAAAGTTACATTTGCTTTCATCCTAAACACAGATACTTTAATTAAGATCAACAAAAACTCACACAAGTCCAACCTCATGAGCTGCATTCAAGTTAGTGACGACATCTGTAGGATTAAGACCTGCATTTTCAGCTAGAGCGCGAGGTACAACTTCTAGAGATTCTGCAAACTTCTTGATCGCATATTGTTCTAAACCTGGACACGCTTCACCAAGCTTTTGAATTCTTTTGCTCAGTTCAACTTCACAAGCTCCAGCACCAGCAAGTAATCGCTTATCCTACAACTTGACAGTTGATTGGCTGTTTCATTCACCAATTACGTTTACTTTGGTGTAGACTTTGAAATTGTTCACAGCATCATCAACTGCTCGTTCCAAGTCATCAAGGATGTTATCTGTAGAAGCACGGAGCACAAGAGTGCTGACAGCTACTCCTTCGGAAGATGTATGCTCAAACACGACAACATTCTTATCTCCGATCTCATCTTGACGAACAACAGAACAATGTCCAGTTTCTTCTTTCGTTGGAACCGTCTAATTAACAAATGATCGTAATCAAACCAACTTGCAACTTGACTGTAAACTAAGTTCACCAGTTTAGGTAGCGCTGTTGCTTTGATGGTGCGGCAAAGACGACGAAGATCGAACTTCGAGTTTAATCTCACCACCATCAATTTGTATTTATTTGCAAAATGCAATGCTAGATCAGAAACCTTTCCACCGGACACAACAACGTTCACTCCACTTTCAGCAATCGCTTTCACATGCTTTAAATAGAAATCAATTCAGCAAATTTGTTCTCAGTAACTTGTGGGTCTTACCGATTCCATCAAGTTCTCTTCCCCTTTACTGAAGTCCATCAGTTCTTGAGCGTTCTTAATTAAAACGGTTCCTTTAGTTTCAGTTGCCAACATATCAAAGGGGCAGGTGAAGACAGCAATGTTGGCGTCCTTGACGGTTTGAATTTCACCTTTAAATAGATGAGACAAATGTGAAAATTTGCAGAATACATTTGAAATTTCAACTGATGAAACCACTGATATTTTTCATGGTTACTTCAGTTGTATTTGTGTTTTCTAAATCACTAAATTTATTCACATAAACTTAATCAATCAACTTTCTTAATATTTTTGTCTTAAATCAAGTTGCGAATAAAAAATCATTTTTGTGATTTTACTTTAAAAAAAATCTGACTCTTATAAAACAAAAAGATGTACTTTCACAAGATCTCTGGAAGAGCATTCCGTTCATGACGGAAGAGGAGAGGATTCCTGATCCGAGAAGTTTTGCAACTCGAATGTTGTCTACGTTGAATTGAAGAGACTGAGGAGGCAGAATGCTAACTGAAATTAGATGAAGTTACAAATCAAAACTATTAAAAGTAGAATATGGTTTCAAGTATATGAAGATATTTACCACAAGCCTTGGAGATCAAATCCGCTAAAAACTCCTCATTTCCGTATTGTTTGCTAGCAAGAGGAGATTTAAGAGCTTTTGAAACTGCTTCAGCGCTTCTTAGATCAGAAACAGAAGTGCAGACAAGATCTGTTTAAGATGAAAAATTGCTTCAATGGTATTGTATGAAAAAAAATTATCAAAATTTCAGCTTTGATTCAAACATCAAAAAACTTCAAATAATAATTTAGTATTTAAAATTTGATAAAAACCTGGCAAAATTTTGACAGCTTCTTCACAAGCTTGCTCATATCCTTCAATAACTTCAGGAACTGAAAGACCCATTCTTAACAGTGATTCAGCATGGTTCAAAAGCGCCCCTGTTAAAATAAATGCATTTGTTGAATCAATTGAACACTTTCAAAGAGGTTTTATTAACCCACCAGCAAAGATAAGAACAAAGTTTGTTCCATCACCAACTTCCTGTTCACACATTTCAGTGGCAAGAACAATCATTTTTGCTGCTGGATGCTGCACCTAAATTCATAAGATACTGATTACGAAATATGTACAAGCAACCTAAACACCAACTTGTGTTTACTGAACAAAAATCACTAACTTCAAGTTCCTTCAGAATTGTTGCAGAATCATTTGTGACAAAAAGTTTTTCAATGTGATTAATTACCATCTTGTTCATACCTGAACAAACATCTTTATATTAGATATTAATAAATTATAGTTCACACAAAGCAACCAATATCTGTTACTTAAATTTTGAACTGCAAAAAGTTAACACTGATAACACAAAACCATAAATTATTAAACTATATAAAAGCTAAGAAGTTTTATAAAAAAACCAATTTCAAATGGCCAAAAATGTTCAAGGTTAAACATCTCAAGAGATATAAATTTGAAATTAATGTTTGATCAAAATAAAACTTATTTATAAGAAGTTGTATTAACCGTGTGGTCCAAAAGCACTTCGATTTGTAAGTGCAAGTTGCTTGCAGGCTTTGATGTTTCTATAAACAGCTTCTTCAAGACCTTGAAAGTTCTATCAATTTAAAAAATAGATATTTAACTTTCATTTAGTTCAAAGCAGATGAAACTACAAGTTATTTCTATTTACTATAGAATAAAATATTATCATTTACAAAATTATATTTTTAAAATTTTATATTAGATTGGCATCAACAATATTTAAGGCAAATTATTAAAAAGTAAAGCAAATAAACTAAATAAAATAATAAAGTTTGGTTCACTAACTCTTGCTCCATCTTTTAACATCTGTTGATATCCAGGAGCTCTTGGAACATGGAATGCCATAATGCTTTAATGGTAATAATCTTTACTAAATACAAAAATATCCTAATTTTTGCCAAAATATAATTTTTGTTAATGATAAAGCAATTATAGATAAAAAAGAAAATTATACAAAATAATTAATCTATTAACTATTACAGAAAGTTTTATAAATCAAATCAATTTTTATAAAAATACACATAAAATAAGTTAAGATTTAACACAACATTTCATGCAAAATTACTAATTATAAATTTATCAATTTACTTATAAACATAAAATATAATAGATCAAAAGAATGTTTTAACTATTTATTTTAGGTTTTCAACTTTATCATATTTCAAATAATAAAGTTATTATAATAATATTCTGCTGTTATTACTTTAGTTTTAAATATATTTCAAATAAATCATTGCAAGTAACAGTTATATTTAAACTAATAAATTTGAATATTATCATAAATGATTATTTCAAAGGTTAGATTTATTATTATATTAGAATAATAATAAAATTTATTATAGATCAATCAAAGATAGAATTTACATTTTAAACTTATCAGCGAAATTATTATCAGTACTGTGCTATGATGTTTTTTATTCAAAATAAACTTGAAATAATAGAGTTGGTAGTTTGAAAATTAACCGATTTTTCTAGCACATTCTAAAGTTTATCTGAATTTCCTTTTCTTGTAGTGTTTCACAAAAAAAAAATTAAATAATTTTCAAAAAATGTGCTTACAGAAACTTAACTAGTAACCATACAATAAAAAACTAAAAGTTTGATGTATACTCCAAAAGAATTAATTCTAATTTTTACAAGTAATACGAGTCTTAGTTTGAAAATTCATTAAGGTATTGTTAAATACAAGTTTCAAATGAATTATGAGACTTTTTTTTCATGATAAAAATTTAAAAAAATAATATTTTTTATTTCTTTTTAGTATTCGTCAATAGCTATGATACTTTTCACAAATGTTACAAACTGAAACATTCGAATTGAAACTATTTACTATATTCAAAAAAAGAAAGTTTAATGTTTTACTTGTTAAATAATTTTTAAACAATTTTTCGAACCAGCTATCTTAAGAGTCTTGAAGACAAAATTAAATCTGTGAAAGCAATAAATAAGTGTAAATTATATAAAACTCAAAATTTATTTTTATTTTGATAGAAACGATTGTAGATAAAACAACGTTGTAATAAACTATTATAGTATTTACTTGATTGGCTAAAAAAAATTAAAAAAGTTGAAAGTCCAAATAGATCAAGCAATAGCCCATGGAGAACTAAATGTATAGTAGTTAGAAATAGCGGGGTAGTGGAGAGATGGGTTATTATCAAACAATAAATCTATTGACAGAAAGAAATGTTTTTCCAATACCATTAATTACAGATACGGTTAATGAGCTGGTTAAATTTGAATTTTTAGCTTTTAATAACTTGAAACGGGTCAGCCTCCAAAATAACCCTTCCAAACTGATCACAGAGACAAGGCTTCGGGTTACAGCTAAAAGACTATCTTCACGACATATTATTATCATTTCACCCAGCTAGCAGGGTTTTATCTAAGTTCTTAGAAAAGCAAAACACCTTGTTT
Source organism: Pegea sp. RAD2-039 (assembly GCA_034620365.1). Taxonomy (NCBI): domain Eukaryota; kingdom Metazoa; phylum Chordata; class Thaliacea; order Salpida; family Salpidae; genus Pegea; species Pegea sp. RAD2-039. The sequence goes on along the minus strand of JAQGEQ010000179.1, from coordinate 354,702 downwards.
TCGACTTACGACTATTACTCAAAACTCTACTTTAAACACTTTCTTTAAATTATCTTTTGATTTGCAATGAAATTATTGATTAGGGCTTCCTATATTAACTATTGTCCAAAAGAATTTATCTAAAAAAACTTTTTTGAATTATATCTAAAACTTAGCTGCAAAAGATTATTCTAATTTAGATTATTACCCTAAAAATGATGAGACTTTTGCAACAAAATAATTGAGTCAGATCAATGAGAAGAACACTTTTTTTGTAATTAAATTTTAAACTTTTTCTAAATATTCGAAAAACAAATGAAATATTTAAAAGCATTTTGCAGAATTTATTTTGAACATTCTCAGCAAGAATAATGTAAGATTTAAAAACACGAAGGTAATTCAAAGTTTTTTTTCTAAAAGATTACAAAAAAAAGGCAATTAAAACGAGTGATTTGCTAAAATATTCCAGAATTGCATATTGATGAAAAAATTTGGTCAATAAAATAATAAAAAAAGTTTCGAATTAATTTAAACTTTCAAAATTGGAACAGTTTGCGATTAGTCAGCTGATATGGTGAGGCATTTAGAGAATAAACCAATTAATCGATTTTATCACAAGAAAAAACAGGAAGTACTTTTTATATTTTAATTTTTACATTTTAAGGCTTTTTTATTTAACTTTGAAATTCTGTTAGTTACAAATAATTTTAAAACTATTAACTTGTTTTTTAGACATACAAAACTTTCAAAAATGCTTTTAGTAATTTTGAAAAATTAAGTAATAAATTTTTGAAACTATTTAACTTTCGATTATTAAAAAGAATCACCGGCACAGTAATGAAAGCAGTGATAAAGTAGATGAAAAATACGAGGGACTCGGGAGGCAGGTAGCATTTGGAGATCTTCCAGTTATCTTTTGAAACACTTAACTGAATAAGAAAGAAGATTATAAAAAATGAAGATAATATCTGCTTTTTATCATACCATGATAAAACTTGGATTATTTCTATTCCTCCAGCTAAATGAAGGGACCGAAATTTCGATGGTTCCATCTTCGTGTTTGTATTCACAACCATTATGAGTATGTCCACTTAGTATTAATCGAGGTGAAAGATTCTGTAGAAGCTAGAAGAAGAGTTTAAACAGGATTAGACGAGTTTTACAAATAAGATGTTTAATATTTTTAAGCAAAAAGTTTCAAACATTAACTAGCTGGTTGATTTTTAGTAAAATGTAATCGGTAAACTGTTGATAGTAAAATGAAAAGACTAAAGATGTTGGCATAGAAACACGATCATTTGTAATCAGCTGATTTATATTACACTGATAGCCAGTTTCGTTAAGATTACTTAATTTACGATTTGTAAAATATTTTATTTACTGAATGATAAAAACAAAGTAAAAACTCGAAGATATTCAAATGATAATTTCTAATTTGTCAGAATATCAGATTAATTGATAAAAATATAACCTTTTGAGACGATGCTTTACTGACACAGTCAAAACCTTCCACGAATGGTTTAATTTCTTCAGGTCTAGCAGCATCTAACCCTGAACAAGCCTCATCAGATTGACGGTACAAGGGAAAATGCTATCGAAATAAAAGTTTAAAAATGATTTCAGGTTTCAAACAAATTGAATTCTACAAGTTACTTGTAAAAGAATGGGTCTTGATCTCATGGTTTCTCCGTTTTTACAATGAGTTTTCTGTAAAGACATGGTAAATGTTGTAATTCATCTCGATTACCATATATATATTAGATATCCTTCAAATTGCCGATAACTTTTATTATTAAAAGATCATTAATCTTAATTTAAAATATTTGCAATAAAGTTCTTACAGATAAAGAACAGTGAAAATAATTTTGAAGTTGATCAAAATCTTCATTTGCCTTCTCACAAATAGGACAACCATCATCTTTAAGAGACATGCTGTTTACTAAAATAAAAGAAACTCCAAACTTAAATTCAATTAGCTCAAAATGTTTTTTTTGATAATTGTCAAAAAATCTATAAAACAAACTTATTAGAAATTTGTCATCAACACATCAGTCTAATTCAACCTTTTGATTTTTGCTTCTGTCATATGGTTATGAAAACCGACATCGTGGTTTCCAATTACTACATACAAAGGTGACATAGGACTATAAAACAAGTCCTCAGCTCTTTCAACATACATCTGCCATTCTTCATCATCTGTAACCCATTTACCTTCATCAAAAAGATCCCCTAATATAAATACAGCATCAGGTTGATGAATTTGAAGTGCTGTTTGAAATGATCTTTTCATCTGCCATTCTCTGAATATAAAAACAATTTATTTACCTGATATTAGGACTAACAATTGCATTCATCAAGCAACACGAAGACTGATTTAGAAATTAAAACATTTTTATTAGCTGTTAGGATATATCAAAGATTTATCGAGTTTAATCTTTATTCAATGAATTAAACTTCATTAAGTAGATAACAATTACCTTCTAAGTTTATCAAACCAATGTCCAAACCTTTTACCTAACAGATGAGTATCAGATAAAATAAGTGCTCTAGAACAAAAACATTGTTTCTAAGCTAATATTCTAGTTTACATTAGTTAGTTTTTATAAGTAAACTACTCATTTTGTCTACTAACAAAATCATCATTCAATAATTGTAAAAATGTTTTTAACTATTTGTTCTTTTTAGAAAAACACCATTTGGATTTAATTAAATCAATACTGTATATAAAATTTTAGTCAACCATAAAATATTTAACTAATTTTAAGTATTTATTATGTAAGTTAGTACAATTACAAAACCAATTGATTATTAAAAACATAAGATATTACAAAAGTAAACAAATAAAATATAAATAAATTTCACAAACCTGATAGTATTAGAAGTTTCTTGTAAAGGCCATTTACATAAACTTATAAATGCATAGTATATGAAAAATTCATTGAATAAAAAGCTCATAAATAAAAGCACTATAACAACTTTCCAATTTAAGAAGGCCATAAAACAAGTTATCAAGCAGTTTTTTTTACATTTTACCTTTAAATATGTCAAAAGCATGTTATAAGCAATATAAAATTAACTAGACAAATAAAAATGTAATTTCTAAATCAGAATAATCAATAATAAAACAACAATTTATTAAACTTGTGACTGAAATTCTTCAATTGTAGTGAAGGTATTTTGAAACTTGTTATATTGAAAATAATGACATTCAAATCCTTCTAATGAATTTAAATATTTTAAAATAATATTTGTTGAAGACTTATTACTGGTGGCATATAGTTTAAATTTATTTAAACTACAGTTTTTTATGCTTTTAACACTTTCAGAAATAAGTTTTTGAAAGTCATCAGTAAAAACAAACCCTTCTAAAATGTTAACATGTAAAGAGCTCAATACATTAAATGCACTATCTTTTAATAAAGGCACTCTTAATATATTGGTGAAATTAGAAGAGCTCAAATACTCTAGTAAATTAATATTGCTAAAAAACACAAGATTAGAAGGCCTTAATATTTTCAGCGATGAATTTACAACTTTTGGTAACAAAGAATTTTCTTGAACACAACATTCATCAAAACTAAGAACTTCAACTGACTGTAAACTAGACTGTTCTAATATTTCATAATCTTCAAGGGGGCCATCAATACTACAACTTTTAAATTGAACAAGTTGAAAAGGATAACCTCTTTGAAAAACCAAACAGTTTATACTCTTTAAAAACTCAACAAGTTGTGTGGCATCAATATCAAAGTTTCCTATTTTTAAAATCGAAAGGTTGGTACAATAATCCAATAAAATATTGCAACTATAAAAAGATTTTTTTATAAACCCATTACAATTTATAAATAAACTTTTTAGATGTCTACAATTTTCTAAAACCTTCAAAAAATTTTTATCAGACATATGATAAGAAATTTGTAAATGTAAATTTAGAATTTGTTTAGGTTCCAAATCATCTTTAATTTCTGTTACAGAGTTTGTAAAAGCTGAGTGAACTTTTGGATGACATATTAAGCAATAATGATCACATGTTAGACCAACATGACTAAAAATATCTTTCTGATCATTTTTAAAACTTTCAAACAGATCTTGTTTCTTTTTAGGGGAAAAAAATTGTTTTTTCTCAATAGATGTACATTTTTCATTCATAAAAATTTCATTTTCAAAGGAAGAATATAAATCATCAGAATCTTTTATAAATTCAATATCATCCAAATCTACTAGGTCACTCCAAATATCATCAATACATGTCCCTACATTGCAAGTAAAATCTTTATCAAAATCAAAAGAATATTGATGAGATGGAAAACCATTCACAATACCTAACAAAGCAACAATTGAACTAAAACTACCCCCTGATATTGAAATACATTCTACAGATGAGTCTTTAGATAAAATTGATTTAAGAACAGTAAATAAAGTATAAAACTCACAACTTTGGTCTTTAATATGATCAGATAAAATAATATCAACACGAATACACTTGTGTTTAATAGCATTAAGAAGATTTTCATGACCAAACAACCTATATGCAACTTTTATATCCAAATATAATCTAGTTATACTCTTAGCTAATATATACAGCCAATCAACTATACATAAATGCTTTCCATCGAAAATTTTGTTACTTTCTAGTCTAGAGTGCAATGAAAGAGGTGCACTATGTTGATGAGCAATTTTACAAAGTGCTTCACAAAACAACATATTAATTAAAACAGTTTTTTGATTTTTCCATCTTTCCACATTTAATGAATATTCCTTATTGCCTATCAATGTACATGGCTCTTCTAGAGAAGATATTCTACGTGAAAACAAATAATCTTGAGAACTAACTTTCTTAATCATATAGCTCCAAAACTTTTCAAGTATAACTTCATCTAATTGCTCATCAATGGATAAAATACAATTAATTGGAAAGTTTTCAATGATGCTTGTTGTGACATCTATGGGTAACTCATATTGAAGCAGAAATTTTAATAAGATTGAAGGGAAATTTTTTGAAAGAGTCTTACAACATATTTCTTTTAAACTTTCCATTTCTAAAATAATTTCTCGTTAAGTGTTTTGTATAAAATAATATAAAGTTTACAAAATTTATATTGTTTAGCTTTACAAAAAAAAAAATTGAAAATTTCGAAAATAATCTTACATTTTTAATAATTTTTGAAATAAAATCGAAATTTAAATATGAAATATACTATATAAGATTTTAAAGTTTTGTTAACAGTTATTAACATTTTTTCTTTTAAAATCATAATTTAAACAAAATATATATCACAAAAATTAAAAATGTATAGTTATGTCTAATTATGTCAAGATAGAATATACATTGAAATACATAAATATATTTTATTTATTTAATCTATTTAACTCAGGGCTACTGATGATTAATAATAAGGCTCTTACAATAAATACAAAACAATATGACTGCAGAGAAGTAATGAAAGTGTCTTAAGTAACACAACTTAACAGAATTAATGTTAAAACATAACAACACTACAGAGACATAAGTAGTAAATCATTAATTTATGAACCAAAAATACAAAATAGGTGAAGAAAATGAATAAACTGGCAGCATTATTGATCACCTGTTAAAAAATTACTTAGATTTGTAAGCGCAATTTTAAAAGAAGTGATAGATTTTGACGCAGTGATAGAGTGTTTTCGTGCTCTTTAAAACACAAACTATAGTATAGAAGAAAGATACAACTGTATCTATAAGCAGACTTCTCGCAGTTTAAATTGTAGTATTTAGTTGAAAATACCCTAAAATGAAATTTTACTTTGAGTAGAAATTATGCTTAATACATGACTTGATTTAAGAATCTTTATTTAATAACTTAAACTAAATAGTTTACAAAAATTAACAATTATTCTATTAGATTATCTGTTAAAATCGGTAACGTTGTTGCTAAAATTAACGAAAGAATTTATATTTTGTCGAAATCAATTAACAAACTGGATGCTTCAACAAAGAAATCCGTCACATATGCCTCGGTGGTCGGTAAGACTGATAAAAATGCTAGCATGGTGCGACTTCTTCCAAAAAAGGTCACTGAAACGCACAAAAAACTTACTCTAGACCGTGAGGACTAATAAAACAATGCTGAAGTTAAACTTTTTATCAAATGTACTCTCAAGGCTTTGGTTTTGTGGACGTTCCAAAAGTACCAATGGCCAGACTTGAAGCGAAGACCTCAAATCATAAAGATTATTTTATATCCTTGAAAGTTGGGACAAACGCAAGTTTCTCGCTAAGCCTTATAAATCATAGCTTGATACAAAAATTGAACGTGTCAGAATGGCACATAATATGTGTGAAGATGATTGCCTAGAAAATAAATGGCTTCTAAAAGAGTTGTATAACCGAAATAAAAAATAAAAAAATAGTGATTTCAAATACAAAGTTCAAGGAACACCATGGACAATGAGAGTTGTCGAGTGTTTTTTTTTCGAAAATGGAAGTGGTAGATAACCACTGGTCCCACATCTTCTTTTTTCACATCCTCTTCACAATCAATCCTCTTCCAGCCAAAGATTGCAGCTTCCAGATTTCATTTTTTCTATAACATTACGTATGTTTTTTAACGCGCGGTTGACTATTTACAAAATTTCTCAATTGAAATCTCTTTTGCATTCTCAGGATTTCATATTAATTTTTTACCACTGAAACTTGGTTAATACCGTTGTATCCTGATTATTTTCTGGGTTATGGTAATCTTTTTTGTATTTTGAGTTGTGAAAACTGTTAGCTAGAGTCGGCGGTGATTGTGTAATTTACAAGAAATCACTTGCACCCAAGATCACCAGAATTCAGATAGATGTAATTGTTCGTCTAAGATTTGAGAATATTACTTTTGGTTTTTATTTCTCATAGTCCATTTTCTTCGTTTTGTTAAAATCTTTTGAGAAAGTGGGTTACTGAGAACAGCTCTTTTTAGATAAATTGATTTTTTATTGTAATAAATAAAGAAAATAAATAGAAAAATACTTAGTCATTCTCTTCTTGAAGAATTCTACGTTTTGTTTCAACCCCACTGAGTTTTTGTCAGTAGAACAGCACATCGTCTAGTGCATCTGTCTTCTGAACCTTGACTTACATTGATCACTGTACGCTCTATCTGCAGATAGATTCTTGCTGCTTCTTTCATCTATGTCTTCGAGTAAGTCTGTTTATTTTTTGGAAGATCTGCTCGTAAATGTACTTTTCTGAGGGCATGATGGGATGCACTATCAAACGCTTTCATAACATCAATTAGTATAGAAAACAAGGGGTTTTCATCATTGAATTGTTTGGTTTCTTATAGCTCGAAAGATGTACGTTTTTATAGAACATTACACGTTACTTAAAGCCTTTTTCTCTTAAAGAGAATTGACTCTTACTAAAGCTGAAAGATCTTTTAATAAACGATCCAACTAGGATTGATAGACATTTTGATGGCTCGTTCGCTACTAAACGTTTGGAGTAAGTGAAGTTCTAAATACTCTTAGGCACTTGGGCAGTCAACTTTTGAGCTGGAGTAAGTTAGATCATTTTGACACTTCTACTATTTTGATCTTCTCCAGTGTTTCTACAATGGAGCCATTTAGTCCAATAGGATCGTTTTCGTCAAAAAAAGTCTTGTACTTTTCGAATTTCAAATATAATTTTATTCCCTATTATTTTTCACCTTTTAACTTTATTATTAGCAGTAATTTGATGTTCTATGATAGTAATAAAGGAGAAGTAGAATAATAAAAATAATATCAATTTTAGAAAAAAGATATTAAAAAGTGACCGAAAAAATGATATAGAGGGGTTGATCATTGTGATATCAATACCTTCTGGCATGCACGAAAAGCCAACGAACAAAAGGCAGATTTTTCCACAGAAGTGTATTTAGAGCACTATTCTATAATCGTGGTCTTATTAAAATATATTCTGTTTTAAACATCGTTATTTCATTCAACGTTTTACTTGAGAATAAACTTAGAAGTTATATTATATACCGATAAAAATTAGCTGATCAAATAGTAACCATTTTTACTGAAAAGCTTTCTATACATAATAAAAAAAGATTGCTGTGTAAGCACATGTGGTTAAAGCATAAATGAATTATTCTGCGCATAGTAGCCGACATCATAATTGTAAGTAATTTTATAAGAACTTTATAGCATTACATTTTATTGTAAAGTTTTTTCGAATATTTATCATATCTTATAGATGTCAAAAATTTCGTTATTGACAACATAAATTATCTTATCTTGTTTCTAGTGGTAGTGTAAGTAACACAATACGTGTTACAATACATTACAATAAGTGTCAATACCAAGTTCGAGAAGACCCTTTTCGAACTTTCTACAATTCGGAACTTTAGCTTGGCATTACGCTACATATTATTGATTATCCACATAATAATTATCCTCATATTGACTAACCACATAACACTACTGACACCTCTCTTGCAAACTTAGGTTTAGTCAATTAGGTGATAGTGTTTCGACCGAGAATGCATCCATATGATTTCAAAGTTGATTTTTTGCTAGAAGTTTTTTTGCGCTTTTGTTTGTACAAGATATTATTAAAATTAATATAATAATATTATAAATTTATATCAATTAAAATGTAGGTGAAAAATTTCTGCAAAACAATGCAAAACCTTACTGCTAACTTGTGTGTAAAATACCTAGCTGTCACTAGTATACCAGGAGTAGTTTTCGTCTGAAAAATAGATGTATTCATCCTACTGAGCAGCCACTGTCTGCCTTAAGCTGGACAGCCCCGGTAAGTAAGGTGTTGCTTCTTTCTCTTTTGCATTTCACTGTGTCTTGCTAGTTTTTAGTATCAACACTTATAGCAGATCCAGCATGAATGTTCTTGGCCGAGTCAGGTTCTATCGGTAATATAGTATTGATTGCTTATCAATTATACACGACATAGATTGCAAACTAACACGAAAATAACTCAGCAAAGGTATTTTTGCAATTGATTCTGGAAAAAATCTGGTAGCGACGGTATACCACCTGACTTACTGTGGCAATATAAAACTTGTCTTTCTCCCTTTCTTCAAGATATTTTAATCAAATATTAGAGAGAAGAAAGGTTCCACAAGACAAGAGCGATGTAAAGATCATTGTACATTGTACATAAAAGAAAGTTTCAGTTCCGATGGTAATAATCACAGAGAAATGTCTTTGCTTGTCTGTGTAGACAAAACATTTATCCTATGTTACTTTCTTGCCTGCAAATATTGAGTGAAAGAATTTATCCCGAGTCACAATGTGGCTTCAGATCAAAACTCTCTACCGTTGACATATTTTTTTGTGCGTCAGTTATAGAAAAAGTGCAAAGAACAGCATAGACAAGGTATATTGAAACATCGGAACAAGGTGTATTAAATCCATTAACTTTACCAAAGCTTTTGATTTCGTCAGTAGGGAAAGTCTGTTCTCGATACTGTTAAAGATTGGCTACCACCAAGGTTACTAACATGATGAAATTATTTTAATAAACACTAAAGCAACAGTCCAGTATGATGGAAGCTGCTCTGAACCATCTACCATCAAAAACAAACTGATCAGAGATGTTTCCTTCTCGCTATATGGAGTTTTTTTTTTCTTAATGTTGCCAGACAAGCGTTTTATGCGTCTGCTGAAGAAGTCTACCTTCAATCTATGTCTAACGGAACTCTTTCCTCTACATCACGTCTAAAAGCGAAGAGCAAGATAAAAAACATCACAAGAGACATGCTTTTTGCCGATGACGGTTGTGCATTTAGCAAAAGAACAACAACTGCTGATTGACCAATTTTCATCAGCCTGTACAGATCTTAGAACAAAAATCAACTTAAAAAAGAAGAATGTCCTCAGCCAAGATGTTTAAGTTCCGCAGCCAATCAATATCGATGGCTGCGGCTTGAGGCAGTAGATAATTTTATGTATCTCGGCTAAAGACCAAAATTATCTACATCAATGGGAACCGAGATCAACATTTGCACCAGTAAAGCATCGAGTGCAGTTGCACAGTTTTACCTCCTAGGTTTGAGATGATTCAAAGTTATCCATCAAATCCAAGGCTGCCAGCTATAGAGCTTTTGTCTACAGCACGCTGCTGTACGCCAGCGAAAGTTGAACTCTATCAAAAACTAAGGAAAATAGTTTTATTTTAAAACCTTTTATTTTAGTTTTCTTTGTCGTATCCTACGTATAAAGTGGTAGCAAAAGATCAGTGAGGAAGTCTTGACAATAGTATACAGCATATTTAGCCATCACACGCTTCACTGGCTCGGTTACCTAAGTTGGGCGAAAGACAGGCGAATCGTAAATGATCTGTTGTATAGATAGTTCTCAAAAGACAAACGTAACATCGGCTGTCTTTGTCTTAGTTTTAAAGATAAATGCAAGGGCGATATGAAATCCTTTAATACCTGCAAATTGAAAGATATCGCAGCAGATCGCTCTAAATGCTGCTCTCTACTCCGCAAATAACTAAAAGATAGAGAAGAAAAATCATCATCAAAAAAGAGAGAGAAACTTTAAAATGTTTTATAAATCTTTTGTGTTTCACTTTGTCTTGTTTTTGACACGGTGGCTGGAACATCCCCAGCATGACCGTAATCGTAACAAATATTGTTATTATTAGTAGTATAGCTATGTATAACAATTAATACTTTATCTACATATATAGTTAAGCTTGCTTATGAAGAAAAATAAAAGTTTAACTCGTTTCATCACAAATTGTTTCTATAAAAAAACTATAAGGTCCTATAAAATAAAAATTATTGAATACTTTGTTTTAAAAAATCTGTTATATATATATTTTTAATCTTGTTCCACTATTTAGTAGTATGTATATTATCATATCATTAATATTATATATAGGTAAGCTGTTTCTACACATTGTTGTATGTAACTTGTGAGTGGCAATTTGAATATGATGGTCAAAACCTTAGTTAATAAATAATACAAAAATATTATTTTTTTAATATTAAATATTTTTCTTCAAGAGTATAATGATGTGCAAAATTTTATAAAACTTTTGATAATTAATCAAGCGTGAGCACGTGGTCCAAGTTTCGCGTTTGTTTTATAACGCTTTGCAATGGTGGGTAGCTACTTAAAATCGTGTTCTTAGTTTGGGAGTTCATTTCTATTCCTACTTTCATGGTTACTACATGTGTCTACTTTGATGGGTATATATTATGTCTGTTTACTTTTTATGTTGATATTTTTTACTACTTTTTTGTAGTCTAGTGCATTCTAAATTTTTGGATTAGTAGATTATATATTTATCACTTTAAATCTAATCTCTGTGATATATGGTTTGACTGAACAAATATTTCTAAATAAGTATTTTTATATTTCTTAGTTTATTTATTGCTATCTTCTTTTTAGCATGACTAATTTAATAAAAATATTTTGTCATTTTTATGTAACTTTGACTTGAACTTTATTTTTTATGATTAATTCGTTGATGACTGTCCTATAAATTAATAAACATTATTAAATAACTTAATTTAGTTACTTATAATATAAATTACTTATTAACTATCTATATCTAATTAAAAAGTTATTTTAAATTGTTAACAATTAATTTCTATGTCATTAAAAGAATACATTACTTTTGTTAAATATTATAAATATAAATTTTATAGTAAAATGATAAAGTTCTTAGTTAGTTGAAGGTAATATTTTTAACTGAACCATACTTCACCTTAAGTAATATTTTGATATAACCACTATCTATTTAAGAAGGTCTTTTTAACAAGTATTCTGCATTTTTAAAATCAAATTTTATTTAGATTAACAATAAAATTGTCAACTGTATTTTTATAAGTTTTATTTTTATGAATATAATTTTTTAATATATCAATAATAATTTAAATTATTTAGAAAGGTATGATTAACTATTTGGATTAAAATATTAAAATTTTTCATAATGAATCTTATTCATATAACTGTATGATTACAACTACTAAAAAAAGTAAATAAATAAACTTTTATTAGTAATTGCTTGAAAAAAAATAATTAATATTTTATGATTAATTTGAAATGGAAATTTTTGTTCAGCCTAATTCAAAGATTTTGTAATAGTTGATAAATTTTTGCCTTCATTATGAGTTCGAATGGTTTTAACAAATTCCCCCTTGATGAAACATTCTTATTCACCTCTGAATCAGTTGGTGAAGGACATCCAGGTAGTTTTTTTAGTTTTTAAACAGTTTTTTCATTGTGATGATCTGGGTAATAAAAAAATGAATTTATAAAGAAATGGATTTAATTAAAATTTCTACTTTAAACTTTTAATATATTTACAACGTTTGATTTGATTTTTTATAGATAAATTATGTGATCAAGTTAGTGATGCTATCCTTGATGCCCATCTAAGAGCTGACCCAAACGCAAAAGTCGCTTGTGGTAGGTTTTGATTGCTAAGTTCGATTTTAATTTGATTTAATACCACCTCTCTATTATTTTTTTTTAAGATTTTGTTGTCAGCTTTTAACAATTTCTATTTTTAGAAACTTTTGCTAAAACTGGTATGGTGCTTGTTGGTGGTGAGATTACATCAAATGCTGTAGTTGATTATCAACGGATCATTAGAGATACTATCAAAAGTATTGGATATGATGACTCCAGCAAGGGTAAAAACATTCAAGAGTAAAAAAAGTTCTTAATCTAGATTTATTTTTTAGGTTTTGATTATAAAACTTGTAATGTTTTGATCGCAATTGAACAGCAAGCTTCTGAAATTGCTGAAGCAGTTCATGTTGGCAAAGCAGAAGAAGATATTGGTGCTGGTGATCAGGGTCTTATGTTTGGTTATGCCACTGATGAGACTGAAGAGTGCATGCCACTTACAGTCATGTTGGCTCATCAACTTAACTCTGAGCTGGCTAAACTAAGAAAGGATGGGACTTTGCCCTGGCTTCGACCTGATTCGAAAACTCAAGTAAGTTGATGATTTAAACTTTTCTTCATTTCCGAATATCAGTTTTAAATATTGATTTATTTTTTGCTTAAGTTGGTTAAGTTGTTTATTTAATGGAGTTAGATACAGAAAAAATATAAACTATTTTTTTTTATTTGAACTTTGTTTAGTTGAATGTAAATTGAAGCTTGTAGACATGAGGATTTTATATTCACTCATTTAAAATTTGATTTTCAGGTCACTATCGAACACCGTTTGAAAGATGGTGCTGTCATCCCTCTCCGGGTTCACACTATTGTCATCTCAACGCAACATGATGAGACAGTCACTGTCAAGCAAATAAGAAGTCAAATTATGGAAAAGGTAAAAGCTACTCACTACATACAAATATCTAAAAATACTTTTTAAATTTTGATTCAAAATTTGTTTATTTTTAACAATTTTTTTTTCAAGGTTATTAAAGTTGTGGTTCCTTCAAACTATTTGGATGACAAAACCATTTATCACATACAACCCTCGGGAACTTTTATTGTTGGTGGCCCAATGGTTAGTATAAAAAGTTTTTATTTTAGTTTTAGGATTATTAATAGAAATATAGGGTGATGCTGGTCTTACTGGACGAAAGATTATCGTTGATACCTACGGAGGCTGGGGAGCTCACGGTGGAGGAGCATTTTCAGGTAAAGACCCCTCTAAAGTAGACCGATCAGCTGCTTATGCAGCAAGATGGGTTGCTAAGTCCCTCGTAAAAGCTGGATTGTGTCATCGAGCGCTTGTTCAGGTGATTAAATCCTGTGTTATCTCCCAAGGACATTTTCAAAAGATTCTGTTTATTCAGGTTTCTTATGCTATCGGTATCGCTAAACCAATGGCTGTTTATATAAATAGTTACAACTCCAGCCCTTTTAGTAATGCTCAACTACACGATATTGTTGTGAAAAACTTCGATTTAAGGCCTGGAATGCTCATTAAGTATGATTAAATGATATCAAAACTGATGTGAATCAACTAAAAATTGACATTTTTCAGGACCCTAAACTTAAAAGATCCAATTTATCAAAGTACCAGTGTCTCTGGTCATTTTGGAAGAAAGGGCTTTAAGTGGGAAGATGAGAAAGCAATAGATATGCCTGAAGAGTTAAAAGATATCAAATATTAAATATCTGACAACAAACAAAATACCAACCCCTTATCATACCACAAATTTTAATAAGAAATCCACTAGTTGCTTCTGTTAAAGATGTCGGATCTTTACAAATTACAAAGACTCGATTTTTACAGACAAATTGATTTTCTTCATCTGTTATTTCAATGTTTACTGACTTACACTTGCAGTTATATCAGATTTTCTTCTAGCATTTGTTCTGTGCAACTACTCTCTAATTTTTCTGCTTGGTAATTGTGCAAATACGCGTCTTTCTGTATTCTCCAAGTTGCCTTACAGTTTCTTGTGTTTCAAAACTTTTTTCCAAATTATTTTAGCTCATTCTGAAAATTTGCAAATTATAATTTTTGTGTCAAATGTGGTTTTAGTATGCTGCAAACTATTTCATGTAGTTCATTTAATTAATATTATTCGATGAAATTGTGATTCTATGTACCTCGGTGTATTCATTTATCGTGATTTATTCTCTCGTATTCTTCTAATTGTTGAGATCTTATCACAGATTGTTATTTATAAAATAATTAATTTTTTAACTTTTTAATAAGTTGGTTAACATTTGGAAAAATTCTTTCTGTCAAATAAGTGAGTACTTAGCTGAAAGTTTGGTTTGCTTGGCTGGTTTTCAAAGATATTTAACGATTGAATTAATTACGCAAATTTTTTTGCTGCTATAAAACTCGAATTTAGTCAGCATGACTCTTCTGTAATTTTTTTACTCTAATGTATTTTTGAAATGTAATTATTTTAGTGTAGTTTTTGTGGTGTAGAGAAGTTTTCGTTTTCTATTATTAGGTTTTTATACAAAAGTAGTCTTTTTCTACTCAATCTTACAAATTTTATATATTTTGACAATTGCTTTTATTTTTCGACTTTAGCAAAAAAATCCTTCTAAAAGAACTTCAATTTTCTGGATTTGTTTGTTTGCCCTAAATTCGTTCCACTGTTTAATTGCTGATCAAATATTTTTATTGTTTGTTATATTGTGGTGCAAACGTGATTGAAATCATACAATGAAAAGTTTTGTAGCATGTGTAATAGGTTTACAGCGATGTAAACTCATTATTGTGTGAAGTTTTTTGCAGATAATTATACATGAATTAGTAACTTCTAAACTAATTACATTTTCTATTTTCTACAGATTGCTCAAGCTTTAATCTAAATAGAAATTAAAAGCTTAATTTATTGAAATTTTTAGAAACTGCAAAATTTCTTTTTATTATTTCAACTTTTACTCTTTGCAGGGTGATGCTGGTCTTACTGGACGAAAGATTATCGTTGATACCTACGGAGGTTGGGGAGCTCACGGTGGAGGAGCATTTTCAGGTAAAGACTTCTCTAAAGTAGACCGATCGGCTGCTTATGCAGCAAGATGGGTTGCTAAGTCCCTCGTAAAAGCAAATCTTTGTCGACGTGTCTTGGTTCAGGTGAGATCAGTTTTCTGAAAATAGTTTGTAGTACCTCCAGTTGATCTGCTGTTGTTAGATAATCATTAAACATTTTCATGTTTGTTTCTGAACCGACACAAGCGGGCATATATTTGAAATCAGCTAAATGCTGAATCACTGTGGATTTGGTTTGCATTTTCACTTGAGTGTTTACATTTTGATGGGTTTCTATTTTCTCAAGGTGTTGGAAAATGTGCAAATGTTGAAATTAGTAAAAATAGTTTTCTCACGAATGCACACAAGCTTACTTTTAAGTTTAAAAATCTTCTGAAAAAAGCTTTTCTAGAGAATGTTTTGTTTGAATGACATTTGAGTCGACAAACACAAGTTGAAACCAACGACTAATTGTTTGCAATCAACTGACTAATCTTAAATCTTTACTTTTTTCTTTAAGGTCTCATACGCTATTGGAATATCTGAACCTTTATCTATATTTGTCAATTCTTATGGAACCTCTCAATTATCCAATCAAGAATTACTAGCAGTTATCAACGAGAATTTTGACCTTCGGCCTGGAATCATAGTCAAGTAGGTGTTCTTAAACCAAATTCCAATCATTAATTGATCATTCTCAGGGACCTTGATCTTCGTAAGCCTTTCTACAGCAAGACAGCTTGCTATGGTCATTTTGGACGTAAAGGCTTTACTTGGGAGTGTGCTCTTCCTCTTAAAATTCCTCCAAATATCCAACAAGTCCTCAATTCTCACAACGAAGGGTCCCCAGCGGCTAAGAGACCTGCTTATGCTCACAACGTCCTCTAAAATTTATTAAATTCTTGTAATCGAAATCAGATTTGTCGGAATAATGTTTTTATGTGGCATGATTTTAAGATAATTAAGAGTTGTTTGCCGTGCCACGTGTTACCGGGCTGACGATTTGGAATTTCTATTATGATAGCAATACTTTAGTTGAAACTAAATTATAAAAATTATTTTCATTTCTAATCACATCATCTAATGAAGCAAGCTGAAGCTAATTTTTCACTTATTATGTTAATAACCTATCTTACTTGTTTATTTAATAACATGTTGAGTTTCATAATAAAATTGGTTATTTATATTTGAGTTTGGTTTTTGAAAGATAATTATTGAAATGATTTATGTTAGTGGTCAGAATAACCAAAAAAAATCGGTTGTAATTAATCTGAAATATTCAAATTCAAGTCGAAGTAGCAACATGACAAAACTAAGAATGAACAGTTGGTGTAATTATTGAATAATCTAAATATTTTGTTGATTTCATTTGTACTTTTTTATCAACAAATCTTGATTCTAAAAAATTTACATTTGTCATTTTGTGATAAAAAAACAATTTTCAAATAGATTTAAAAAAGACAAAACATTGATAGTTGACCATTTCAATTTTTAATCCTCATAAAGCTATCCAGTCAGTAGTAGGTTGTTAAATTTGAGAAGTACTGTTAGAATCTTGATGATTTTTTATAAATTATCAGATGTAACGTATTAATTTTCAAGTTGTTTGCTACTTGTATGCTTTCGATTACAACCAACTGCTTCTGAATACCGCAGTGTTGAGTTAACAAAGTTGAAAAACTTTGGTTTCAGTTTTATTTATCAATTTAAATAAAGAAAAGTTTATTTTACCTTTAACAAGATGTTGTTTTAAAAACATTTCAAAATGTTGACTTTGCTATTAATTACAAAACTACTAAATAAACTATATTTGTAATCAACGTTTAAACAGTTCTATTGCTAATGAATAGAAAATAGTTAATATAATAAAGTTTAAATTGAGTATATATTCTTTAAGATCGTTATTTTAATCTCATTTAAATTATTGGTGCCATTTTCATTTTATACAAGCGTTTCCTTAAAGATAAGCTATTGATAAACCTTTTTCATAATCTACCTTAATCTATTTATGATAAGCTACATTTTTAGAAATTACAACTTTTGTTTTATTTGATAGTTACAAATAAAAATTCAATAAACTATCAAAAGCTGTAAATAATTTACTCAACAATTTATTAAAAAACAATTTTGCAAATGATTTACGATTGCCATTATCTCCATCAATCACACTAGTCTATGTGTATCTATGTTTTTGGTGTACAATTAAACATATAATTCTTTGTTATCATAAGAGTACAGACTTTATTGAGTAAAAAACAAAGAATACTTTAGCTCATATTTTGATTAATTATTAAGTAATCAGTGAAATTGACATCATCCTAAAGTAACCAAAGATGTTATAAGTACAAGTTAAAGATAAATAATCTAATAACTATCTTTTTGCTTATTTGCTTTATTACTGAAATATTGTTTAAACACTTGCATTTTTATTATGATTTTGCCAAATTACTTGATTTAAGTTTTGTTAATACCAATGTAAACGTTATGTTTAAAAGTTTAAACTTTAAAAGTTCAAATCTAAGTTTGTTTGATATCTGGAATTATTTTTTGTTAAAACTATTAAACCTGGTAATAAAATTGCATACATCAAATAATAATAAGGCAATTTTATAATAATGTCTCTAACTTTTTCGTCTGCATAGAGTTTTGGTTAAACAATCTACTTGAAGCTGTAAATTTAGTTGTTTATTCAGATACTTTAAAATTACTAATTTGATATAAAGAATTGAAATAAAGTAAACTGTTTATTTTAAGCAAGTAAATAAATCGTTCAAATTTATAACGACAGTTTACAAAAAATATAATCATTTTGAATAAAGTATTAAATGGTATAAGGTTATTAACAAAAATCAATTTAAGTAAATATTTGTTTACAAAACACAATTTTAACAAGTGTTCTAAACAAAAGTAATCAAAACGTTTAAATAAATAAAGTTTGAATCTTTAAATAGTAAGAAAAATAAAATAAAACATACTATCGTACAGATACGAGACGCTACTAAAAACAAGCGTTTCGTAAGAACCTTCAATAACCAGACCTAATATTTGATTTTACTATTAGTTTTTTCTTCGTTTGATTTTGTTGGCTGAGGTGTTTTTAAAATTAAGATGTTATTTCTATATTGAACTAAATAACAGCTTTATTAGCAAACCAAGAATGTAGTTGCGTTGCTAAAGTTAGCTAGGACTAAAATTAACTCATTTAAAGTTAAAAAAGTTAGTATAGTTGAACAAGTGACTAGCACAATAAAGCTAAGCATACTATTTAGTTGTTTTCATATTGAATAAATATTCTGATTCAAACATTACTAACTATACTTATTTTAAGACTTTTATAAAATGTTTTCAATAATCCGCATATGCCTTCTTCAAATGATCTAATTTTCACTGTTAGTTGTCGATTCAAACAGTTTTGATCTAAAGTCTAAAAGGTTGATGAGTCTGACATTTAGCATTTATTGTTTACTGTTATTGTAAAAATAGTTTTCAAAGATTAAAATATATATATATATTTATAAGTTTAACTAGATCACAATTTAAGGAATAATTATCAACTTAATAAAGGTCTATTTTAAAAGGTCTATTTTAAAATGTTATAAGTACTGTGTTGTGGTTTTCTAAAAATATTCAAACATTGATCAATTGCTTGTTAAAAGCTCGTATCGAACTTATAAAATAGAAAATCTTATCAACCATGTTCTTACAACAAAAGCTTTATCTTTAATCAAGATAAGATTGAAAGTTTTTCTATTAAATTTTTAGGTATTCCCACGACCAGTAAGGAATGATTCATTTAATTTTAATTTAATTTAAAGTTATTTTGTTTCTTAATCTAATCTCTAAAGATTAGTAAGTTAATTGTAAATTTAAAACTTTGTCATAAACCTTTAGACAATATACTTAAACTTTTATAAAAATTTTGAATATTAATAATGAAAAAAGTGTAAACAAAGCTTGATTTAGATTGACCTGAAACATTTATGCAACTTGGACCGTTTAGTCATTTATGTCTGAAAAAAAAGCCTTTTTATTTCATTTTCTTTCAATTTTTCTAATTATTTTTTGTTGATATAAGTTTTGAAACTCAAAGTTAATTCCCAAAATATAAAATTCGAATATAAATTGTATTAAACCATTTTTTAATTTTGAAAAAAATGATGCCATATATTTACATCAAACAAGTTTCTAGTTATTCAATAATCTAAATTTACATCTAATTGTCTTTCGCTAATTTTTTAAATCTATTATTTTGTGATTTCAAGTCAGTGTCTTTGGTTAATTAGCATTGAAATAAGTATCATCTTGTTTATATGATTTTGATTAATTTGTATGTAAGTAGGTAAAAGTTTACGTTATCTGTAGAAATTTACTGATAATCAGATATATTGCGAACACTGAAGCTAATCAAATGTTTTGATGAATATAGCAAAATACAAACAATTATTAAATTTTCTAATTAATCTTAAAGTTATTATTAAGTTATTAATCTTTAAGATTAATTGATTACACAATAAAAATAAGTTATTATAACTACTTAATAAGCTGAATAGTTGGGATTATCTATCATTTAGGTATATATTACAACTTCTAATAGTTTATGTTAGTTTAGAACTATTATTATGGATTGAAACATAACTCTAACAACAAAAGCTGTTTATTAAGTAAAACAAAACTTATTTTATTGTGTTGATTTTTTGATTAGCTTGTTTCTAGATTATTTACTTATAATTGTTTATCGTTCAGGAAAAGTTTACAAAAATTATTGCTTTAGAAAACATTAAAAATATTTGCTTTTAACTTGTTATACCATTTAAAGATAACGACAAATAAAAAAAACAGTTTGCTTTCTTTACTGACTATTGTAAAATGTTTAGCCAACCGCAAGTTAAAAAATATTGGTTGAAAATGTTCTGTTGTACGCGTTAGTACCTTTCTGTATCTATACCGTATTAGCAAATTTTCATATCATGTTTATTCTGAGTCATCATTTAAGTTTGTTTTGTACATAAATATCTAGAACCCTAGTAGGGTTACTAGCGTCATTAAAAAGAATTGAAATTAAAATTAAGATTGGTTGCTGAACACAAAGACGCTATGCACAAATATTGATCAGCTTTTATCTTGGATAAACAGATATGGTAACTTTACATAATATAAATATAGTTAAACTTTGATCATTTATAGTATTGTTTATCTGTACAAAGGCTAATGTACTATAACTGTTTAGTTATTACCAGTAAATATTCACAGGTAACATTTCTAGTTGCCGCTTGGTTATTAAGCAACTTAACTTTTGTTTATTTAGTGCTTACAGTACGTAAATTAAATATTTAACAAACAGGAGGCTTATGCAAATAAATGAGAGCTCATAATTTCTCCATGAAGAAATGCTGTTAAAAAGCTAGATACATGGATCATTGTTCAAATATTTTTGCAGCAGATAATGTTTTTGTAAAGTTTTGCGACTTTAAAAATCAACCAAATTAAAAAAGTGAGTGAAAAATGTTTGAGAAACCAAAAAGGTTATCCTTTCAAGGTTATTCAGTTGAAGATGTGTACACAAAAACTTTTTCTTTTTTAAAACGACAGAACAGAGATTATAGTTGCATCAATGCTGGACTTATTTACTTAAACTCATCGTTAGTTTTGCAATCATTAGCTATGACAATTATTTTGATGTTTGCAAAGTTATTGTGAAATTAATCAACATTTTTATGTTATATAGAGTTTGTTTTTAGTTGGCATTTTGCTCAGTTTATTTATCGTTTTGCATTTTTGTTAGTGATGCAATAATTTAATTATTTATGCAAATAATATGATACCTAATACATAAAAACATATTTTGTCGAAACACATTTTAGCTATTTATTTATCATCTGCAAATGTCAACTATTATAAGTTTTTCGAAGGCTTGACTTAAGCCTCATAAGTACAATGACTTTTCATCACATTTCACAAACTAGTTTCGTATCGAGTAGTTTTCGCTTAAAACTTACATTATTTTATTTTAAATAAAACTTAAATTTCATATTATCACCAAAGCAACACTTTCAATACACCTTCTATTACATGGTACACTATTACTTATTACTTTCTGTTATATGATCTTAACTTTTTTAACTAAAAAAGCTATCTTAATCTATTAGTAAAACAAAATTCAAATTTAAGAACAATAAAAAAGCAAATTTTCACACATAAATATCTTTAGAGATAAACTGAATTATCTATAACATTATCTTTTAAAAGGATAAAAGTATAATTACAAAGTAAATTTAAAGGTTAAAAACTATTGACTATTATTGAAACTTAATTTTTATTTTCTTGCAAAAACTAATAGTTTTTTGAACCAATAAAATACTGTTAATATAAAGTGGTTAAAGTTTAAACGTTTTAGTCTGTATATTCAAATCAATGCTAAAAACAATTTCCAATTAGTTTAAATGTAATTAATGTACATATATAAAAACAAGCATAGTTTCAAACTTTGTGTGATGATAAGTATCAGTTTCAAGACTATCATTTTGTAATTATGGAAAAAAAACTTTTTATCATCTAAAATCATTGAGTATTAGAGCCTTTTTCAAATTAATTATTTGATTAAGTTTTAACTATAAGTTTAGTTTGTCATGTTTACAAGTTTAAATGAAGATTAAATCATCAAAATTTATTTCACAAACTACTAAGCTTGTTTTAAGTGGATGTTGTAAGAAGCTATATGTAGCAGTAAAATATGAAGCTCATATAAACGGCTTCTTACACTTTAATGAACACTTAAAAATTGTAATTTAATGATCCTTGATCCATAGATGACCAAAAGATGACTGTCCAATTATCGACCACCTTTGATTAGATGATTTCAAAATTTCTATCTCTCTATGTCCCTAGTATAAAGAATCTTTCTATTAATATTGTAATTGTATTTTAAGAGACTATGTAGTGTTAGGAATAGATCCTTTTCCTACGTTTTAAGTTTGTATTTTTGTAGTTTAAAGTATCCATTGCTAGTATACAAAATTCTGAGTTTGTTAAAAGGTTCAAACTAATGTTTAACCTAAAAGAAAGATTTAATGAAATAAAAAGACTAAATTCCTAAAATTGGGAAATAGTTCTCAGAACTCATCCAGTATCTTTGTGGTTTCAATCTAGCTTAAAAGTCTTAACTGGGACGCACTGAAGTATAATAAAAGCAAAAAATAGATGGGTTTAAATTATAGCAAAATATATTTAATGATATTCTGATGGTTTGTGTTTCAACAAATATTAAAAAAAATATTTTTACTAAATTCAAATAAACAAATGTATTTTGAGAAAACATCAAAACTTTGAATTTTATGATTGGTTTTATTACAAGATAGTACTATTAAAACATGTTTGATTTTAATGGCTTTAATTATCTAACTAATTATTTTGTTGATCATTATTTATATATTAACAATAACAAAACATTTTCAAAACATAAAATAAAACTCAACTCATAATATTTTTGTAAATTTTGCTGTGCAAGCTGAAAATATTAGATCAGTTATAAGCATATTGTTAAATAAAATAAAATTAATCAGCAAAGAAGTATAGAAAACAACATTTTTTAAATGTAGCAAAAATCACAGTTTCAAAAAACTTTTGTAAACTAGTGATTGAATGAAAATTGAAAATGTTCTTTTATCTTCCATAATACTAATAATTAAAAAACTGTTTGCTGTAAAACAATATTTTTTTATTCCTGTAATACATTTTCTTTATATATGTTTTCTTTATATATACGACAAATACAGAAGTGACAGAAAACTGTTGAGAAGCATTAGTTGAACTAAACAGCTCATAAAACAACGTTGTTAAACTTTATATTTATTTATTACAACGAACGCAAAGGAGGGTGACTGAAGAGAGCACCTCTATCTAATACATATCTTCACAAACTATACCTATTATATATAATTAAGTTAAAAATATAAAAAGAAAAAGATATAAAAAAATTCATTTTAGTTGTCCCCATGCAATATAACAGTGAATAATTACATAGAATATCAAATATATAAAAAGAGAAAAAAAATCACAGATTAGAAATGAATATTCTGGCAATATAATAAAAGTTCAACTTCTGCTTGAACAACGCGAGTGATTCTGACATGACAATGTCTGATGGCAACTGGCTCCATTTACTAATTGTGCGGTATGAGAAAAAACTTGCTCTGACCAATGTACTATGTGGTAAGGGGTTATTAAGATGCAATGTGTGTCGTCTGAGCTGATATAACTTGAAGGAAGGACTAATGGAAAGAAAGTATCGAATTGAAAGTATCCACTAAATTGTGGATAATTTTAAAAATCTCATTTTTAAGCATACCTAAATTATTTATTTCTGGGGTTCGAATAATAACAATTAGTACAAAGTATTTCATCTCTTTTCATAATTGATTTTAAAAAATTTGTTATTTACGATTAAGCAGTGATCTAGTTGTAATATTAAGTATGAGATCACTTTCTACTGTGAGATTTATTTAGTTTCATCTGATTTTATCAGCTTTGAAAAGTATCAATTACCATAAATCAAAATTAAACAACTCTTGATTCAAATTAAAGTTGACTCATAATTCATTTATACTTCGTGTTTAAGATTGCTAAAAACTCATTTGCTAAACGCTAAAATGAATAGTAGTGTATGAATTCAAAAAAAATGCTCTACACGAGGAAATTAGATCAGGGTCAATAAAATGTTTGTTACTTAACTTAGCATGTAGTTTAGTTGGGTAAATAAATGATAGATTTGAGTTTAAGTCAATTTAACAAATTAAAAGTGAAAAAGCTTTAGTAAAATATCATTTAAAAACTATTTTACGTTTACGTAGAAATTCAAAGTGGTTGGTGACTGAAAAGTGTCGAAGTGGTGAACAGAAAAGACTTTCTGAGAATTGGTTCTAAAATAGCAAAAATCTAGAATTCTAGTTATTCTTAAAAACTTTTGCTTCTTGAAAATTTCTATTATGACAAAATTATTCATTTATTCACTAAAGAATTTAAATTTGTGTCTTTTATGGAAAAACATTTGTTAGAAAGTCTTCTTAAGGATAACAAAGTAAATCCTGAACCTAAGCAACAAAACCGTCATAAAATATTTTTAAATAACTAAGCACATAATCGAAAGTCAGAGCAAATTAAGATACTTATTTTTCCATAAATTCAATCTTAGTTTGACTGCTTTGCTTTTATCGACCTTAAATCTTCAAATACTTTAATATTTAAGATAATTATATGAAGTAAGATGGAGATCATACACATTGCAAAATCTTGGGAAAAAGACTTCAGTGAAAGATGATCTAAAATTTTGGAAATATATTCACTCTGAAATGATCTGAAAATAGATTTTGTTGCTGCCTACATGAGCAGAAAGATTTGAAATACTTCTAATTTTGATATCTAAATTTGTGTTAAACAATTCAATTTTATGTTTTCATGAATAGAAATACTAAACTATTACAAAACCACGATAAGTTAATATTGAATTTTTAAGATAATTTTTGATGTTGAAACAAACTTGTGAGAACTATTACAAATTTCTGCTCCATCATTACAAGCAAATGAACTATTTTATTTAATTAATGCAATATAACGGTTTAAAACTAGCTAAGAATTGCTTTTTTAAGAACCCATACTTTGAGAGTGAGTTAGCAGGAAACTTTGACAAAATTGACAGACTTAAACTGTATTATCTGCAAACGATATTTAAAGAAAGCAGAATCTTTATTATATTGTTGTATATCATTTGTTCTCGTCTGGTAACTTGATAAGAACTTTAATTTGTAATGTAAGAAACTCTAGTTGAGTTTCAGCTAAAGCACAAAAGTAGCTCCTTAACTTCAGCTTACAAAGACAAACTGATAACCGTTTTCCTGCAAACAAATTTTACGCGAGGTGTTTGAGGGTGCTCAGTTTGAAAAAAATATAATAACAATAAATTGTTGTAAATCAAAGTAAAAACTATCATAACTTTCGAATCTCAAAAGTTAAAAAAAGAAGAAAAGAAGAAGACTAAATTCGACTATAAAATATACAAGGACGTTTGTACAAACGACCAAAAATCACTTTTGTATTGATCTGCTAGCTTTAGAAAACGTATTTGAAAGTATTTAATACAGCAAACAATTAAAAGTTTCTACTGAAGTGAACGAGCCTATGCCTGACACTGAATGACCGACTTGATATTATGAAAGCAGTTAAAATTGCTTACGAAAATGCAACAATAATATTAAACATTGAAATAAGAGAAAGAACTAAAGCTTTAAACTTTTGTTTTAAAACAGAAGAGTGTTTGCTCACTTAATAAATTTATTGCTTATTGTTGTACCGACTGTAGTTTAAAACCCACCAAACTTTCTGACATATTATAAAACATAAAAATGATAAAGTAAATAAGACCACTTCAAAAAATTATCGGAATAAACAATATAAAGTATAGGAAATGGATTAGCGTGCATATGTTTAAAGAAAAAAGGCTTGTGGCAGTCCATGAAGTCAAATTTCTGCAGGTTAACTATCAAAGAATGTAGACAAAGGTAAGAGAAGAAATGGTGCGGACTGACGTCCTTAGGAAACCAACATCGATCATCATCCTCTTCTGTAATACTAAGGTAGCTAAAGACTGGTTAAAGTTCGGAGATATGCGAATAGAACCATACAAAGGAAAAGAGTATCCAAAAGTTGATGGCAAAAACCTTCAAAAGCTATTTTTTCTTTCAGTGTGTTCTGAGATCTTCGGCAGATATATATACTATTTTTGACAGAGTATTAAACATATTGAACGATTTGATAAGATCACTTTAATATTTTTAAATCATATTAAACACTCTATCAATTACATACAGATGACTTCATGGTAACAATCATTTGTAATGATTGTTTAAAAACAGTCTTATATGTAATTAATTCATAAAATTCAAAGATTAAAAATTGTGATTAGAAAATATACTTGTGATTAGTTTAAACTTAAAAAGAAAGCAATCATGATATATGTAAAAGTCCTTGGATGGCGATGAAAGGTTCTTGACTAAATGTTTAAAGCAAACTTTAGCAAATAAAAAGTGAAGAATTTTCCTGTTTTTGAAGAGGGAAAAAGTTTATCAAATTATATTATATTATAAGTATTAACAAAAAATAAAGTAACGAAAATGTAATTATGAAATAATAGCTTTTAACAGTCATTTTACTGTAATTAAACCAATTTTTGAAGTAAAATTAACCTTAATAATTTAAAATAACTAGAAAAATTGTTTTTAATAATTTAAACTATCAAATATCAATCTTAATAATGTTTTTAAGTTATTCTTAATTTTTTAAATATATAAAACAATTTTTTATCTTAATTTTGATTTAATCACTAATTAAACTAAAATACTTATTTTTAAATTCTACAGATGCAAAAACTTTGAAATTAGTTTGAGTAAATTATTTGTTATTGTAATTTTTTTCATTTTCTAAACTAAGAGTTTCAAAAAATGTAAATAACGTTTTTATTAGAAATTGAAAGTTTTCTATAAACAAAGTTTTTTTTCCAAAATGTTTGAACGTGATAAGTCAAATGAAAAGAAAACACTTTTGATAAATCACCGCTCAATCAAATAATATTTTTGATTTAGTTTAATAGCTTGTCTCTAATAATATTTGAAGAAGACTAAGTATAAACAAAACTTTTATGAGACTATATCGTTTTTGGTTCTAGAAACGTTGCATGAGATAAATGAGTATTTGATAAACTTCTATCTATTGTGCTTTGAATGAATGGATTCTAATCTTACCTACTGGAAAGTATCTTCTCAACTATACAACGGTCTTGTGGATGCTTCCAAAAAAGCAAGACTATGAGAGCAAACCAGGCAGAAACTCTACAATCTGCTGACTGGTAGTATCAAGTCACTGAGCTAAGTGCACTTTACATGCAATAATGATAAAATCCCTTTGAGTAGGCAGGAAGAAATTATGGATGTCAACTTCCTTCCATTCACTGCTTCAGCTTATAAAGTTCAGCTAAAAAAGTGAATTTAAATATTTTTTGAAAAAAAAACAATTCTTAATATCGATAAAGCCGTATTTAGAATTGAGCTTTATAGGTCAAATCTTCAAATTCAATAATAAGCTATTTTGATTTTTTACATTTCTCTTTTTTTGTTTAGATGATTTTGATATAAAAAACATTTTTTTATACTATGTAAATTATTAAGTAAATGTTTAAAACACTTCCTTATCTACCTATGACTGGTCAGGCCAATTTTTTTAACTTAACCTTTTAAAGATGTAACAGCTAATGACTCATAAAAAATCTCATGATTTCATTTTTAAAATGTCTAACTATTCATAACATCTAAATTTTTGAAAACAACAAAATACTTTAAGATCAAAATTGTTGTTCAAATATTTAAGGCGAAATAATAAAGGAGAATAAAATGCTTAGAATCTTTTTTCTCTATAAGACAATAAACAAAATGATTGTATTTTGATAAGATAACTACTGAAACATCTTGTTAGAGTTACATTGACAAAATTGAAGCTACTCGGTTTTGAAATTAAAAAAGGTTTTTTATAATTATTTTTTACACTAAAAATGTTGTTCAATAATCAAATAAAAACTTGATTGTCAATAAATGTAAATGTTGTTTTATGATGCCAGTTACACATAGGCAAAATTGAGTTTATATTTTTATTTGAAGTAACCTCATAAGTAGATTGTTAAAAAAAAATACATTTATTCGAAAAAAACAGTTATTTAAAGAAATAATTTTGTATACAGTATTGAAGCGATATCATCTTACATTTTCAAGTTTTGTTATGAAAAACGTGCAAAGCCAAGAATTTGTTAAAAGTGATATTTCAATTTTTCAAATATTTTAGAAATATTTTCAACTGTTTATCATCAAAATCCTACTTAAGAACTTCTCTATTAGTTTTATATTTTCAAATTAATTTGACTTAATATTTATGTGAAAAAATTTCATGTTAACATTAATGTAAAAACAAATAAGCTCTTTAATAAAGTTGCTTTTGATTTTATTAACTAGCTACTTAGACATTTTTATCATCAAAACAAAGTGATATGAGCTATCAAGCTGTTTATGATAAACTTACAAATTTATTTGCAACAAATTAAACTTATCTAAACATTTTACATCTGATTGATGAGACCTTGCTGTTTTGTCAATAAGTTGATTTTGGTTATAAAGTATCAGAAAGTTTGTTAAATGTATTAACCAGTGTATTTTTGTGTACAGATGACATCAAGCTATTATCTTGCAGCCCTTCAAAACCTCAAACTGCACTACACACTGTATAAAACTGGTCTATGAACTGGCAGCTCAGAATCCAGCCCACAAAGTCTGAACTTATAACTTTTTCCTGTAAACCAGCTGCAAATTCCTTGAACCAATATTTCATCAATAGATTTATTATTCAACGAGTACCTTCGGTTCTAGACCTTGGCATTACTCTATCAACTGACTTTGAATGGTGCAATTATGTTTCCAAAATCTTTGCAAAACCAATCAACCTTGTCTACCTTATTACAAAAACCTTTAATTCTAAAGACCCGTGCTTTTTAAAATCTTTACAAATTGTACATACGTTCAATTCCTAAATACAATGTCAGTGCATGGATGCCATATCAAAACAATTGAATCTGTTCAGGCCACATTTACAAGATTGGTATGCAGGAAACTTAATATTAAATATGATAGTTATAAACATCGTCTTAGCTTCTTCAATTTAGATACTTTGGAAATCCGATGGATTAAATATAACTTTCTTCTTATTGTTAAAATTATCCACAATTTAATTGAAATTCAGTTTGATGATTTCTTCTCTATTAGTCCTTCCCTTAAGTTAATATCAACTCAGACATTACACCTTAATAAACTCATATCACTTGGTACATTAATCAGAGCAAATTTTTTCTCATACCGCACAATTAGTACATGGAACCAGCTGCCATCAGACATTATCATGTCAGAATCACTCGTGTTGTCCAAGCAGAAGTTGAAGCGTTATAATATTGCCAACATTGCCATTTCTAAACTGTGAATTTTTCCTTTTCTTAATATTACTATAATTCTATGCAATTGTTCACTGTAATATGTTTTGAGGACTACCGAAATACCATGTGTTACATCTTTTTCTTTTTATATTTCTAAGTTAATATTTATTATTTGTGAGAATGTGTGTTAGCGAGAGGTGCTCTCTTCAGGCACCCTCCTTCGCATTTATTATAAAAATTGATCTCATTTTTCTGTAAAAAATCAAAATTAGAACTAAACGAAAAAAAAACTTTTAAAGCCGAAATCTGAAGTTCGACTTTGTCAATATAAATTTAGATTTTCAAAAAGTGTCAAATTAACAGAAAAATAAAAACATTTAATTGAATAAGATTAAGAAACATACAAAGTTTTGAATAAAAGTCAAAGCAAAAAATACAATTTTTATTTAGTATTTTATAAACATAAGTTTTAATAGTGATCAGAAACATACTAAATGCATTAAACGAGTACACAAACAAAAATATCGTAGATTACGATTAATATATCGATAAAAAACCAAAAATATTGATAAGGGTAAAAGAAAATCCACTTTAAAGAGATTTTTTCAGAAATGGAAGATTTATTCGACAAACCCATGCAGCACAGAAGGAAGAAAATATTTCAGCAACAAATTGATGATCATGTAAAAGTGGTCAGAGGAAATCAACTGATTGTGTTTCAAAGGATATTTGTTGATGTCAGCACCTTTTAACTACATTTAGATGAAGACATCTTCAAAGAAGTCATCTTCCGATAAAATCAAAATCAGAAAGTTCTTTTTCGATATTATGAAAATACCCACAATTATTTGAAATTGAGTTTGTCAACAATATATAGAGAGCGTGGCAACAAGACAAAAATATCGGAAATCTTAAAGAGAAATAATTTTCGCCATATGGTAAAAATTTTGAATTTTAGTTGAAGTTGAACAAACGCAATAAAAATATGAGCAGTTATAAGATAATGAGAATTAATACTGGCTGAAAAATAAATTGTTCTATATTAGTAAGTGTATTCACAGATTAGTTTGTAGATTAACACAAACAAATTATAACATAAAGAAACATGCTATTTGAAAGTCTTCAAACTTTCTAGGAATTAAATAAAGTAGTATAAATCGCCAAGAAAAAAGAATAACAACGATTTCTTCAAATTTGTGTCATTAGCATTTGTGTAATCGAAAATGGAAATGAAGACAGAACAAACGTAGTAACTACAAATCATATGAATCAGCCAATCAGCAAGCTTTATTGAATTACACAAAGTAACTACTAATCATTAATTACGATTGATATTTATTTAGAAAAAATTTAAACTTCAGAAACCTTCTATAGTTTGTTCAAGTCGAATTCAGGTAGTGAAAAGACAAAAGTAATTTTTAACTATTTTGTCGCGCGACAAGCAATTGAAGTTGTCATGGTGACCATCAAAAGTACCCTTAGTACAGATTCGGCAGTAATTTGAAACAGGCGAAAGAATACTTGAGAATAAATTGAAAAGTTGCTTATCAAAACGTTTATTGTTGCTGCCGGCTGAGTATTTGAAGACCCGAAAACATCCAGACTTGTTTTTTTGAATTTAAACTCCTTTGATAGGTGACCTTCTTACTGGGAGGGAATCGGACCGAAAACTTTTCGGATACGGAAGCGGCCATTCATACTTTCGTGGTAGTGGTCCATTGGATCGGATATTGCCCTCAAAGTAACGAAAGATCGGAAACCACCAACAACGGGCAAGCAGGTTGGAGTTTCCGCCGTTCTTCAGTGTCTTTGGGATGAAGATCAGTTAGATGAAGATCAGTTAGATGAAAATAAGATTTTTTGGTTACCTGATTGTTGGCTAGAGTATGATAAGTGTAGAAGAGACGAGAAGTCAAGATGTAAGCGACCACGATGTCAACCGTGTAATGATCATGAGCGAGTAAGATGCAAAGTATGCCAGTACAGGAGAGGATCCAGCAAGTCCAGTGAAGATACCACATTCTTCGGGGAGTATCTAAAGTTTGTTTCATAAAAAAGTTTAACAATTTGAGAATTTGACTTTTAAATGTTTGTTACAAAAAGATTGTTGTGAAAACCACAAAAGTAGACATGTGATTGGTTGCAGACAGAAAAGACATCAAAACAGACTACTCCTGAATAAAGAGTTTACTTAAAAGATCAATGTTCGAAATCTACTAATGACCAAAGAAAGTTGGAGACATGTAAGTCGAAACTAAATATTTATTATTTACGTTTCACATTAGAAAAGTTGAACAAGTTATACAAAAGGCGTCGGTGTGCCTGAAAGTTAGCTAAATATTTGTTGCTAATAAAACAAAAAGGCTGGTATCAAAATATTTGGTGAAAAATAAAGTGCTGTAAAAAATTGAACAACTTACATTCATAAATAACAAGGTAAGATACTACAAGCACTAAAGTGTGTCCACTAAACAAATAATCTCCACAAAGATGATGAGACCCAGTGACAGTAAGTCCTCCACCAATCAGCAAGCCGAAAGCTCTTGAAATCATTAAAGAAATTTGACCATGAGCCTAAAATCAGAAAAACATTTTAAAGAATAATAAAGTTGTAAAAATAGTTTGTTGTTTTACAGACTTTTATGGAATAAAGAAGTATTGAAAGAGGACAATGAAAAACGAGAAAAGTATTTAAAGAATCTACTGAAAAATACATTGAAACTGATAAACAAAAAGTTACAAAATCTTTTAAAGTTTTTCAAAATAAATTGAAACGAAAAAGAAATTGAAATAAACATTTTTATAAATCATCTGACAATTCATTTCCTATAGATTTAAGTTTTAGGAAAAATATTCTTGATAGATAGAAAAAAGATTCATCCAGTAAACATGATAAGAACAATTTGCAAATATCAATCAGATTTGAAACACATAAACTAAATCAAACTTAAGATGGTTTTAAAAAATGACCAATTAAAAATAGATGCTTTAAAATAGTAGAAAAATGAAAGCATTGAATTATTCAAGTTATTTATTATTTGCTAACATGAAAGGAAGAGTTGAAAGTTGTTGAAAGCAAGAAATATTTCAAAACATTTAAACAAAAATGTTCAGAAAACGACCGAAAGTGAAAGTTTGAAACATCAATAAATAAAACCTTACGGATTATTAGAAGAACATTTTTGTTGAAAATCAGTGAAAAAAAACTGAAGTAATAAGAAACAGCTTTTGCTTGCAAAAGTTGAGGAAATATATTCAAATTTATCAATGTAAAAGAATTTCATTTGCGATGAAAATAATGTGAAAGTATTTCTGTTTCACTTTAGTGGTGAATGATTTGAGTAGTTTAAGGAAATAATCTAGCTGTCATCAAAAAAAGTTTTAAAAATAAAAATAAAGTTTTAAATAAAAACATCTTTTAGATGGTGGAACACAAGTGAAATATAAAACAATTTTCATAAGACATATGAGAAGATGTGATCAGTTCTTATACTAACACGTGTTTGCAGCAAATAATTTTCCTGCAAAACTTTCACCATTAAACAACACCAAAGATTTATTGCAATTAATTGAAGTAATTCGCAGCAAATTTTGGCACTGTATAAACAAATCCTTAAAGGTAAAAGTGAAATTTGAATAAGTCAAGTTATTCTAATGTTGATTTTCTGTTCTAGTATTTAAACTTTTGAAAACTTTGTAAATATTTGAAGTAATTTCTAGGAAATATTTTTCTAATAAATGAATATTTCAAAACAAATTATGATTTGAAGCAAAAAGTCAGAATTTTTCAGTGTTTAATACCTCAGACTAAAAATATAAGTTTTAAAATGAAAGTTTCAAACAAATAAACTCTTACTTTTGGAGCACATTTGAAATGTAGACCAGGGACAGGCAAAGTGGTCACATACATAGTGCAAGAACGATACAAGTAAAGAGTTCCAATTATAAATCCTATACGACGAAATACGATGTATCTGCAAACAACGATTAGTTAAAAGCTTCGACAAAGCAAGGTGACAATCTGTAAATATTTTATTTATAAAAAAAAAAAACTTAAACGATAAAAAAACAACAAATTTCAACAGCAATTTGGCAGTAAATGTAGAATGAAAAGGAATTGAATTTGTCGATGAATTACTTCTCGATGTTACCGGAGAAGAACGGTTTAGTTTAAAGTAAATGAACTGAAAAGATTTTTGTAAAATTTGTAAAAATTGAAGAAATGTTTATTTAAGTAAAAGATAAGTTTCAAAAAAAGACAAGCTTGAATAAACCAAATCGTCAGGTTTATCGAAAACAACACCGACTAAAAAGGTGTTCAATTTCAAATAACAAAAATATTATTAATTTGTTCCGAGTTTTCAGAAAATGATTTTTATTTTTAACTTTTTATCGAAAGTAAAAAAACAGATTTCTAATAACTCAAAACAATGATAAGAATCTACTTGATAAGAAAAATACGAACTCATGATTTAAAGTACTTTGGAATAAGGCCAAGTAATGATTTATTGCTCAACCAAAAACATTCTTTAGAAAATATTTCTTTGTTAATAAGATAATAAAAATTGAAATCATTTAAAAAATGAAGATAAAAAGATGAATTTGAAAATTTTAGTAACTTAAAAATCTTGTAGAAAGTAACAATAATGTAGAAGTATGTTGATAGAATTTGAAGAAAATCTATTTTACATGAAAGTTGCAATTCATGAAAAATGTATTCTGCTGATATTTACAAACCTGTGTCGGTGAAATACGGCAACCAGAATTGCTAGACAGCTGAGAAACAAACCTATCACCTCACAAACGTTAAATGCTTTCTCAAATCTAACAGGAACAATATCAAAAAAGATATCTGGAAGAGGAGGTTCGTCTTCTTTGGGAGGAACTCTTTCATGAACTAATTGTAGAGTTATAACAGAAACTAGGAAGCCTGATAAAAAGAAATGTTTAACTTCTATATCGGAGTATCTAGAAGTAAATTTGAGGAGAAAACTTACCAGTGAGTAGGTAGCCAAATGCAATTAGTGACTTCATCTTTTCAGGTGGGTACAGTTCACTACTTAAGTGAGTTGGGAGAGCGTCATCACCTTGATAACAACTTCAATTACACAAATTTACATTTGACGTTAATTGCAGTATTTCGTTAGATGTAATTTCGATTATATCGCTCATTTTGTTTTATGACGTAGAATTAGTGGTTTGATGAGAAACTCTACTAGTAGTCGGCGTATGCTAAACACTTCTCTTCACTAACTATATAAATCCTATGCTAAGCTACAACTGTTCTTCTGAAGACTATTTCATTTATTAAAACAATATAACTTTTCACAAATACTTTTTTTTACTAGACGGAAGCATCTATTTACAATTGAATGGTTTGAAAGGAAGAAACCAGTCTATCAGCTGAAAACTACAAACTCCAATTTCTTGTAGTAATTACAACTGGTTTTACTTGAAATTGAAAAAGAGTTTTATTCAAAATAAACTTCTCTTTCATAGAAACTTCGATTTATTTGCAGCTGTAAATTTCAACGAAAAACTTCTATCTACAAAATTCACCTTTAAGTTGGCTGAGACGAAAATCCGTAAATACAGAAGGCCATGAATGAGATTTAGTGTGAGTGGAACGCGATCTTTTTTTTGAAAGATGAACTTTATTGTTACCAAATTTAAATGGATTTGAAACCTGACATAAAACTAGAAATATTTAGAAATAATCTAAACTTGAAACAGGTTTATGTCAAGTGGAAAAGCAAACAACATTTATGATACCAGTTTCGCTAACCAATCTATTTTATGGTTTCTTGGAATACTGTGATCCACTTCTAACTAAATCTCAACCATAAACAAACCCACTAACTGACCACCAAGGAACCACTAAATCTAATTTCATATAAATAATAATTATCGAGAAACGCATCCTAAAGGTAATCTTCCTAAGTGATTACATCAATTTTAAGGCTAACTTATGTGGTTGTACCTGAAATTAGAGGCGTTCTAACATTTGTAAAGTCCTGATTTTCCTCAGAACCAGGAGCAAACCCGTTTTTATTACGACCATTAGATTGGAAAGGTTGGGAACTATTTTTGTTGAAATAGTAAGGTCTATTTATTTCCTGAAAAATAATCATTAAGCATAAGGTTGAAAAAATCCTAAAAAAATTAGAAATAGTTTGAGAGATTGGTTGGTTGGTTGAAAAAAAAACGATTAAATAAACCTAATAAAATTAAATGAGTAATAAAATATGTGAAAAATTTGAGGTGTGATTTATGGTGTTGGTACAAAATATTTGAAAACAAACTAATCGATTGCTGATTAATGGTTTAACTTAAAACAAATAAAAAACTGAAATTTTTCTGAATGAATGAAATACTAAATGGCGAAACATGAGGTGGTGGTGGATTTGATTTATGAATTTGAAAGTTGGAAAAGAAATTTGGATTAAAATAAACAGTTTTAGCAAAATATATATTTGTAAATTTTATGAAAACAAAATAGGGAATTAAAAAAATCGATTAAAAAGTTGAAAGATGTAGTGAACCTTCCGATCAAGGGTTTTGATGTGCTGAGATAACTCATTCCCGCGTAGTTTCTCAATAAAAGTTTGTAGATTGTCTCTTTCTGTTCGATCTTGCATGAAGAAGGGAGCTTCCTTCAAGTCTTCTCTTGTTAATGAGAGTAATTTCTGGCCAGAGATGGGATTTTCTGTTTTCATGACACAAGTCTAAAAGAAGAGTCAGTTAGGAAGATTAGATTGGAAATTGATTAGTTAGAAAATAGTAGGAAATTTCATTCATCAGAAAATTCAACAAATTGAATTCAGAAACAGATTTGACAATTTAATAAATTAGCTATCTATCTAAGGTTAGAAAATAGTAAACTTATCCAAGCCCCTTGTTTACAGAATTTGTGATTCAAAACTCAAGACAACAACATACAATATATAAATAAACAAAACCTAGACAAACAAACTCAACGTTATGATTTTTCGGGAACAGACTTAAAGGGAAATACGTATGTTTTAAAATGACGTCATTGGTTCTTTTAGTTTATCAAAGATAGCTTTATCATAACTTCAACAATTTTTCAGTTCATATGTATCTAAAAAGATAAAGAATTAAGTTTATTGCTTTAAGCAATTGCTATTTGTAGATATTTAAAAAAGTTGATGGAATGTGAAACAAAAAGTTCATTTGGAAGAGGAGTATTTTAATCATTCTAAGAATAAAAAAGTAGAATTCTCTTATTAAGACACAAGTAAACAGAATTTGAGTAAAAAAATCCAGCTGGTTTTATTATTACCAAGAGACAGGGTCAAAGTACTAAACTAAGATCAACACATTTTAGTATCAGTAAGCTAAAACTTATAATTAAAATTGCTAAAGTTGCTTGTTTCAAGTATTACTATGTGAAGAGTTAAGAGACTAAGTTCAAAATAAAACTATAATTATTTAAAAGAAAATCTTTGATTTCTACAAAAGATTCATGAAATGAAAATATTTAATCTAGACATACTGAATACTCATTATATCCGATCCTACATAACCAAGCTGAAACATCACTGGGTGTCCATCTAGAAACTAAAACTTGGGGTACTTCAGCAATTTCAGAATCATCACCACTTAAATCAATCACAACATCATCTTTACCCATTATTAAGGGTCTTACACCTTGACATAAGTAAACTAGAATATAAAAGCAATTATGTACTTACTTCATTAAAACTAAATGACATAATTATTACACAGTGGTAGAAGTCAGAACTGGTAGTAGTCAGTTAGCTATCAACTATTAGAATGATAATATGAAAATAATAAGAATTAAATAATAAAAGGTCTAAAAACAGTTTTATTATCTTTATGTTTCATTTTAAATTTAAAAAAGTTAATTAAACTGCTATTAATATAATACTTAATAAAAAATGAAAACTACTATCTTGTACCAAAAATTAAAAAGATCATTTATACCAAAATTGTTCTTCTATAATTATACAATCAACTAAAACTATTAATTAAAAATTGTTCAAAATAATTATTAAATTGATCTAATATAATGTCAAATATTTATATAAAATAACCAGATGGTTTATATTGTTAGTAGTAAAGCATATAGTCAAATAAAATTTGTACTTCAATAGCTAAGACAATAGATTGCATACCTAATCTATATTATATAAGAATGTGTTTATATGTTAAATATAATCTCAGTAAAAAAATAATTATTTAACTCCAGAAAGCAAAAAGAATCTTTAAAAGTTTTCATTATAATTTTAATTTCATAAAAATATTGTTTCGAAATAAATTTATTTATGTAATTAAATTATAAAGCAAACTTTATCATCATGATATTATTCCTTTTGAAACATTTAAATAACAAATTTTAATAGTTTTCTAAAATGACATAAGAATGACGAAATTTTGAGGGCAAAAAACAAGTTTTCAAAAATATATGAAGGAAATATGTTTTATAAGCAATTTCATATAAGTTGGCCCACTTTGAATATCATATCATTAAAAACTTAATCTTTCTAATATTTTCGCTAATAAGAAAGCTTAGAGTGAAAAAACTTAAATTGATTTAAATAAACATAAAATGTAGAAAGAACTGAAAAACGTTCTTTACACATTTCTTTAAAATAATTACTTTTTATTTAAACGTTACTTAATAAAAAAACAATTGCCAAAATTTTTGATAATTGCTAAAATAAAAACTTTTAGGTGATTTCAATATGGCAATAAGAAAAACTCATAAAAATATAAAAGATATATTTTCATAATATAAACTTTCAAGCTTTATGAATAAATGAAACTCACTGTATAAAACTAATTGATAGAATTCAAATTAGTTATATCAAAAGTAAATTAAAAATAAACAATCAATCTTTTTGAACTTAAATATTTATAATTAAAAATAAAGCTTTATAATAAAGTTAATTAAATGTAAAAATACTGTTATTCATTATAACCTTTTTTCAAAAAAAGTAAAAACAACTATATAACTTTCAATGAAAACAAAATCTTAAAATATTTAAAAAGTAGAGTAATATTGTCAGAATAATTTTATTAAAATAATTTAAAAGCTAAAAATTATAACTTCTGATAATATAAATTAGGTAAAAAAAAAACTATCTTTAAAAAATTTAAACTGGAGAAATAGATTATTTTCTTATAACTCAGTAAGCTTACATTATTCATCTATTTAAAACTTGTTAGAATAGCTCTGTTACAAAATATTTAAAATCATTTTACTGTTATTATTAGTTATAAAAAATAAACTAATAAATACAATTGAACAAATTTTTTTAGTCAATCCGTAGTTCATAAAGATAAGGATCAATCAATTTGTGAGACAAACGTGACATAGAAGTTATCGGTTAAAGTGAATAGCTTTGACTGTCTGCCAGTCGTTTTGTTATCTTATTTAACCAGACAATATCATAAAAGTCCTATAATGGCTATTGATGATTTAGTTCTTACAGTGATTTTACGAATATTTATTAACGTATGTTGAGTAATTCAATAGATAAAAAGTAATCAAGAAATAAGTAAAAAGAAATAAGAATAAAAAACTTTAAATTTATAGCAATCTTAATTTCTAAATTTTATACAAAGTTATAATGCTAAAAGCAGAAAACCATGAAACGTTAGTTAAAATAAATAAATACAATGAACTAGTTTTATCGCAATAGAGAAAGTTGTTAAACCGATAAATTTTATTTTCAAAGTATCATGAAAGTCGCAAACTTCAATGAAGGTCATTTAATATACAGTCATTTTATACAGTTTTCTCCATTGAGTAAGCAAGTCTAACTGCCTTTAATTGCAACGTATAATAATTATCTGCGAGGTAAATGTTCTAGAAACTGTTTTAATTATTGTGGTATATTAGTAGAGTATTTTGCCGCTGATGTAAACGTGTTACTAGTTATTCTCTTAAATACCTGGTATTCCTATACAGAAAGTGGTGTTGAAGTTAAGAGGTTCACAAGAGGATTCAGTGGTACGCATTA
Organism: Pegea sp. RAD2-039; assembly: GCA_034620365.1. Taxonomy (NCBI): domain Eukaryota; kingdom Metazoa; phylum Chordata; class Thaliacea; order Salpida; family Salpidae; genus Pegea; species Pegea sp. RAD2-039. The sequence goes on along the minus strand of JAQGEQ010000179.1, from coordinate 315,305 downwards.
AAGATGTAACAAAGAAACAAACACAAAATTGTCATGCCAAATGTTATACATGTGGGAAGAGAGGACACTATAGTCATTCATGTGATGCTAAAATTGGATCATCTAAAAAACAGCCGTATAGGAAAAGAAACAAGACAAAAGCTGCGATGACGGCCCAAACCAAAACTAAGTATTTGTGCGCTACTCAGCTTAATAAAAGAGCATTCGAACGCTCTTGTTATTATGGAGTGAAAAATTAGAAAAGGAAAGCAAAAGAAGAGGTCCTACTTTATGATCTAAGGAATAAACAAAAGTCTCTACTGGATCTAGTCAGGGATTAGTAAGGGGGCCTAAGCTTTCTCGCTACGAGAAAGAAAAGGACAAAAGCAATCACAAACGGCAACAAGTAGGAAGTATGAGCGTGTTTCCAAGAATAACAGTGGATTCCATAGAAGTTGTTTTAACCACAGCGGAAGAAAGGATAGTAGAAGCGGGACAACAAACTTTGCAGCTCAGGAAGTTCTTTCCTATCCTTATTATTTCGTATGGATTTCGTGTTTTTCTTTCATTCAGAATGCACATTTTTGGTAGTACAGCTATGTACCACCCACAGTTCTAAAGTCCGTCGGAGGCACAACAATGACCTTAAACAAATTGCAGTATATGGAGTTAAACATGTTATGGTGTGGAAAGAGATAGAATAAAACCTGTTGCGGAGCCTTTGAAACTTCTGTTGGATCTTCAGTCCCTTACAAATCCAAGTCGCTGCAGAGAGCGCAGGGACCTTTTCGGCTTTTAAAGATAGGTCTGTAAATTTTTGGGTTAGGTCTATTAATTTTCTATGAGAGGAGAGAAAGGCGGTGAGTTTGATGGGTAAGTTTGAGAGGCAAATGGGAATCACGATGGAGATATGAAATGGATTACTACAATTTGAAATTAATATCTATAAGTACCTTGCTAGAACTATCATGTTAGAAGTAGATGCTGCTGGAAAATACTGTATTGTTCAAGTTCAAATTGAAAAAGATCTTTCCTACCGTCCCGTTATAGGTTTCAATGTAGAAACTCTATGTATGGGATGTTGGTAGTCAGGAGTCAAGGCTTGAAACCACTATCACTCCAGAAGAAAAAATGTTACATTTTTGTTATAAACAGTTTTGATGGAGATGAATTTGACGAAGCAAAAAGAGTTTTATACTAACACTTAGGAAGAATATGTTAATTATAAGTTGCTATCCTTATTCTAGTCAATAAGCATGATAGTGTCCGATTATTTGATTGGGAAGTACAACAGTAAAATATTTTGCCGCTCACGTAAACATTGTGGCTCAGCAATAGACTGTATTACAGTAGCGCATATCGTTAGTATATTTATCATTGTTGCTAGTCGCCTTAATAATTTGAACAAATCTCGATATAGCGAGTCATTATCATTACAAACATCAAGACTTTAGTTTATAATTATTGGCAGTACTTTGAGGTCCGAAGATAATGCATGGATGAACATGTAATGAAAAGAAATATGTATGAGAAATGTACCCAGAAAAAAACGATAGGAAGACGGTGAAAGAATGGAACTCATTTTATTTTCCTTGATTGACTAAATTAGCGATTAAATAATTGGAGCTCGTCTGTTTTCACAGCCAGATGACAGTTGAATAAATAATGTGTATTTAATTTAAAACAAACAAGTAGCACAATATTGATAATTTTTACTCTATTCACGTCTTTAGTTAAATAATATCTTTGTAATGGTTTTTGTATTTTAAGTTGTAAGTTAAAAACAATTGTTTTCAAAAAATTATAGAAAAGATAATAAATAAGGATGAAACGGTAAATACAAATAAATGAGTTTGAATTACTATGGTTAAATATTGAAAGTTTAATGATAAATGAATTTAAGTAATCTTCTATAAGTTTCAAATGATACAAACTAATAACAGACAGTGAAATATGACTAGTTAGCCCACATATGGATTTATGTATATGAGGTAACATATCATATTTCTTTAGATATGTCTCTGCTTTAAATAAACCCACTTAGTTGAAAATGTTCTTAAAATTTAAATTGTTGAAAAGCAAACCTTTAGCTACAAACTAGTAGTAAAAATCTTTTTTAATCATCTGGTATTTAGTTATAACAAATAATATTATATTTTTTAGCTAGTTGGTTTCATACTCCATATTTTTTAAATATTGGTATAGCTTATTACTTTTACAATGTTTGCTTGTTCTGAGCTAATTTCATTGAAAGGAACAATTTTACTATTATTATAAAATCATCATAGTTTTTAGTATTTTGCTTATTCACTTGGGAAACTATTTTTTACAAAATTTAATTTCAAATGATAAAGACACTTTTAGTAAAGGTTAAAAAAACTTATTAATTTTATAAAGGAAAAATTCTGTAAACAATGTTGAGTACTATTCATTGGTTTTTACCACCTGGTAAACAACTATATAATTTCTTTATAGACACTGTTCAAAAAAAGCAAACATTTATCTTAATTAATACATTTTATTCTTAACATGAACCATTTGCAACATATTTAGCAATAACCATGAGCCCAGCAAAAGATTCCTCAGAAGCAGGTTGAATTTGTCTGAAATAGACCAAACAGTAAGACAATGACAAAAAAAGCTTTTGAACGCTTACGATTCGGGAAGAAGGAATCCATATCTTCCAGTATCTCTTAACTCAGCAGCAAATGAACACTTAACATTCATTTTATCGTACATATAATCGCTGGTGCTTCCAGATGCTTGGTCTGCAGTAAAATATTTAGCTTTGTTTCTGCGATTGTAATAAAAACTTACAAATCACTTCTGAGATTGGCCCAGATTGAAAAATTTTGTTATGAACTGAGCGGATAGCTGCTACACTCTCAACTCCTATTTGAGTCTTAGATTTAAATGCAGCTTTTGGTTAGGTATTTCAATTTTAAAAGAATCACGCTTGAACTTACCAAAATAGTATGATCAGCTGAATACGAATAAGTATATCCATAAGGGAACATCCAGTATTGACTGTAAGCATGAACATCAATAAAGGCCTTAGGTTGAACTGAAGCAACAAAGTTGGCCAATGATTGAACTTCAATCTGATAATTTGCACATTTTATTTTCAAATATTTAGATTTTGTTCAGAAGACAAAAATATTACCTCAGACATTGCACTGGGTCCATAGAAAGCATCATTACATGAGCTTGCACTAGCACCAGGTCCTGAAAATATTAAGAAGTTGTATTTACCCATACTTGTACTTTAAATCTTACCTGACCAGTTGATATCAAAGTTTCTGTTAGGGTCAACACCATCACAGAATAGATTGTTCAAAGACCGTGTCTTACGCCACATTCTATCCTGCAAATCAAAAATGATCACTACGCTGATACATTCTAATAATCTTAAAGTTGAACTGATCTATCAAAATTATAGGATATTATTTACATTAGTCCAAGTGTAATCATATCCATCAGGATTTGCTGATGGAATGATATAATAATCAACAGAGTTGAGATAATTGTCGCTTGTTGATCCTTCTAAAAGCTAAAATGAATAATTTTAATATCGATCCTAAACGACAGCAAGTTAACTCACATATTTAGTTGCATACAAACAACTAGCTGGTCCAACCCATTCTCTTGCGTGAATACCACAATTGATAATAAAGGCAGGTCGGTTTCGACCTGTTGAAATCTTTAAGGGGAGTTTGTGTTATTTGTGATGTTTTTAGCTGTGTCTGTTTGTAACTAACCTTTAAACCTCTGATTGTTCGACCTTCGTATGAGCTACCAACAGTAACTAGAGATGCAATTGAATAGGATGATGCCATGTTAACTAACCAAGCATCAATCTAGTTTTTATGAATCGATTTAAATATTTGAAAACTTGAAGAAATTGTACAAAACCTCTTCTCCGGTGTGGTAGACGTTGTAGTCAAATGATGCAAGAGACATTTGGGGTGATCGGGATCGATCAGCTTGTTCTTCAACAGACTTCTGGACATCATCAATAAAGATCTCATATTGAACACTAAAAGATTACCATAAAATATTTTAGTTGATAAATTTGTAAAAATAACTCTTACTTATTTTCTTCAAGAGCCTGTTTGATGAGGTTTAAAGTGATGTATCTAGCATGAAAGTCTACGGGACGTTTGACTCCAAGATCGGTCCAAAATTCAATCTATAAAACATATCAAAGTAAATAGAAGAGCTTCAAAATCAACCTATCTAAACTTACGCCATAATTTTTCTCAAAATCTCTGAGTAAGTCAATTTGTGACTCAGTAGGATAAGCTCTTAAGACTTGATCGCTGTCAAATAAAAGTAGATGTAAACATCCAGTTTTACAGGTTTTACTTCGAAATTAATACGAAATTAATAAATGGTTAAATTTCATGCTAATAAAGAATTTGCCATTTTTTAAACGCTTAGGATGACAGACTGAATTTTAATATCGATAAAGCCTTAATAATCTTTTCAAAATTAAATTGAATACCCGTGAAATAAACGCTCTGCTGCGGCAACAGCTAACAAACAGATCAGTAGTAACTTCATCATTATAACTATGATCAGCACAATGAATTATAACCTTCATATTTTTGCTATATATACCTTATTTCATTTTGCGAGAACAAGACATCTGGATAGTATTAACAAACAAATATTTATTTGCTGACTGTGTACAAGTTTTCATTAACTAACCCTAATTTTAGCCACTTGTAAATAACAAAACTATTTGTGTTCTAAAGTAATTTATCGTTATATAAAAATAAGTTTAGGAAAATATCTAATGATATTTTTTTATTGGTTGTGTTTCGATTTTCTTTTCAAGTGAACTGAATTATAATTATCGTGATTTTCAGCAGTTTAATTATTTCAAATAACTTTTAGAATCAAGAGATAGTATTTGAAATAAAAACACAATTCTAAATAAACAATATTTCCAAATTATAGGTTTGATTTTCAGTATTCATATGTTTTCTGTGAATAAATCTAACTAAAATCAAAGTAGATATAAAATAAATGTAAATAAATGAAGTTTGTTATATATTTTTTTTTAACTCGCTTGAGTATTTGAACATACACATATGGTTAGTGTTTGTGCTTTTAATGACATCAGATTAATCTAAATTTGTTTAATTAAACTTATTTTGAAATAAGTGTTTGCTTCTTTTATTTATAATTTTTTTTCAATTATTAAACTTATTTTCATTAAATCCTAATCAGAATGTTAATTGAATCTCTGTAAAATTATAGATATGAGTTCAGAGATGAATTATTTAACAAATTGCCCTAACCACTGGAATAAAAGTTCTTTATTCAATAACAATTGCTTAAAAAATCAAATTCTAATTTAGGTTACTATGAAACGTTTGCAATATTATAACACACAACAATTCACATTGATGTTTCAAGCAATAAATTGAAAACACAAAAAGTTTAACGACTGCCTGCCGGAGGTTGCCCATTAGGAAATTCATTTGGCCATTTAGGTTGAGGTTGCTGAAGTGAAACTGCATAAGGTGGTGGGGCGCCCTATAAAGCTTTTAATTATGGTTCAATTCACATAATTGAAGGTCTTACTCACCAAATAAGGTAAATTGGATTGCGTGGATGATTCCCCGGTTACATATGGTGGTGGTGTTTCAAGAATTACCTGAAAATTGTAAATGCCAATTCATTTTCAAACGTTTTCAGCAAGATAGTAGACTCAACAACTATGATATGGATGAGTAAAAATCGCATATGCAAGCTAACGGTTTCACAAACTTTATAAAATATTCTGAGCAACTTGTTTGATTATTTCTTACACAGCAGTTAAAGGAAATGCCATCAGTTAAAAAGTTTTTTTATAAAACTTATCGATTGATTTAAAAAAAATAGAAACTGAAATCACTTTGTCAATTTCCTCATTTTCAGATGTGATAAAAGTTGTGGAAAAGGGGGGCGGTTCCGGAAAAGCAATTAGTCTTTCTTCTTCTTCTGATCGATGCATATGATATTTACAAATACATGCAGAGATTGCCATCAATCCAAACATAAGTACCACCCAAAACCCTGAAATTTGATTAACTTTCATAAAATGTAAAACCTTAAAAATGACACTATTGTTGTTATTTTACAATATTATAGTGGTAACAACGATAATAAACATTTAAACTGAAAATCAATCTAATTAATGATTTGCAGTGATTTCACTCTATGAAGCTGCAATAAAAGTTTCCTGTGTTCTCTTAAAATTTGGCTTTATTATTTTATAAATTTCTAACAGTACAAAATATAAAGTACTTAGAGTTTAGAAACAGTAAATTTTCTATTATTATTTTAAACTTATTATATCAAATGTGAACTAAGAGTTATCTTAATTTATATTTTTTTACAATAAGTGGCAAGGTCATTGTATAAGTTTACAGAAGTGTTTTAGAGCAAGATGTTTGTTTTTGCTGTATAATTTGCACTAGGAACTACTCTGTTTAAGTAAACACAAACACTTATTGAAACAAGATATTCAGGCAATAAACAAATTTGAAAATATCTTACTAAATTTGATGGAAAAGTTTATAGTATTTTATAGTCAGGCTCAAGTTGAATTTAATAGCTGACTAAGGAGCAATGTTGACAGCATTAAAAAATATATTGATACATTTATAACTGTAATATTATTTTTTACAAGTTGTACATTCCATTATTTGATTTTAAGAAATCAGAATAATAAAAAATTGTTCAAAAACTTACACCAAATAGTATAAAAGCTTTCATAGCAGCAACCTCCTTCCGGACAACAGTATGAGGTTAATCCTAAAAAAATATACAGTAAATTTGCCTAAGTTTATTTTTTTTACTTGTTAGCATTTCAGCTTTGTTATCTCTTAGTTAATAATGTTTGAACAGACTTGTTTGATGGTGAAATGGATTCATTACAACTTTTCAAAATCCCATGTTTTTCAATTAGTCATACACAGTTTATTAAATAAACTTTATTGTGCTATAATTTTAGGCCTAGCTGTTTTTTAGTCAACTCATAACTTTATTAACTAAATAAAACTTTAGAAAATATTTATCTTCAGACTATTTTTATCCAAAAATATTAACATCTTTCACAACAATTTATAATATTCTGGTGACTTTATCAAATTTTATAGATTTTTAACTTACCATAACAAAACTCATACTCAGGAAATGCAAAGTTGTTTTTACATAGAACAGCCGCCTGAAAGTTCAGCATTTTGAAAGATATTTTTGTTTATAACATTTTAGAATACTTTTTTATAATAACACAAAATACACTTAAATAAATCAAATATCATCAACACTTATTGGTTACTTACCAGTGCATTAATTGGGCTTAATGATGCTACAACCAAGAAAAAAATAATAAAATGAAAAATCTGATTAATTATCATTTCAAAATAAAAAATAAGTGTTCTATTTATTCTATAAACATTTTCTTGTTAAACATTTAGTCATATGCTTCTTAGGTTTTGTAAGAAAATAGGGTTATGGACTAAAAGTAATCAGTTAGAAAAGCTTAAGGATTACGTCATTTCCTGTCTACAGTAAACTTAAAAGCTAGTGATGAGGTGTTTTTTAAATCTTGTGAGTTTTATCTTTTTTAAAAGATGAAAATGTACGTAATCACAGTTCCGATGACCTTTAGAAAGAATTAGTGCGAGAGTTTGTTCCTATTAGTCATAAAACTAATTGATCAATTCAACCAAAATTTCTACCTGACGTGTCCTTACTGGGATTGTTCTTTACATGTAATTTGTAATAGAGATTCAAATATTATTCAAAGTAGTAAAGTAATCATAAAACAGTTTTTTAAAACTTATAGATTACCATTAACGACTATTAATAATCTTTCAACAAAAGTTAACAGCAATCCTAACTTACATAAAATTCAGATTATAATGCTGTTTATCTAAAAAATGCAACAAATAAATAATTAATTCTTCAAATAACTTTTTATATTTGATTATTTTTGAGATAAACTTAAAAAACTTTGCTACTTTTAATACAGTAAATCAAAACTAAAATGAGAAATTCATTTTTATATGACAATGTAGGCGAGAACCGGATATTATTGATGAGAGATAATTGCTGGCCAATTATAATAAAAGCATACATAAATATTTCAATTTATTTTATAGTTTTTAATATTAGTAAAAGTTTGTTTTAACTTTACAAGATTATGAATAAACGGGTAAAACAAGTTTCGCATTTGCTCTTTTTACTAAAGAGTGTTAATAATAAAATAAAACTGTTGGTATTGCCTGCTTAGTCCGAATCCTGTCATGCTGTAAGCGAGAGCAGAGATTATAGAGATTCAGTTGTATCCCATGCAGCAGATTTCCACTCTCCACGCTAACAAGGTAAGCGGAACAAATTAGCAAACTGTCGCTTTATTAAATTTCTCACTTAATTAAACAAGTAAAAAAGCTCCGATTTTCAGCAGGGCCTCTTCATTTCATTTTAAGCTCGTTGCCGGATAAGGAAAGGTTGTGATAAATAAATTTCATTATTTTAAAATAATCACTGAGAATAATTTCATTAATCAACTATAAATTTCCTGAAGTCTTTAAACTAATGGAAATACAGCAAAAAGTTAAATATATAAAATTTAGTTTTAACAACGAATTCTAACTTCTTTCAGAAACTTTAAACAAAAATATTTATAATTTTTCTCAATGGGCGAAATCTATCGCCTTGTAGAACAGAATCTACTTTTATGACAAAGTTTTTCTAAACATCATAAAATAAAGAAACATTTACAAAACTCACTGAAACCACAGTAAGCTATATCCCTTAATTATTTAATTCTCTGTTTTTGTCACTTATAGAAGTACTCACTCAACAATGATCTTTACTTTATTATGAATAGATTATGTATATTTGCTTCAAAAACTAATGATGAAAACATATCTAAGTAATTTCCATACCAGTTTCAACAACTTTTCAATTTGGAATTTATTCATTTAGGCCTTTAAGATATAAAACAAAAATTCATTTTTTTTATCTTATTGAATTGTTTATAAAAACTTTTAAAATTTCCTGATCTTTTTTTTTAGAGAAATATGGTTTGCAATTTTTGATATTATTTACACTTAAATAAAGATAAACTGTTTAGGTTTAGAAACACATGTGCACATGAAAATATAAGAAATTGAAAATGTTGATAATTTTTAATAAAAATTTGATTTTGTAAACCCAAGTTACCAGAGAAGAGCTTTTTAAATAATAAATTTATTTTACAAAAATTTGAACAAGGAAGGTTTTGTATGATATAAAAAGTTATTTTAAGAATGAAAAATCTATAGCCAATGACCTAACCTAAGAGTTTAAATGTAAAACAAGTAAATCAAGGATTTTGTATAAACATTTATATATTTTCATTTTAATTATTATATTTTTAATTTTCATTCTCTTAATATTTTCAAATACAAATATCTTATTTATGTAAACTAATATTCAAACTAGTAAAAAAAAGGTTTAACTGAATCAAAATGTTGTTGGCAGAAATCTAATATAAAAAATCATATATTGATGACTATAAACCAGTTTAACTTAAGTTAAATGAAAATTTCAACCCTTTGTCATATTTTGTTAGTTTCATTATAAATCATAGAATATTTGTCTTTATGTTAAAAAGAGTTTTTAATCATTTAAATTTCTTTAAAATTTTGTAATTATTAAAAAACATTCAAAACAGATATTTGTGTATTTTCTTTTCCATCCATAAACCACGTGCTTGGTATGACGTGATCAGGTGACTACCAAACTGCTGAAGCGTAACGGAGTAAGATACTTTTTCCCGCTCACTAAGAGTATATAACCTGTACATTTACTATGACATTTGCAACGACTCTTCTCAAGCTAGCAGGCAGATGTCTGTAGATTCCGACCAACGCTTCTCCAGGTAAATAAAAGCTATGATGCGGGCTATCTGGCCATCTACTTGATAGTATTAGAAAGAAATTTATCGAATACTGCCAGGTATTGATGGATAGATAGTACCAGTAAAATCGACGTTATTTTCTCCTAACTGAATTTAAACTGGTATGAACTAGTTATTGAAGTTTCGAACTTTTATGCCTTAATTTTCAATGTATGCAATTTTCTTCAAAGGTTTGTTAACAATTGTTTAATGAAGGTTTTCTTTTTGAAAAAAATTATAAAGGTTTTGTTTTTGGCCGATTAAATTTTGCTTTGAGTTATCTTTTCTTTCTCTTCTCTCTATTTGACTCTAAAGCTTTTTAGTGTCACGTCATTCTATGATAAGCTCCATTCTGATTCTGTTCGTCATAGCAAAGTGGTGAAGCAAAAAGTGAGTTAAAACTGATTATACAATAGTTGCTGAATTGTTTCAATTTATTTCAAAAAGCTTCTTTTTTTTAACTCAACATGTTTTTTGCTTCGGGCGTTTTTGTGACGTATGATACGTTTAAAGGTTTCCTTTTCGTACAACAGCCGCTTCAAAACTCTTTTTTTTTTGTCTTTTTTTCTGCACTACTAGCATACACCCGTCTGACACTTATTGAATCAGAAAGTTGAAATGTTCGGTAGTTGATTGTACCTTTACTATACAATGTACGATTCTAAATTTTCGAACACTGTCTGGTAAAGGTGCAGGCTTCATACCAAGTAAAACATTTGCTCTGTCATAAAACACTTGGGGAATTTCCCAAGGTTATTTTTGGTAAGTTTTAGTTGCTTTTTTTTTTATAAAACAATTTAGTTTCAAAGGATTTCAACGAAATGATTGAAGATCTGAAGAAAGAAGACTTTCTAATCAAATGCAGCTTCTCTAATCAATGTTTAAATCTTTTTCTTCTTTTGGATGAAGTTATCCTGAAGAAACTCCACCGATGAGACACAAAAGTTTAGTTTGATACGATTGTTTGAGGTTTTTTCGATCACTTTAGTGAAAGATGTTTTTGGTTTCTTTAACAATTTTTCTGTGAATAATTTTCTTCAGTTTCGAATGAAATTTCTGAAAATTGTGTTATTTTGAAAAACGTAAGAGTCAAATAAATTTTTCAAAAATAATTTTACTGAATGATGTTATTGTTTGAATATTTAGTGAGTTGAAAGTGAAGCAAACCGAGGGAATTTTAGACTCAATACATAAACTATTCCCCTGACAGATACTAAATGTCTTCAAAATATCAATTTATCATTTCAAAAAAACATTTTTCAGCTAAAATGTTTTCTTTTTAATCTTTTAAAGAATTGTCACAATCCTTAAAAGACTTGTCATGCAAGACTAAGTTTTAGGAGAAGGAAGAGAAAATGTTAGCAGTACATATAGTTTGATGATATGACATTACACACTTGTATGACGTAATTACTTTTCCTTAGCAACACTCTCATTTATATTGATAGCTGTTTCTTTTTCGAGTACACTAAAATGCAGTAGAGCGTGACGACCGCGTTCAGTTTATTGCAATTTTAAACTCTTTTCACTTTGATTCGAGTTTTTACATTCATTGAAATTTTACTGAATTTGATGGATTCAAATAATTAGAAAATCTCCGCATATCTTAATTTATAATTATATTTAGGATAAGCTCATCTTATTGTTACCTGGATTATAGAGATAATAAAACCCATCTATTAAGCAAATTTTCCAATTTATATGTCACTGCTGACTTTAAAATATCAAATATTTTTTACAAACTAGCACAACAAGAAATTATTAACTTGTCCTTTATCGGACATTTTTTTTATCAAAAATGATTTTTTATCTAATATAAAGGGTTAGGTTAAATTCTAGAAACTTAGCGTTTTCCAAACCGCTTCAATTTTCAGTAACCAGTCATGCATCAATGAACAAGTTGTTTGAGTATGACTGACTCCATTTCATAGATTGATTCTTATTCTTGAAATTTTGTTTTAATCAAAATTTATTTTGTTAAACAGAAAAGTGGAATTAATAAATAACTTCAAAGTATTAATTCAACATTAAACAATTATTAAAAAGAAATCTCTAAATGTAAAAAAATTGTTATTTTACATTTCACTTTAGTAACCTACTTGATATGAAAGCTTTTTCGGCAACCTTATCGCCAATATTAGATTATTAAAATGAATATTAACTCCTGTACAACTGGCGAAGTCTCTTTTTATCAAAGGTGAATGTTTCAAAATCATTACTTTGATTAGAGCGACACAAGCTTTATATCAAATAGCTTTTATTTCAATAGAAAGTAATTTTTAGATATTTTTCAACTTACTGGAGATTGCGATGCAACTGAATAGTATTCAGAAGTTCTTTATTTTGCTACTTTTTTTCCCTCAAATAAAAGGATTGTTTTGCAATGATCAAAAGCAAATAGGATGTCGAGGAGTTAGTTCGGATTTTAATCTGTTATATAAAAGAGTTTAGAAAGTTCCAAAATAATCTAAAGTTTATAAGAAACTACTTTTAATGATTTTATTTTTATGTTTATTAGGTATGCATGGCAGTGATTTTCTTGCAAGGTTCAGAGGTGAAAATGATGAACCAAAGTAAAGTTCTTTATAGTCATATTCATTAGAAACCAAACAATTTGACCAATTTTGTTTGTATCAAATTCCAAAGCTGGTTAAAAAATACTTGCTGCCAGTTGCTGCTGACGTCATTGTTTCATCAGATATATTAAGTTTCTTAAATTACTCAAATAAATTTCTAAGAACATTTAGAGGCTTATCAGATTTATTATTAAACAAAAAGTTAAAATAAAAAGAAATATCTATATAGCTACTAAAATGAAATAGTGAATAAGAGTTGTTACTTTATTACATCTTTGAATATAAATTTGGTTAAAGTCATTTAAGTAGAATTTTACAAATCAATTTTTTATTCACTTCATTAAATATTTAAGAAAACGGTTAAAGGCAGTTGAAGTGTTGTTTGTATTTCACTGTCTGAGCTTCTGCAAAATCAAATAACCTTTTTAGGCAAAGTTGACTATTTTTTGTAAATCTTAAATAATGATAAAAGTTGATCCTCAACTTGTTTTTTTCATTGGTTCTTCAAAAGCTTGAAAAGCTAAAAAATATTTTTCTTTAGTTGAAAATCAAACTGAATACTACAAAAATCGTTCACCAACTCGGTTTGTTTATTATTATATATAAATTTGGTGCTGACAAAATGTTCTTTTCAATATTATTCGAGAAAATGATTTCAAGTAAAATAATCTTTTATTAAATATCTCAAATATTATTGGTTTCGTTTTTATCAAATTCTATAAATCATTTTGCATTCAAAAAACAAATAATAGCAAATGTAGTTAACAAGATTAAGTAAATTCTAATCTATTAAAAAACGTTAATCGTAAGTTGAGAATTATTTTAATCTACTTGATCCAACAAAAGAATATTTGTAAATACTAAAATGAAATTATAATTTAATGTTTCCATTATTTCAAAAAATCTATTTGATATTTACATTCAGGATGTGTCAATGGAACAGACAAGGAAATTTATTATGCTGATGAATGTGGAAACAAAAGCTGCACAATTATACATTCTTATAAAGGTTTGGCCAGTTAGTTTGTTTGTTGTAGCAATAATATACCTATTACATTTTACTACTTTTACGCTTGACAATTTTACTATGTTTACAAACTAATCTGTTCTAGATAAAGTAGAAAGATTGAAAGCATTAAAGTGAATAACTTTCAGCTATAAGCTAAAATATCATCTAGACACCTAAAAAATTAAAACTGTATAATCCTATAACTAATTTAAATATATTATCAAAGTTATTAAGTCTTAATTTCTGAAATATTTTACTCACTAGGTTGTGATGAAGAGAAAGTTGACTAGTTATTTGTTTTTTTTAGGAAAATATGTGTGTTGTTGTAAAAGGTCTCAATGTAATACACGATTGTCTTATGATGACCTTTCTATAATTTCTGGATTTAAAACAGTTAACAAAGTTTCTCGAAGTAAAAATTAATTAATTTATGATTTTCTTCATTGTGTCTTGTAAAATGACAAAGAACTTAACATAAAAGTTTACCAAAACTAATTCAATTGCGAATTAGATTATAATTACATTATGATTTAGTAATATTACGATATACAAAAAATGACGAATTAGAAGAAAAAAATTCAATTTCAGAAACTGCTGACCGATTTGAAAAGATGTCGACCAAAGTTGAAAACAAAATTGAAATAGCAAATTCCTGTGACGAATGTATCGTTCTAATCATGTTCTTCACCACGATTATCGTATTTTCAGTAATTCATATATGCTTTTTTTCATACTATGTATTTTTCAAACCTAATCTGAAATACGATTTTCTTATAGTTTCTTTATGAAGAGTTTTCTGTTTGAAACTAATATTTTTAACAACAATCTCTATAACTGTTTGATTTTCATTTTGTGATTTGCCAACAGAAATTATTTTCTAAATACATATAAACTTAACTCCGTGTTAGTTTACTCAACAAATCGTCTTCAACGTTAGTAGTGAAAGTTTGTGATGTACTTGTAAACTGTTTGCTTTAAGATTATATGAATGAATGAATAAAAACGATTTACCAACTCAACCTAGATTATTTTATTGACATTTTTGAGAAAAAAGCAAAAAAATTGAAAAAAGAACTTAAGGCCAACGACATAACGTCTTCATTCATTTTTATTTTAAAGTTTTGTCTCAGAAAAATGAAAAAAGTCAAATTGTTTTTTTTGTTTTTTTTTCTACCTCTATTTTTTGGTAAGTTAATATTTTCAAATAATATTTATTTGAATTTTGCTTTCAAAATTATCAGTTTCTTAGATAATACATTTAAAGATTTGTAAAGTTTGTAAATCAAAAATAGATCTTACTAATTTATGTAGTTTCATACTTTAAGGTAATCTTAAAGAATCTAGCTACCAATCTCAATGAAAGTATGTCTAAAAGTAAACATTTCCAGCCAGAACCTTTCCAAAACTGTTTCCAAGGACTGAAGGTCTTGACTTTCGATTTGGTGATTGCTCATTAGAGCAATACTTTTCTCAAACTCATTTCTGTGAGAACAGTTTCTACCTTAAAGTTTTGCAACCTGCAAACACATGTAGTGAAACATATATCACGTTGAAGGAATGTATTAAAAGTGTTATGGACAGTTGCTTGAAGCAATCGTGGTTACTGGACATCCTGATATGGAGCAGACAACTAGAAGTTGTATATAACAATATGTTCTTGTTCTTAGGTAAGTACATTATCATCAAATATAAAGTAAATCATATGATTAGGATCTTTATAATTGAGGTGATGAAACTACATGGTGTATAAATGGTGGTTTAGAATCACCTCGGTATTTACAAGCTCACTTACACTGTTCACAACCTCGCTTTAGTCGACTTGCTCAAGCTTGTGTGACTAGTTACCAACGAAGTTTTCGTTCTCAACTACCAAGTTTAAAAATGTGCCAGTAAGTGAAATAGTATATAAAAGCTAAGAGGTATAATAATCACAAAGTCTTCAACAAATAATACTTAAAGTAGTTTAAAAAAAGTCTCTTAATTTGATATTTATTTAAAAATTCGAAATTGTTGCTTCATGTTTTAAACATTGAGGCCATTGTAAGCAAGTTTCAAAAACTTTATACATAATGTAAATCAATTGAAAAATGGCCCTAGGCTTTTCTTGGTAATAATTATATTTCCATTACATCTGTCGTAAAAAATAGAACATTTTTGAAATTAATTCAAATTTGAACTTACTACAGTTTTAAGAGCATCAATTTACTATTCTAACACACCTGGAACTAATTTCAATATATATTTTAGCTATACTTGAATGTTTCAACTGATGGTACAAACTTTTTCATGTAATCGATCAATTTATTTTAGAAAAAGTTTGCAAAATATTTATAACTGATTCTATTCCAGAGAATATGCATCTGCTCGACTTTGCTTGTACAAGCTGCAAACTTTTCATTGTTCCAGCCTCAATAATGATGTACTCCAAATGCTCGATGTTATTGCTCAAACAAAATTACATTTCTTACCTTTTTGTAACAGTCGTCAAACCGAAAACAAACTAATTATTCATCAGAATGAAACAGGTTTGAATACTTTAGAATATACAACATAATAAGCTTAATTCTATTTAAACAATTTTTTGTACTTTTGCAATTAAAGTTACTAATCACTCGCTTTCTAATAAAAATTTGAAAATAGAACAATGTCCTCCTTGGTTTTCAAATGATATCATCATAGTTGTCGACAACGAAAGCTCGCTTTTGAACAAAGCAAAAAAAGTGGCTTTCTGCTTGTTAAGGAGGTTTCCTTTTGGTGAAAATGGAATGAAACTCAATCTGGTTCAGTTTGACTCCAGCTCTATTCAAACTTCAATTGACTTTAATGAGTAAAGATTAGATTATAAATGTTAAAAAGTGATACTTAAATAACAAAAGTTGAATTAAGAACAAGAATGACCTTAAAATGATTTTCCAGTTTCAAAACAAAAGAAGAAGTAATAGAAGGATTGAATAGAGTGAAGTTAAAAAAAACATTTAAAAGAAGAGAACATATTTCAGTTAATGATGTTATTCAGTTCGTGTCATCAAAATATATTCAACAAATTAAGAAGAAGTCTTTATATTTTCCTGTTACTCTTCTGTTTTCTAATCAGAACTTCCAAATCGAACCATCAAAACAGTAAAAATATTGTAAAAGTTCAAACTATTTACAAAAAAAATTTAAGTTATTTTTGTTACTAGGGAAACGCTGATAATAACAACCAATGAAGTTGATGAAAGAACTTGTTCAGTGTTTGTTAATGAAATTTGTTTCAAAAGCCGGTTTGTATAAATTGTTGAAAATCTTTTAAAACTCAATACTGACTCTATTAAAAGGAACTTTTTTAAAACTCAAACTACCAACAACACAAGAGAGTACTTTCCAGATGATCTTTCTCATCTTCAGTTGCTTCATCAGAAGACAGGGCGATTAGGGCACGCTTACCTTCCACTGATGTGGAATCCAGTGGCAGTTAGTCATCATAATCAACCTTCAATTGAAATTAACGACTGATTTCGCAATTTTGAAAAGTTTTTTGGTTGTTTGTAATATCGGGCTGAAAAATAATAATGAAAACAATCAGTAACTTTTTCATAAAAGTTTAAAATTATTTCATTAAATTACTTTCAACGCATCAAATGTTGTTTCATTTTAACATCTTTTACTATTTTCCAATCGATCTTTAAGATACTATTTACTTATTGTGTTAATTGAGTAACATCTTGTCAACTTTAAAACTTTAATTGATTTTACCTACTACAACGCTTGTTCCAAATCAGCATAAAGCAAAAATATTCTATAAACTACTAATCGGTTCAACCTGACATCAACATCTGTAAAATTGCGTGGACAAGAAAACCGCACCAAAAAAACTTGTCTGTTTAACTTGCGGTCGGTAGCTGAAGGTGACAAAGAGACTTAAAATTTTCCGCAGTGAGCAACCTACTTTAATATTAGTGTTTAGATTTTTTATTTTATCAATTCTTTAATGAATCAATAATTATCATTTGATGTTTCAAAGTATAGCTAGAAGATTTCTTTGAGACTTAACTTTTGAATTTATTGAATATTGAATAATAGGACAGTTTGAAAAATATCTTTTAAATTATTATTCTGATGAAACCCTTACAAACGCTTTTTAAATCATTAAAAATAAAATTGTGTAAATAGTTTTGGAAATTTTGCCATTAAAATAAGTTAGGATCTTTATTTGTTCTATTGATTTTTTGACAATAAATATATGACTGGAAGTTTGAAATAATCAATAATTATAAAATATTTATGAAAGCTATTTATAAGAATTTAACAATCAAAAGCATAATAACTAGAAATGTAATCAGCAACGGTTTCTCATGACAAAGTGACAGAGAGCAAATTAGTAAGCAAGTATAAATTAAAAACATAAACATTAAAAAGTTTGTCGAAATCGTATGATAAAGTAAAAATATGTTGCAGCGATATAAACTAAATTAAGACATCATTCGAAATACTTTTGTGTCTGATAACATAGGAAGTTATTTCACTTCTTTTGTTCAAACATTGTAGTTTCTTCTTACTACTTTATCACTCATACTTTTGATGCGATTAACATGTAAGCAATATAATTGTTACAGCTTCGTGAGCAACACAGGTATTGTAAGTTTTAGTTTTTACAATTGTAAAATTCAACAAACGTAAAAGTTTCGTAAATATATTTTAAGATTTTTTGAAAGGCAGATGTTTATTTTACTTATGTTTTAAGGGCTAGTTTGATGAGAAATTTGTTTATGTTTCAAAATTAATTGATTAAAAACTAATTTTATCTTGAACATTTTTAATTGAAAAGAAAATTTTCAATTAAGTATAAAGCTATTTTTGTAGAGATATATTTTCATTTTAGCCAATTTTTTAAAAGCCCATAATTTTATTAGTTGTGATAAAATAACTTTTTTTAGCTATTCATCAATTTAGAAAAAATAATAAAGAATTTTTTAAATTATATTTTTGCATGTAATTTATCTTGTAAATCTGTAATCTCATGTAATAAGAGATATTGCAATTAAATTATTTTAGTTTCTTACTTCACCAAGATCAAATACATATTATTTTTAAAGATAAACTTGTTAAAAGTTGTTCTTGGATAATCATCTTCTTAGAGTTTTGTTCTTCAACGATGTTTTTAGGTTTTTGGTTCTTTTCCGATAAGATTTGAATTAAAGTTTAACTTCAGACCGAAACACCTTAAAACTCTCTATCAAAATTGATTAAGTTGCTTAATACAAGAATTAAAATAGATCTAAGTTTATATTTGAATAATTTAAACGTTTATTTCACTTAAAGTTAAGAAAAATAAATGCTAAAAAGTAAAAATAAATTGGTTTTGCCTTTTAAAGCTTTCATAATTTTATACTATCTTTTTAATTTTAAGATCTAGATCAAAATTACAATTTGTTGATTAGTTTAACGAATAATATTTCAAAAAAAAATAGATTTCACTACCTACAAATTTGTTAGTTTTCATGCATTGAACATTCTGACTAGTTGTACATTTATAATAAATTAAGAATGTTGCAGACTTTCATTAGTAATCTTTGATGCTAAGATCAAAAGTTATAATTAATAGCTTTATGAAAATGAATAGCTTGTTATTGCCAACAAAATAGATGCATAAGTATAAAACGAAGTTACTGATAATAACACTAGTTTCAGACTTGTTTGCTTTTCTAACTTTGATTTATGTCTCTTGTTAAACTATAAGATGTTGAAAGATTTATTTAAGTTATAAGATTTAAAAGGTTGCTTTTTTAATGAATTTTTTAGTTTTGCTGTAATAATAAAAATATTTTAGTAATAAGCTATTGATTAAGAAGTTTATTGTTAAAGATAATTGCTATTATTACTAATCAAAGATCATTTAATGATCAAAACTGATGATATGTCTATGTTATGGCTACTTAAAGCTTTTACAATAGTTGAGAACATTGTGACAAATAAGCCACCTTAATCACTACTTCCGTTTCTTACAATTAAAAGATCTAATTTTTCTAAAATTTTTGCGATTGATTATAAGAAAGCAATTTTATCATGTCTAAACTGTTTTAAATTGTTTAAAATTCCTTAAAAAAAACGGAAGAAATAAATAATTATATATCTTACCGAGAAATTTATTAATGTATATTATTACTATATAACTGTTTTTGTTTGCTTGTTATTATTTTCATTAATGTAAGGATCAAATGTTGTTTTTAAGTGTTTCAATTTTAGTATATACAAACTTAATATTTTTTAAAATGTGTGTTAACAATAAAAGTGTGAATATTTGATAAAATACTAATATTTTGGTTTCATAGACAGCATCACCATGTTTCTTTTTATAAGTTTAATTATTTTATTGCCGAATTGCTTAGGCTTCAATATTGATATTGATAATGTCAAGGCCCTATCTCCAAATTCATCAAGTTTAAATAAGTTTTTTGGTTATCAGACTATTTATTCAGAAAATTTGAAAAGGTCAGATTGTTTAAAACTTTATTCATATTTAAAGTTTTTTTTTTCAATTTTCTTTGAATCATAGATTTTTAACAGCAAGTAAAGAAACTCAAGATACGCTTCCTAATTTATATAAATGTGAAGTAAGTTTTGACAAACAACCCGTATGTACGTCATCTTCTACTGATTCTATTGCGCTAAAAGATGAAACTTTAAGCGGAATGCCAGTTATATCTGTAAAAAACGGTAACACTACTGTAAGTTGACTTGCTATTTATTCAATTTTATTATTTAATTTTATAGTTCGATATTAACTAATATTTTTTGATTAACTATACGATTGTAGCCTTTACACATTAAAACTATTTAGATTGACCTTTGCCACTACAAAAAATGCTTTTAAACAAATAAAACTTGCGGTCTTTGTAGCTAAAGACTTTTTAAGGCGGCCCTTATCAAAACACTATTTACCTGATTGTACACAAGCCATTAATTTACATTTACTATAAACATCTTTTTCCCTTTTTTAAAAGATTATTTACCATTTTGATAAAGGTTTGTGACCCTTTGATGGAAAAACGTTGTTCTGGAGTCTTGTTTAAAGTTGGTTTCTGCTTTACTCAAAACCAAACAAGCAAGAAGTGGCCAGTTCTGCAATCCACAGGTTCAGATTCTGTTCATGTTGAATAACAAACATCATTGTTGAGACAATTTTTTATAACTTTTAAGAAAAAGATACTTCTAATTCGATTTTAAAATGTTTCTTAGAATGCCCAAAAGGGGCTCCGAACGTTAGTATATTGCTTATAATTGATGGATCAGCGTCCATTGATGAGATGAGCTTTAACAAAGTCAAAACTTGGATAACTTCAATCGCAAAAAAAATAGACTATACAAGAACTACATTAGGTGTAGGCCAGTTTTCTCAAAAGTAATTTGATCTACAAATATAAATTTCTTTAAATAAGATAAAATCTGATTACATGACAATAAAGTAGATATTTAAAATTAAGTTCACTCTTACTATCGTTATGTGTTTAAGATTAACAGTGCTCTAGACAGAAATACTTACTGAGAAGAGTTAAATAGAAAATTGAAATGAAACTAAGTGCTCAAAAGAGTAATTAATAGTTTACATTACTTTGTAGATCAAAAACTAAAATGGAGATACCGCTTAATAAGTTTAACGGTTCTGAACCATTTATAGTAAGTTCGAGTTTTAAAATATGTTTTGTTTTGATTTATTATTGAATATTTACTTAAACTATTATGCAATAATCTATAATTATTGCTGACACCAGACAGAAGTTAAAAGAATTAAGCATCAATTTGGATCTGGGACCCAAATGGATGCAGCCTTAGAAATTTCGATAGAAGAATTTGAAAAAACAAGAAATTGGAATTCAACAAAGTTCCTGGTTTTACTAACTGATGGAAGGTAAATAAATGAATTATTTAATCAGTTTTTCAGCTTAAAGTTTTAAACAATTTTTTAGAAAATTGAGGAAATGATAATACTCAATTTTAATTACTTGCAGTACGTTTAAATACGAGTGAATTTACGTTTTCATTGTTATTCTATTTTAGAACAAATTTTTGATGTAATTTCATAACTTTAAAACAAAGTTTAACAGCCATAAACATATACGAGTATCTTTCAAAGTACTTATTTTTTAAATTATTTTTTTATATTAAATATCTCACTTTTACCACAGAGATGGTCAAGACAAAAGTATCTTTATACCTTTACTAAAAGCATTGAATTCTTTGAATATAACTCGAATAGTGATTGGGGTTGGAAATGAAATTAGTAAGGACGAACTTGAAGTATGTTTACTTTGTTTGAACTACTTCAAATATAACGACTGTTTACGTTAATAATAAGCCGCTATTAGTCATTTATGAGCTTTTTAATTACTTAGATGATCGCATCAAGTGAGGAGTTTGTTTATGGTTTGGATAATTTTGACAGTCTTGATGGCATTTTAAGCTCGTTACTGGAAACCATTGCTCCTGTACAGGGTGAAGGTCAGATATTGTTTGAATGTCTTGGTTATATAAAGTTAATAAAGTGACAGATTAAAATCTTTCATCAACTCTATTCAAATGAAAGCTTTCCAATAAAGTTTGCATTTGTGTTTTCAAACTAATGATATTATTGAAATAATTATGATTTTATAAAAATTCAACTTTGCGGCTTTTAAATAATGTAAGCTTTTTAGGATTCAACGTATCGACTGGACTACGAATAAGTCAGGAAGGATTTTCGAAAACAGCTGATAAGGTAGATATAAAACAAAATGTTGCTTTGTACATAAAAGGTTTGTTGAATTTTTGAGTGTTGTTGTGTGTGACTGTTTTTGCTGGGTGTGTTATTCAATTAAAAGAAGATTCAAGAATTTATTCATGATCCTAAGAAGTTAAAAAAGTAAATCTATGCTGACTGAGGTAAGCAAAGTTAAGGCATCTCATTGGTTTATTGTAATTATATACAAACTACTTTTAGCAGAATTCTTTTGGAATTTGACTGAAGAAGCCATCAAGAAATAAGTCAGATAACTGAATATCATCTGTTTTATCTATAACATTAAACAATAAATCGAACAAACGCCAATAAGCAATCTAATTATCCAATAAAAGCAACAACCGATTCTTGAGTTTAATTTGATATGCAATTTTAGCCACAGAATTAATTGCCTGCTCCCAATTTACATGATATAATTTAAAGAGAATATTGACTTACATAAAAATGTTATTCGAAGTGGCTGATTAAGTTTTAATAAACATTTATTTTGATGTGTAATTATTGCTCATCTATGTATCAGTACAACAATAAATTTTAAGATGGCTAAGATATTTTACTAAAGAAAACATGTAGGCTCATAATGTTGAAAATTATTTTAAGCTATGTAATGATTTTAGTTGTGAATGAGGAAAGATCTATGATTGCACTGACTTTAACAAACCTTAGACATAATAATAAAAGTTCTGATCTTCTATTTTACAATTGTATTACCAGAAGTCCATAGATACTAAATTTTTAAAGTATATTCTTGAATTCGATATTAAGTTTAGAAAATCAACTGATAGAGATTTTTCTTCGATAAATAGAATTTTAATTATTTCATTTACATTCTATACTTCCTAAAAGTAACATCAGGAGATAAAAAGCATTTTTGTAATTATTGTGGGCAAATATATAGTAATCCCAATTTTGTTCTTAGTTTAGGTAAAACCAAAATATCTCTTAACTAATCGCAAAGACTATATTTAAAAATTTTAACATTCTAAAACTCATAAGAGTTTAACGTTAAGAAATAAAATTCTTGTTATTTTTACTAATTTCTTTGTTTTGTTTATATTAGAATTTAAGTTTTCTAGTCACTCTAATATGAGTCTGTTGTAAGCATCTTGTATTATTTTGATAATATGGTATTGTTATATTTTATTTTCGTGTTATATGTTTGTATTTTCTTTTATATCGGCTGCTGATGAAATCATAATTAGGAATTCTTTGTTTAAGAACTGTTGTTTCTGTAAAGAAACAAATTGAAATAAATATATCTGCTAATAATTAGTTATTTTCAGAATATTAATATTAGGCTTTTACTAAAAGTAAAGTCTTAGACCAGCTTGATATAAATTTACTAAAATTTATTCAGATTGTTTCCAATTTGAACAAATAGATTTGTATAATATTTTAAAAATATTTTTTTCTTCTATAGAGAAATTTTTATAGGTTTTAAATTACAAACAATAAAAGGTCAAAATGAATTCTATTGAGATGTCTTTAAATTTGAAATCTTTGAAAATGATTGATAAATCTGCTGTTAGGATTATTGATATGTCTTTCAGAGTTGCAATGTTTGATTTTGATGTTTATAAGAATAAATATGTAAGTTTTTATAGATATTTTAGATTTATATACATAAGTCACTGGTATCAAAAATTTATAAAATAAAATAAATGATTGACGCAATATAAAACAGTTCAACAAATTTTTATACTGATTAGTAAATAATATAAATATTTGTTTATAACAGAATAACTGTGATAAGTCTGGAACAATGTTTGTATATGAAAGGTATGAATTTTTTGTATTTGAAATTTTGATGTTATATATTTTATATTAGCTTTTAACATAATGTATTATCTCTTTTAAATTTAAGTAATTTAAACTGATAAATGTTACTTTTTATAATCATTTAGAAATTAAAAGAAATTTAGTATTAAAAGTGATATATAAATTATTTGTATTATTTTCTGTAGTCATTTGCTTAAAAATTTATAATTTTCTGTTTTTAGCGTTTGATTCTATATTTTATGTTAACCAAGTCTTATTTGAATTTATATAGTAAAAAAGAATGATGTATTATAAAAATTGAATATTTTTGTTTTTTATATTAAAAATACAGTACTTTTGATAATTTAATTTTTTGATGCATCAAATAAAAGTATAAATAGTTCAAATTTCAACTATTAGATTTAAAAATTAATAAAACTATTTTTTAGATGACATTTTATTATATAAATTTGCTTTTTTAAACTCTGAATATGGTTAAA
Source organism: Pegea sp. RAD2-039 (assembly GCA_034620365.1). Classification (NCBI taxonomy): domain Eukaryota; kingdom Metazoa; phylum Chordata; class Thaliacea; order Salpida; family Salpidae; genus Pegea; species Pegea sp. RAD2-039. The sequence goes on along the minus strand of JAQGEQ010000179.1, from coordinate 290,785 downwards.
TATAAAATAAGATAATAAATTTTGTTTTAATGAATTAGTAAAATGTAGTTTTTTTATTAAGTTGATCTATTAGGAGTAATATAATTATTATTTAATTTTTATTTAAATCAAGATAAAACCTTTTTTTATAATAGGTCCTCTTTACCAACCTATGCCTTTGCATTATTAAATACAAAAAACTTACAAAATGCCATCGAATATCTAGAGAGAGGTTTTGAGAGCTGCATACAAGCTGAAAGGAATATTTGCTTTAAAACTACCAAAAGTATAAGAAATTCACTTCTAACAAGTTTTCAGAATTTATAAACTTTTTTGTTATGTTTTTATGCTCCTAATGTTTCTTAAACATTCACTTGTCTTAGTTCATAAGCTGTTGTGTTTTACAGCTGAGTTGAAACTATTGTATTTCTTTGAAGTGAAAGATGTTAATCGAATCAATAATCTTTTTTGGAAGTTAGTTTGAATCAGTTTTTCAATGTTAGCTCTTATACAACTGTATTTAAATATCTATCTATAATTTACTTGTAATTTATTTAAAGATTATGTCAGGCAGAAAGTCCTGAAATTAGAGACAATTTTCAATCTCTTCATGAAGAACATACAAATTCAAATCAATTTTTAGCTGATAAAATATTAAATCATAACAAAAAAACAGCTGGTAGCAAGACAAATACAAACGTTAATCTTGTAGAAATGCTGAATAAAGCCCAAACCATGTATGAACAGGTGAATTATTGCTTTAAACATTTTTTTATTTTCAGATTGCCAATAACTCTGTTGATTTTTACAATTTTTGTATTTTGCAGAAATCTCTGCCTACTTCGACAGCTCCTCAAACTTCTCAACTGAGATTAGGAAACTTATTTAACCGGCCATCAAGCCAACAACCAACAACTAGTTCCTGGTCTCAACCTGCGACTACAAATCGCACTGTTTTACCCGAAAGCGCGATTTCAGTTACTGAGTTAGAAAGACAACAACACACAGCAGTTGGAAATCGAGTACCAAAGGCAATTGAAAACACTGCTCTAAATAAACTGTTCAAGAAGCCAGAAACATTTCAAAACGTTTTGCAAAAGCATGACAACCAGCATGAAATATCTAAGTCGGTGCCTCTAAATATACCTAAACCAAATGTTTCCCAGACACACAGAAAGACTTTCGACAGCACTTGCCTGTTGAAGAACTTTACTTGGAATGGCCAACCCTCCAACCAGACAATGTTTTCATCTAGTAGTAAACCAAAAGCTACAAAAACTAATTCACTTTCTCCAACTTTTCCTTCTTCCTCTTCACATCTAAATGATAATTTTAAAAATCTTTTATCAAATGATTTAGTGAAAGTAAAGAACTTTTCACATCCAAAAACATCTGTACCTCTGGTGAAGAAAACTGCTCATATAAATCCAAGAGGTTTTATATTTTTAATTTTTAATCAAAGTTTTTTTTCAACTTTTTATTTGCTTGTTTGTTATACTTTATTATTTCATCTGTTAGTTTAAATGTTAAACATAATTTTATTTACAGATTCTATTATTGAAAGTCTAGCTAATATCAATTTATCGGAGTCTCACAAACAGGTGACTTTTAGTTATAACTTTAACTAACTTTGAAATTTACTGAATATATCTTTAGGCTCCTATAAGATTGATGTCGCCAGTAGATTTCATTCCTAAAACTGAAAAAAATACTGAAAAATCCGAGCCAAACACCCCGCTGAGTATGAAAGACATGATTGAATCAGTTATTCATCTTTTAAAGGTATTTTTTCACATTTTAAACTTATAAAAAGCTTCAACTAGATGTTGTATGTTACAGAGCGATAGTGCTTTTCAAACTGATTTCTATAATGCATATTTGAAAAGTTGGCATGCAGATAACAGACAGAATACTTTTCTTATGCAAGAAAAACCCTCAAATCATATACACTATTTCAAATAGTTTCAAATAACTTCTACTGCCCTTAAACACGATCTTTCCACCTTTTTTTTATCAACTTTTTATCGCAATCACTCACAGCCCGTTCTAGCGATACCCTTTAATGACATTTATTTATGTAATTTGTTGATGAATTCTTTTTTATCAATCTAATGAATTATAAAACAATACTTGTGGTATCTTCATTTCAAATTATTTATTTTGTAACAACTTTTGGACCCTGTAAGTTGTGTTTGAAGTAGAGTTTAAAAATACATTACCAGGAACAATGGATGAAATCAGAATATACTACAAAACTTGAAAAAGTTTCAAGATTTTTCTTTGCTCTTCTTTCTCTGATATAATTTCACTTTTGTTCTCGAATTATGCCTATTTAACAAATGTTCTTTGTTGATTTCTCTACTTGTAAACATGAATTGTTTTACAGCAGTATATAGATACCTAATGTAAGTTTGTTGTATTTGCAGTTTTATTTGTTATAATGCAAATCAACCCAAATCAATATGTTCTTTGTTATTATCTATCAAAAAAAATTAATTCGTTTTTGTTTCATCTAATTTCGTTTATATATTTTAAGTTGACGCTGTTACAATTTAGATATAACTGAAAAAAATGAATTTCTTTTTCGAATTTTTCCATTTGAAATAAAAGGTGATGGAGCTGAAAACGTGCTCTTCTGTGTTCTAGAAAGCTTGGTATCAGACAATTACTTCAACCAATCAGTTTGTCTTGTCTACCAGCAAGCTACTAGGTGGTTATTTGTGGCAACATTATAATTACTTTTCTTGTTTATTCGTTAATTACATGCTTGCTTGCTTGTTCTTTATCATTATTTTCAATTAGATGAGTTTTTATTTTCAACTCGTATCTCTTGCAAATTTGAATATGTTTGGAAATAAATTTGCAAAACACCTTGTATGAGAAAGTCATTTGATTTTGTATTGACCAGCCAGCAAGCTCACTATGTGATCTTCTTATTCTGATCTTCCTATCAAGTTTAACATCTGCCTTTTCTTCTCTCAGATTTTCTAAGATGTTAAATATAAATAGAGATTTAAAAGTAAAGGTGTTAGTAGTTGGTGACCCTGGTGTTGGTAAGTCTTCTCTCGCTCATTTAATAGCAACAGGAGAACCAACCAAAAACCCCGGATACACTATCGGTTGTTCAACTCAAATCAAAGTTAGTTCCCTTTTGATGTTCTTAAACTATTCAACGAGATGTTTTCTATCTTTAGTTGCACGATTTCAAGCAGGGGACTTTAGATGAAAAGACTTTTTGTGTCGAGATCTGGGACATTGGAGCATCAAAGAGCCATGCATGCAGCAGGTGATTGCATCTTCTGCTCCATAAAAGTCTTTTATACTTGCTCTTAAAGTGATTCTACTGCAGCAGTAAGAATTACTAATTTAACAAATCATAATTCTCTCTCATTGCCTTACTAACAATTTCTGATAAATATAATCGCTATCAGCTGTTCTTAATTTCATTTTTCAACGTTTTTAGACCAATTTTTTACAACAATGTCAACGGTTTGATTTTAGTACACGATTTAACAAATAATAAATCTTTGTTGAATGTACCAAAATGGTTGAATGATGTTTTGGATCACGAAATTAGCTTTGGACTTTCATCTGTAAAAGTTTCTCAAACTTCCAACCCTCTAAAGTGAGAAATTTTCTATTTTTATCATGAAGCTAACTAAATGATAAATTCTGTAGCCACGTGACTTCAAACGAAGATAACTCGAGCAATGGACTTAGGATGCCTGTTCTTATGGTGGGAACAAAACTAGATCTTCTGCATCACTTAAATCGAAGTGATAAAATGAGAAAAGGTCAAGATCTTTCTGAGCAACTAAAGTGTAGCGGCATGTTTCTGGTGATTAATTTTTGATATTTTCAATTTAAGAAAATCCAAATCAAGTTGTTATTTAATATCAATTCTACAAAAACCTTTACTCTCTCGATGTCTTCATCTTTTTACAGGATGTTCTTAATCCTAAGCATCTGACTGCAGGATCTGGCAACTCTGTTGAACTTTCTCGTTTTTTTGACAAAGTCAGTTGACGTTTTTTGTATTCAATTGTCTGATGATGTTATTATAGACGATTGAACAAGCTCAGCTTCAAAACAAAATAAATCCTCCTGAAAGGTGGAATATGCAAACAGGGGAATATAGAAAAAGATCCTTCCGACTTAATTCTAAATCATCTTCACATTTGGATTAAACACTAGTTGAAAATTTATTATCTTTTATTCATCACTATAAAGTTATTTCCGGTGTATTTAGTATCATTTTAAACAATGCAATATCTTATTTCGTTTGTCTTAAATCAAATGTAATTTCGTCCAACAAGTTATTTTAGGTTGAAGAGGAATACATTTTCTACTCAACCTGAAAAAATAGTTGGAAGTTTGTGAATTGGAATTGAAGTTGACTCACTTAATAGATTTCAAACTGGCATGTTTTTCACATGCGATTAATAAATTGAAAATGTTCAACTTTCGTGTAATTCGAGTAAATAAAAGTGAAATAAATTCGATATTTTTATGGTTAGGTAATGTCTTGATAAATTTGTCAACTTCATTTTCATTCAATTCATTGTAATACTTTTCATTTATTCCTTTAATAAAAGTATATAATTGTTATAATTATCATTAAACTTAAGATGATATTAATCAATTTTTTATCAATTACTTTCTATACCTGATAAATCTATTTCTTTCAATTGACTTTCTTCAATTTCTGTAGATGTAATTGATGTAATTTTTGAATGAATTAAATATCTCATTTACCTGAGTGCAAGGTGTTCAAAAATTCAAGATTCATATTTCCAAAATAGTTTCCACCAAAATCAACAACTTTTAATTGAGAGCATCTCTTCAGATCATGTTGAGACGCAGCTAGAGTTGATTGAGATATTTCAGTTGATGCTAACTTCAGTATTTCCAAATATATCTTATCTTGGAGATTTTTTATCAGATCAAATCCTAACACATCACCAATTTGATTTCCACTCAAATTCAATTCTTGTAAATACTTTAAACTCTTTAAACCATTAATTAAACGTCTTAACACTCTTTTATCAAACAAATGGTTGTAACTAAGATCGAAAACATGTAACCCTTGTAATGTAGTTGAATGTTCAAAAACTTTGCAAATGGCAACCAAACTGCTGTTTGACAAACAACACCTCCTTAATTTCAAAACCTGAAATTAATAAGCAAGTTAACAACAAAATCGCATATTTTCAAGTTTACCTGAAGGTTTTTCATCAATGAAAGAGTAGATTGCAGTTTAGCAAAATGGTCTATCAAAAGTGTATCAGATAAATTTAGTTTGTGAGTAAACTTGAAGAAGTGTAAGCAAGAAGCTAAATCAACTAAATCAGTTTGTTGTAATTCAAGAGAGTTTAAATTCAGATTTATTAAAGGTAAAGTGAATTGTCTTTCTTTCACTTCACCTATTAAGGACCTGAAAAGATTGATGTTATAGATATCTATATCTAGTTCCTCAAGATAAATCAGTTTATGATAACAAGCTTCGACTAAAGAAACAAAACTTGCAATATTGGAGGTTTCAGAACGAAATCTCAAGCTCAATTTAATCAAATTAGATGTTTTGGTCAACTGAAGATGTTTACAAAAAATATCAAGCTCCTTTTGATGAATAGATTTAATTGATGTAACAATAACAACTTGAAGAGTTGAAATTTTGCTGATTAATATGCCAAAAAATGGAAATTGAATTCCAAAACAGTTTTTAATATGCAGCTCGCAGATGTAAAACTGATTAATAGCCAACTTATTCAATCCATATCGATTAGTCTCAACTTTCCACTCATCAAATATCTTCAAGAGACAAGCTTCAGTGGTTTTACTGATCAGGCCAGCATATGAGATGTGTAAGACCTTTCCTTTCTCACTGAGAAGAGTTTTGGATGCACAATCATCATCTAAACTGAATAAAGGAACTAATATCTCAGGATAGCTGTTCGATTCGCAAACAAGTTGAAAACAGAAAAGGAAAATCAAACTGTTTAATTTTATTTGATCTGCTGAAACAAAAACATTTAGAATTTTTGTTAAATGTTTGAATACTTTTACTTTTTGTTATTTTCTTTTGATTTTTTAGTATCCTAACAATATTTTCCAGAATAATCTTGATATGACTTCCGGCCAAAAATATAAGAAAATGTTTTAATCGAAAAACATCTTCAACTTTCATTCTTAGCTCTTGTAAAAAGCTTTCAAAATTATTCTGGAACTTTATTTTGACTATACTGAAATTTTATGAAAGTTTAAAGATTTATTTTTCTAATCGTTAGAATTGAACTTACATTGAAGCTAAGTAATCTTCAAAAATGAAATGTGAAAATTTGAAGCGTTTTCCGATCTTCACCAAAATTCCATTCATCAACATTGAAACTAAAGTTTTCGAATTTTCATTCGACAACTCAAAAAAACATCCGTAGTTACCAGCAATTACATGACTAACTACATCAGTTTGAAACTGATCATCTAGATCAAACTGATGAGGAAAAACCCTAAAATTTAATTTCAATCTCATTAAAATTTCTTTTGATCATTTATTCTTACTTTTGATCGAAGATTTTAAAGACTTTTCTTAAACCGAATTCATTAAAATGCTGAAAGTTCGATTTCAACAAATAACTCATATAATTATCAGTTTCTACATTAGTTTTCCGATATTTACCAGCTTCACCTGTGACGTCACCGAAATCTCTACCAATTAAAATATAGATCTTCCAGAAGTCTCGATTGTAAAACGATAAAATTGGTTTTTGTTCAGCGCTGTTGTTGATGATTACATTTGATGGTTGCTTGAGAGCTGTATCCAACGACAATAATTTGGTTGTCATGACAACACTTGCGCGTGGCCATTTTTCTCCATTCAAAATATCTTCAACTTCCAATATGACGTCATCGTTTTTGTTACTTCTATGGTAATTATCGATTAAAATCAAAGTTTTTTCACCACAATTTCTGTTTAATTCTTTCTCAAGTTTTTCGACATATTTTGAATCAATTTCTAAGATTTGCGAAAAAATTAAAATCTGTAGAGATTCGGTGAAAGGCGAAACCTGGTGTGATCAGATCACAAACTTTTGTGAATTGATTCCTTCTCTTTGTTTCTATTGCTAACATATCGAGATGAATGACGTAATCGAAACGACGTGTTTCAGGGCAGCTATTCTTTGCCCAGGAAAAACAGACTTTTTGCAGCAGAGTTGATTTCCCAGCAGAGTTAGAAGAACTGGTAAATTGATAAAATGAAGTTTTTCAACTAAATGTAAAGCACAATTTCAAACCTTAAAATAATTCTGTTATTTAACTTAGAATCAAATATTTCCCACCAAAACGTCATTTTTGTTTTTTCACCAACTTTACAAAAGAAATTATTTTCATCAAATTGTTCTTCAAAGTCTACTCTCATTAAATTGAAATTGATGATCTTCATTGGCAAGATTTCTGTTGTACTCAAAATTTTAATTTCGATTTCTCTAAAATGCTTTAAATAATTTTCTTTAAGATTTTTTTCTGTTTCATTTTTTATATCTGCAAATATGCTTAATTATAAAATTTATCGTAATGACAATCTAATGACAACAAACCATATAAAAAAGGTGATTGATCAATTTCATAAACCAACTGGTTAATAAAGTCTTTTTCTAATTGTTTATCCGAATTTTTGTCTTCTTTCTTTAACTTATCTCCAAATATTTTTAAATGAAATTTTTCAAATTGTTCATTAATAAATCCTTTGAATAAATTATTTAAGTCTTTTTATTTTAAAGCCCTAATCATAAATATTTTTTACCAGTTTGAAAATAGTTTGAACAAGTTGAAATATCCTTAAGGAAGTTTTTATCAGTAATTCCAAATATTTTTTCTTTTCGTTTTTTTGGTGAGTTAAAATATAACTTTACTAACTTCTGATTTTGATAAAAGCTTGAAAGAAAATTTTCCATTTTCATTGGACAGTTTTTCTACAAATGATTAATTTTATTTCTTTAATTTCTATTATAAAAGCTAGATAATACGATTTACTTTTAAACCATTGCAATAAGTCTTTTTATCTCTTAGATAAAATTTATCACGGTCTTCTAATTCCATTGTTTGCCATTCTAATATTTTAAATAATTCGTTTTCCGTTAAATTCATAGAATCACTTGTTTTATATTGTGGTAATCGTCTTAGTGAACATTTGTATCCATTTAAATTATCCAATATATTTGTTAAATGATTCCACAAAAGTTTGAATCTTTGTTCATCAACTTTTGCATTACAAACAAACTCTAAAAAGTGTTCAACATTTTTAACTTTAATTTGTGATTTCAATCAAAGATTTTGCCTTTTAGTTTTTCTTGAAATCGTTTAATCTTAACGATGTTATAAAGTGGAGTCTTCTGATGTTCTTCTGGTATTTCATTCCACCAAATCCAATTTGGATGTTTTAATTGACAAAAAAATCTGTATGATTACATAAAAGTTTAATTTCCATTTTGAAAAAAGATTTATAAAATTTCTTAATACTTATTTCATGATTTACCTGATCAGAACGTACCATATTGAAATATCAAAATAATTTTCATTACCATGTGTTATGACATCATACATCTCATTGTTAATATACACTTTACCATGGTAACCATCGCGCATTTGACATAATAACTTTTCATTTGATTTTATAACCTTTGAATGAATAAAACATATTATTATTAAAAAAAAAATGTTAATCTTTGAGCTATAATAACAAATTCTAGTGTATTTTGGCCAGCAAATTGAAAATATTTATTATAAAAAACTTTTAGAATTCAGGTTGTCTAAAAAATAGCAAATTAATTATTTACCTCTTTCAAGCATAATGGTTTGTTTTTATTTTGAAGCAAGTTTTCATGAAAAAACCACCTTAAAGCATCTATACCTTCATTAAGTAATAAAGCAATTAATTTTGAAATAAAATCTTCTTTGCATTGTTCTTGTAACGCCATTTTAAAATAATTGTGAAATGATAAGACCTCATTTTCATAGCGTTTTATATTATTTCAATCTTACATCAAGTTACGATTTGTTGTTGATAAAATGACGTCACTTAGTTACGAAAGTTTCTAAGGGCGAAAAATACTTCTATAGAATATAATTCGAGCATAACCTTTACAAAAAAGACTTCAAATAGTACTGATTCCCAAATAGTACTGATTAAAAGTAGCCTAGTTTTGAGGTTTTGATAAAGTCTGCAAAAGAGATATGAATACGTTAGAAAAAGGATTTTAATGAAAAAATTTTAAAACAAGTTGATGAGCTGCTAAAATTTTGTCAGATTAGTAAAAGCGATGTAACATCGAAGTAGTTGACATAAAAAACAATATTTTATCATTAATATACCGCAGCTGTCCATATACTTTGATTCAGTTTATCCAGACTGATTTTGCAAATATTTTGCTAATTTTCTGTAAAAGAAATAAATCTTATACTCGTTGTATCGTTTATAAAAAACAAAAACCAAAGACTAATTATCAAAAATAACTTTCTATAATCAACAGTAATAAGTTTATTATCTTCATTAGACTTTATTTAACTATTTATTATAGCACTTGACAAGCTTTATCAAATTAAAATAAAGAAAAGTGGTAATGAAAAAAAGATAAAAAAAAGTCTGTACTATATAAATACTTTATATTATATGATGAACTTTATGTATTTTATTTACAAAATATGATCTTAGAGGCTCTACAGATAATTTTAATTAGTTAAAAGCTTTGAGAAAGATTTTCAGAACAAGATACTAAAAAATAGTTTAATTTCTAATAATTATCAACTCTTTCTTTTTGAGAAAATGACTTAAGCAACAGTTAAATATGAAAGCGACAAGTAAAAATTAAGGAATTTTAACAAGAGACATATGTAGCGCTTAAATTTTAAGAACACGTTAGCTTATAATTTAAGCTTTTACCTGGAAAAATATTTTGCATGTTATGAATTCTTTAAAATCACTTTTGTCTTATGTTTATTAGCTCGACGTTGTAGGTTGTAGGTAACAATTTATAGAGCTTTTATAATAATAATAATAGGAGCCTTCTTCGGCTGAGAACGGCCATGCGGGGTGTTCCTTGATCATATTGAAAATAGATCAAAACACAGTGAAAGAGAAGCTTATAATTTCTTTCTTTTCTTTAAAGTTGACTTTTCTTCTCTCTCTTTCAGTTGTTTGCGAAGTAGAGAGCGCCATTCGGATCGATCCGCCGCAATATCCTTCTAATAGCTGGTATTGATATTAAGCGTTTACACATTGCGCTTGCAGGTATTGTTAAAACGGAAACAGGGACGGCTGATATTGCATTTGCCTTTTGCTAGGTCCTTATACAACAGATTCTTGAAAACCCATTAGTCATTCATCCGACGGACGTATCCGAGCCAACAAAGTCTACGGTTGCTTAGCATGCTCTGTATACTGTTGTCAGACTATTGCACCTTAAGACTTCTATGTTTGAGATCCTTTTCTGCCACGTTAAACGTAATAATAAGTCGAAGGCTCATGAAAATAAACTTACCAACTTTCATTTCCACTGTCTTCGTCGTATATTACGTTTAACTGGGCAGAGCTTTTATAGCAAACTCAAAACCTTATAATTGCAGAAAAATGATGATAATGTCTTAAGTACATTACAACTAGAGTAGTATAAACATATACGAACATTGCAAAGTAAAACAAAGTTAGGAATGTAACTATCAACGTATGGCTGCGAGTGTCAAATGTATCGAAGATAACAAAACAATATGGATAGAAAGATAATCAAAAGGTTTTAAGTATTACAATTTAGCATAATTAAAATACAAAGAATAAAAACATTTCGGAGCATGAGTAAAAAATGAATTACGAATAAAAAATGTATTATATGATAAAATAAGTAAAAAAGTGACAAAACCAGCTTATATATCACTTGATCACAATTTTGATGTAGTGATGGAGTCGGAAAAAAATTTTTCAACCGTAGTTACCCTATCAAAAAGCTGTTAGTCCATTGAATGCTAGTAAAGTTGTTAAGTAGCTTAAATATGAATGAAGAACCTCTGAGGTTGAACGTTAAATGTTAAACCACTGAAAACTTATGAACGGTTGTGATCTTTAAAGAATTCGTTAAAGTTAAGATGACAAAAACCATTATTAGTTTTATATGTATTTTTAAAGTTTAATTATTTCTAATTTTACATAAATTATATTTCAATTTTCCCCCAAATTATTCAAATCATACTTTTAAATCTAATTTTAAAAGAGATGTGTGAATTTATTATAGTGATGGGTCGGGAAGAAGATCCAAGCCGTGGTCAACTTATTCAAAAAGCTATTAACCCACTGGCTATACATATCTAATTATCGAATAGATTTTATAAAGTTAATTTTGAATCTAATGAATCAGCTAACTAATTATATATATAACTAATTTAAATATAATCTTTAAAATATTTAAGATCCTTAAATAAAAGTTTCTTAAATATTATCTTTGCGATGTCAAAATCTTAAAATACCAAATTTAACCTTTTAAACGTTCATTTTATGATACAGTTTAGAATGCTTTTCTTTGCAGAGATTTTTTCCCCTTATCATTTCTAGTTTTGATATCTTGAGGCTTTTTTGCTGTATATAACAAATTTTATATAGCTACAGTTTTATTGCTTAAATTGTAACTAATATTTCAAACATCTTTAACATGCTTTATGACTAATAAACTACTAAGAAGTTTTGGTTTAATACTGAACTATTTTTATGTTGTTAATTATGTTTAAAGTTAGTTTTAAATTAATTATATTCTGACTCAAATTTAGATCAACATTTTTTTGGCTTAATGAATTTAAAATAGATATATTTTTTACAAAAATTGTTATCATTAAAAATATTTAATTTAAATATTTAGTTTTATTAAGTTAATTTATTTTATTAATTTCATTTTTCCTTTTTAAGTAAAAACTTATAACTTATTATTAAATAGTTATTAGTATATATATTTTGATTTAAATTTTTATAGTGAAAACTATTAAAAAAAGTATATTTATCTTTATTAATGCTTTTGAACTGACTAATTATTTTATAAATAGATTTTACTTAATATTGTTTTCTATTATTGTTAAATTATAATTTTTACTTTCAGTTTTTTATTAAAATGAGAATAAATCAAACAATGAATATAGATGAAACAATAGAGGCTGATTTTGATCAATTTTTTCCACATCTTAATTGTGAATCACAAGTGGACAGAAATTATACAACAACTACTTATACAGTAAGTAATTCTTCATTTCCCTTTGAAGTTACTGGAAGCCCAATAAATGACTATAAGAGAAGAAAACCAACAGGAGACTATAATAGTCATAGAGATAGAAATAATATAGCTGTTAAAAAATCAAGATTGAATGCAAAAAAAAGAAAAGAATCTAAACTCAATGAGCTGCAAGAATTAAAAGAAAAAATTCCATTGTGGGAAGAAGGTGTTAGTAAAATTACTGAACAGCATAAAAATATACAACAAATTATAGCCAATCAAGCTGGGCTGCCTAGAGAAGTTGTGCAAGAAAAGTTACTCAAAGAAGCTTCATTTTGGATAAAGAGGAAATAAATCAAAATATTTGCTTGAACTTATAGACATTTATAATTTTTTTATTATGTATGAAATAATAGTACCTTGTTGGTGAATTGGTTGAATAATTTTTGATGGATCATTTTCAATGATATATTCATTTTATAACTTTTATGGTTGCTTCTTGTGATTTTTAGTGAAGTTTCTATTGACAAAGACAATTTAAAATTATTGAAACTTTCATAAAAATGAGATTTTTCGAAACAATTCATAAAACATTTGTTTTAATTATCTTTAACCAACTTCTAAACTTTGTTAAAAATGGTACAAAATATAATATCTATAAGTTTAGTTTTTGTCTTAATCGTTTTTTCATTTCTTTACTTTGACTTTCAGCATTTACTTATAATCATGAAATAGTTCAACAAATTCTAATCTTGTTTGATACCTTTTCTTTCCCTGTCTTTTGTTGTCATTGGGTTTTTATTGATAGTTTAATCAACAGTTTTATTAAAACTTTCTTTTTTTTCAACAAAACAAAATTATACTAACCGTAAAATAACAGATTCAGGTGACTAAAGCCTCTTCAATGTAAGATGTCCTTGTCTCATGTCAATGTCTTACACCGCAATTAAGATAATAAGTGCTGATGCTTTAATGTAATAAATATTATTATATAATTTGATATATTATATAATGTAATAACGTTAACAATTTATTTTCATGAAAGTTGTTTTTAATTTGTTGTTTTATGATTTCATTTGACTAATTTGACATGATTCAATAGTAATAATTCAGTTTATTAAATTGTAATTCAATTCTTATTCAAGAAAAATGCTTCATGTTATTATTTTGGTGGAATTAAGTTGTTATAGGTTGAGAACTACTGATTTAAGTTTTGAAATAGATAAGTTTACTCTCAACTTTCTCTTTAAACTTTATGCTATGAATTGTGCTTTAGTTGAAACATTAGTGATCAAAATTTATGAATAAAATATTATTATGTATGTATTTATTAATAGATGGCTGCAAGTGACAAACTCAATAGCACTGTAGGGGTAAAATGTTAATTAAAGTTAAGCAAAACTTAGATTATGAATCAAAAATTTGATATGACAAAATAAAAGAAAAAAGTGAAGGAGCAGTGTTACATATCATTTAAAGAAACTACTTAAATCTTGTTTTTCACAAACTTTTAAAAGAGCTGATAGATTTTGATGTACAGATGCAGTTGGAAAGGGAATTCCAAACCTTGGTTACCCCATCAAAAAAGTTGTTACTCCATTGGGTCTTATTAAAGTTGATTAGCGGTTTTATTTTGAATGAAGAGCCTCTGAGGACATACAGGACATTGCAATCTTCAAAGTAATCTATGAAGTTAAGATGGCAAAAACCATTTAGATTTTAAAAATATTTTAAATAGTAATACAAGGTCAGAAAAATGGTGCTAATACTGCAAGGGTCTAATATTGAGACAGTCTTTGTGTTAGGAAAAGGGTATGCCACATCTAAGGAAAGCTCTCCTAGTGAATGGTCTTATGAGGATGGATTCAAACGTTGTAAATCCTTTTTAAGGTAAGGACTCCAAACAGAAAAGTTTGGTATATTTCTTGTCTTAAAAGATTTGAGAATTTGGTATTAAGTTAATGAACCAATTCTGAACCAATTTGTGTAGTGAGTTCAATTTAAGTCTTGAGAGGTAGCAATTCCCAGGTCTTCCAAAGACCTGACATAAGTAAAATTTTATTGTTGCTTAAGCAAAAGTCAGTTGAGTTAGAGCTTGAAGTTTTATTTATTTACAGATGGAAACACTTGTCGGTGGCGAGCTTGAGTTGTCTCAATAGAAGCCATAGATTAGTGGATTCAAAAGAAGATTGAAGAGCAAGTGGTTTAGTAACTAAGAGCTTGGCATCGTTAACAAAAGGCATTAAGTTTCCAGAACCATTTAGTGATATAGAACTGTCTGTAATGTCATCGATATAAATATTGAAAAGAAGAAGGGTCATAATGCTGCCTTGGAGAACACCACTGAAAAACTAAAGGAAACTTGGAAGTGTTATTAATTATGACTTGTTGCCTATTTTTAAGAAATTGCTCAGTCGAAGAGAAAATAGTGGGGTTAATTTTAAATTGTCTGAAAGTTTTTACTAATATAGGATGTGAAACTAAGTCAAAGGCTGGTGAATGTTTGTATAGATGATATTGGTTGTTAAATTATTTGATGAGGAATATAACCACTGTTGGAGACAAGACAACAGCTGGTCACTTGAGTATCTTTGAGGAAAGGATCAAAATTGATAATGAGAGAGCAAATTGTTGTAGAGAAGATAAGTCAGAAATTTTTGTTAAAGGATCAATTCAAAGACTCGGCAGAATCTACTAGTGAGAAAAACAGCTCGGTAATTTAGTGGTTTATTTCTGTCTCCTTTTTTACAAACTTCAATAATGATGGAATTCTTCTATTGTGAAGGTACGTAATTGGAAGATAATAAGGAATTAAAAGCATAAGATACATGCTGTATTATAAAATCGATAGATATTTTATTAAAGTAGGAATAAATTCGTCTTTGATATTGTAGACAACAGTGAAAATGTCAAATTCAGTGAAAGCAAAGTCATCCATAAGATTAGATTTTTTCTCTTTAAAAATAATGTTTTTACAGTTGTTGTTGTTTATGAAGACTTTCTAAAAGCGTTGGTCACAGAGATTAACTTTTTTAAGGTCACTGAAATACAGGTTTTTAATTTCATCAATAAGGAGTGGTATGGATGATCTGGAGTTTAATTTTGATTCAACAAATTTACTTGATAAGCGACTGTCACAAATTTCCATATTTCTTACACTTGAGCTTGTATAACTTTTCTACTTTATATTTTTTATATAAAAGACGCTTTTTATTCAACAAACGTTTAATATGTGGTGGATTCTAATACGATTGGATTCTAATATGGAGGAAGTTTTAAGTGGGACAAATATTTGAATAGAATTGTTTAGAACATAGGATAGCTCTATATTAATCATGCATTTCCAGCTCGGCGAGTAGAGATAGGGGTTTATCTTTTTGAAATTAGCTCTATAGAAGTTAGGATAGTTCATATAACCTAAGATTTAGTATAGACTTTAGCTCCAGAATGTACGTTCGTACTTTGCAAAATAGAACTGCTTTCACTTGTTTCAATGAGTATTTTACAGTCTTTAAACAAATATGTGAAAAGACCAGAAGACACCAATGGCATCCTTTTGCGACTATTTACCTTACATAAGAGATAAAATACTCCGTTTGTCATACAGCATTTGAAATGACTCCATTCTTCACCTGGCATGTGCTTTACTCCTGTTAATTTCTTGTCATTGATGCTATCTAAGCATACACTATAGGTCATAACTACCTTGCACACTAGCTGCATTTGTATCTTTCTTTAATGAGTTCATATCAACAGAAACAGTAAAATGACACAAAAATATTCAAATACTTGTCAGCCGTATTTAATAGAATATAACCTTATTCAAATATGCACTTTAAATTTTAATAATTTCTTTATTTGCGATTGAAGGTTCTTAGCTGACCCAATTAATCTCTGATTAAAACTTTGTGCTTAATGTCATACTGGAATTAAAATAACTTTTTAAAAAGTCAAAAAAACTTTTTTGTGTTTTTAAAAAAACTACATTTTTTATACTCAACTTTTGAATATCGCCAAAATATATTGTCGCAATGGTTTATAAACAAATAGAATGTTTACTTTTGTGTCAAGTCTGAAAATTATTTGATTACGATTAAAATTAATCCACAAATAAAGAATTAATTGACTTTGGAGCAATTTACGTTGAATTTTTTGTGCTTCCGATGAAAATATTTTACAAATGGATAGATGGATTTTGGATACTGATGATTAATATTTATGACTACTTGAGCAAAATTACTAGCAGTATTTTGATTGGTTAAGAAATAACGATGATCATAGTTTTGAGAAATCTTTTCAAATAAAACGTTGTTTAGTAATTAGCTTTCTGTACCTCTTTAAAACTTGTATGGCCACAATTTACTTAACAAACTAAACACGTGACCTTGTATAGAGTGCAATGAGTTTTTAAACAAAAGTAGCATATTGTACCGATCAATTTTTAATGGTTACCTACTCATTTTACTCATTAATAATTTCCTTCAACACATTAATGATCTGTTAAAACAATTCAAACACAGTAAGTGCACATATAATTTTGTTTCCTACAAAATCCGACAAGTTTGAAAAATTGTATTAATCACACTGGAATAGAACAGTTTCTAGAAGATATGTATAATCAAAAGATCAAAGCTCTTTAAATAAACAGATTGTTTCAGTTTTTTAATATTTATTTAAAAAGAATTGTTACTCAAAAGATTCAAACAAAACTGTGAGTTTGTAAAGAAATATCAAGCAACCAATTAAAGTAATTCACCTAAAAAAGAAAGTTCCGAGTCTTTCTGTTAAAATATCAGTTATTAAATTTATTTGTCTATTGTACTAAGAGTTTTCTACTTCAATGCTAGTAATATTTCAATGAGTCAAAATCAAAGCAACCTTCATCTATACTTTTGTAACGAGCTCTTAAATACAGTTGTTTGGTTTTCAAACATCAATAGAAGATAATAAAGTTTTCAAAGTGTTATATAATTTCAAGAAGTCAAAAGCAACTTTTATAGTGTTACAAGTTGACTTATAATTAGGTAAAATTGCGAAAAATGTTCTAAAACATCGAATACTTTATGGAAAAAATACATACAAATACTATAAGTTTGGGATAGAAAAAGATGTTTGAAGTTGCCTTTTAAAATAATGTAAACTAAGTATTGTACTTTATTTTTTGACAAATGCTCTAAATCATTCCGAGTATTATTCATAGCCATGTCAACAGATGGTGATTTAACCGGATATTATTTTTCTACTTAAAACAAGTTTTTGAAAATAATAGTATTAGTTCAACACTTATTTAAACATAAAAGCAAGTTTTTTGAAAGATATTAATAATGTTGAAAGTTTTTTTTAAGTTATAACAGTCTTTGTAAACAAACCAATCTAAAAAAAGCTTTTTAATTTGGAACTTTTGTTAATTTTATTATCAATATCTGGAAAAAAAATGCTTTATTAAAAAATGGACAGGTTTGACTATTTTATTTATAAATATACCTTTCTGAGTATTTCTATATTTAGTTTATTTAACTAAATAAAAAAATTACAAACAGAAACTTAACTAATAATCATGAAATGGTTACTTGTTCTTCTTTTGATTTACCTGCTTACAAATTGCTGTCAAGCTGATGATATACAGTTGCTCTTGAAACTCAAATCTGATCCATGTGGTCAGGGTGAGCTATATCTTGAACCAAATTCAACCAATGGTGAATCAGCTATCAACAGTACTGAAGTAGTACCAGGTAATGAGAATTCTTTTATGGTATCAGCTTAATTGAATATATGTTTGTTTGATTGAAAGGTAGTTTTTAAAAGTTATTTTGAAAAATTATAAAACATAAATAAATAATAATAATAGTTAGTATTGTTGATTAAAATAATGAGCAAAGGTGTAATTATTTACAGATGATCCAGTGGTAGATTTTATTTCTATAATTAGCGAAGAACCCAGCATTGATGGTTGTGATGCAATTTATCAAAAAACAAACCAGGCTTCACCTTATTCGCAGACTTATCTTCAAACAATTGATGCAAAGAACTTTATACAACAACTCACTACATTAACTGAGTAATTATAAAATGATTCTTTATTTTGTGAAAGAACTGTATAAAGTATATAGTATAATAAAAGCATTCATTTTATTTTGTTAAAGAGCTTTGATAGGTCAAAAAAGTGTATTAATTTTAAAAGGTTAGATTATAATTTTCTATGAATGCTTGTATGGTGATAGATAAGCACAGTTATTTATGCAAATATTTCACGGTGAAATAATTCATATTGTAATCACGCTCTCTTAAAAAAATACTATAAAAGGGATTGGATTTTAATAGCCTAATAAAGCTAACTCTTTTCGATTTCAGAATTGAAAAGTCCTATCGTTATTCTAATTATTCAAAGTCACGCTTTGCCTACTTTACTAAGAGCTCAACTTGTGATGGAGCTGTACGAAACTTTTCTACTGTATATTCAACACCTATTTCGGTAAAATATGTTTTCAGGTTTACTCTATAGTCTTACAAAAAATATATTTAGTTGGAAAACCAAGAATATAGTTGTACAAAAGTATCATATTTCTTTTTTCTGGCGTGCTTAAAGACAATTTTGGAGGGAAGTAGAACGGATGTACCGAAACTCATGCTTTACATAACTGCAGACCCAACAGTGCCAGGTAAAAGTTTCTACGTTAATTAAATGTCAAAACTGAAGATGTTTTACTATCTGAAATAATCGAAACAGTTTTTCATTGGAAACATTTTGTTTTCAGTGTCATTTTATAGCCATCTCGCATCGGCTTATGAAAAAACTGGACAGTTCGATAAATTGGAAATTAGAGTTTTAGTGCTCGAGGCGAGACCAAGGAACACTCGTAGTTACAACGACACTGTTGCATGTAAGAAAACTTACAATTATTTTTTGATAAGGATCCAGGGTCACTTTAATTTTAGATATACTGGATTGTAATTTTAAATTTGTATCTTTTAAATAGCTTAAATGAACAATACAGTAGAATATTTACTAAAAATCAATTGTTCTAGATTATAACCAAGTGGAATCTTTTTCTCAATGGAATATAAGCTTCATCGGATCGGTTTGGGATTCAATACAAGATATCATGTCAATAATTAGAGCAGAAGTTGGTAAACTTTAGATTTGCTGAAGACTTGGAATAAAGTAAGGTTCTAAAAGCCTCTTAATACAACAAATTAAGCAAACAGATTGTTTTTCGTTATCATCCGAACTAATAAGTTTTCTCATTTTAATTGTTTAGATAAAATGTACAAACATTTTTAAAGCCTAGATTTTTCAATAATAATGAACTATAATGAAAAACAGTAATAATATGGTACATCCACTTGTTTTTAAATAATTTAGCTTATTCGACGAAAATTAAGAGCTGTGACCTTTCTTATAAAATATATCATTTATAGCTGTTAAAGTTAAATTATAGTTGTAGATGTCATGAACAGTACTATATAATAAATACATAGAACATATTAACTCTTAATAGAATTTTTAGCTTCTTTATGACAAAAAAGCTTACAGGAATTATAAGAAAACTTGCTAAAAGTTCATTTTTCACAAAGTAAATGGCTAGCAAAGAAAAATCCCAAGTATTTTCGTTAACGAAATATTAACAAAAATAATAGTAGTTCTAATATTTATCAAGAATAGAAAATGTATATATGTTTGTTGGACATCAAGATAAGAACTTTACACTTAAATCAACAAATGGTACACTTAAATAAAACATGAATGACTTAAACAGCTTCTATAATATGTCATTTCCTCTCGTTAGATTCTTTATTTAGAGTTGCTAGTCAGTTTTAGTTGAGTTTTATGGATAACAATTAGTCTTCTGTTAGATTCTCATCAGTAATTTGCTTCAACACATTAATGATCTGTTAAAACAATTCAAACACAGGAAGTGCACATATAATTTTGTTTCCTAATGACAAGTTTGAAAAATTGTATTAATCACACTGGAATAGAACAGTTTCTAGAAGATATGTATAATCAAAAGATCAAAGCTCTTTAAATAAACAGATTGTTTCAGTTTTTTAATATTTATTTAAAAAGAATTGTTACTCAAAAGATTCAAACAAAACTGTGAGTTTGTAAAGAAATATCAAGCAACCAATTAAAGTAATTTACCTAAAAAAGAAAGTTCCGAGTCTTTCTGTTAAAATATCAGTTATTAAATTTATTTGTCTATTGTACTAAGAGTTTTCTACTTCAATGCTAGTAATATTTCAATGAATCAAAATCAAAGCAACCTTCATCTATACTTTTGTAACGAGCTCTTAAATACAGTTGTTTGGTTTTCAAACATCAATAGAAGATAATAAAGTTTTAAAAGTGTTATATAATTTCAAGAAGTCAAAAGCAACTTTTATAGTGTTACAAGTTGACTTATAATTAGGTAAAATTGCGAAAAATGTTCTAAAACATCGAATATTTTATGGAAAAAATACATACATAAAGAAATACTAAAATTTTAGGATTTAGACAATTAAACAAAATTTTTTGGAGTAGTCTTTAAAAATTTTGTAAACTGAAGGCTTCCTAGTAAGTTTTTAAGCTTGTTATTAACTCACTTATTAATTGTTAAATTTATTGTCGATGTCAATTGATATAAAGCTGCATTGTTTTTATAATGTTGATTAAATAGCACAAGTTTAGATTCTGTACATTTTTGGTGAAATTTTAAGCCTAGCAATACGTATATTCCAGCATTAATGATTTTGTTATGCAAACTTGATTGTACTCCTTATGGTAGTTTTCAAATAGTTTGAGCTTTGAAACAAACCTTTAAAATTTAGAGAGAAGTTTTGTCAATATCGTAATTTAAAAGAATCAAAGTTAACTTTCAGATTAAAAGTAAACGCCGAGGTTTGGCATTACAAAAGGTAAAGTTTAGCCATCACCTCTTAAAAACGTTGATTTTATTTCTTGACAAAAGATACTTCAAGCTCTGGGACTAGAATTCATATAATCTATATAGCTTTTCTAATTAGCCTGTATCATAGATTTATTTTCTTTTCAAATATTTAAAGTTATATAATAAAACATAGAGCGTTGTATACTACTAAATTTATATTTGATTATTGAAAATATTATCTATGACACACCACATGCTCTTGATATTCTTGATACAATCAAATCTGATATAAAAAGGTTTCAAAGATTGAAAATCAAAAGTTCTAACCTAACTATTTAATATTTATTATATCTTTAACAGTTTTATCAAAAATTATAGCTTTATTGTAGAGGTTGTGCACCATAACTGAGCTTTATTTTATGATTATTAAGATATTTATCGTGTTTTGATATAAGTACATTATTCATTAGTAACTATATTTACTTTATTGAAAATTTAGTAGTGTTTAATTTTTTTATAACTATTTGTTTTAATTGTAATCTATTTAAAATAATTATAATTAATACTATGCTTGTTTTTCTAAAATAAATGCATAGTAAATCTAGCTGTAAGTTACAGTTATTATTTACAAGTTTCGTTATTTGTTATTATATTTTGAATGTTATTAGAATTCATTTTTTTATTCTTCTTACTATTGATTGCTTAAAAATACTTTTATGATATTTTAATTAGCAGTTATGATTTATATTTATTAGGATCCTCTATATCTGTTGAGCATCTAAATGAAGGGTTTTGTGTTTAACCTATTAATGAATAGTCCATATTTATTATTTTAGTTTAATGAAGTCAATTAGTAATAATTTTCTCTTAAAAAAGACTTTAATTATAAATAGCTTTTTAGTTTAAAATTGCTCTCAAATATTCTACTTAAATATTTAAAATTAAACAATCTATTTCCTAAATTTAGAATTTAATTTATCAGAATATATCGAGCTAATTAGTTACTTTTTCATAAACTTTATTTTAATAGTAATAATTTTGTAATATTAATGTTAAAATAATAATTTGAGAAATTATAATGTTCCAATTATTAGTTTTTTTCTAAACCCATTATATTTAGGATCTATTTCTAATCTTTATAATTTGTCACAAAAATAAAGTTTGTCTAATCTTTATAAAATTTTACAACTATTAGATTTATTAATTATTAATATTTTAGAAATATTTTTTTGCTTTTAGTGGATCTATCATAACTGCAATGTCTAAAAAAAATTGTCATGATCGTTTTTTAGTAAACAAACTTGACCGTTCCCAGCTGGAAGATCAATTTTTCAAACTCCAAGAAGAATCTACAATATTGAAAAATCATGGTAGAAAGCAAGAAGAAAGAATAAAAAAGTTTGACCTTTTTCTATGAAATAATATTTTATAATTTCATTATATTTTATCTTATATATAGTCAAAATAATTTGTTATTTCACACATAAGATTATTTTTCTTAGAATGGCAATAAAGCTTGTTCGATTAGCAAACGAGAGAAAAAAATTGCTTGCAACTGGAGGTTTGTTCTTAGGTTAAAATTCTTTATGCTATTATCTTTTTTTATTTGAAAGATCAAAATAAAAGAGGATTGAAAGATATTGAACTTGAAGAAATGATTGAAAATCAACAGCAGCAAATTGCTGTTGTTTGTAAAGAAAATGAATTATTAAAAAGAAAAGTAAAAAAATGACTTACAAAATTACAAACCTAACAATCATTATACACAGCTACAGCAAACATCAAATCATTTAAGGCAATCCGTGAAAATGAAACCAGAGTGGAAGAAAGATCATTTGTAACTAGTTTTTACTATTAGATATAAATTTACAAAATTGATAGAAATAAGTTTAGACTACCAAAAAATCGAATAAAGATATTTTTTGTGAAAAATTATTTAGAATTACTAAAAGAGGAAAATTCCCAAATGCTTGTGGTGAATTAGATCATAGTTTCAAATCAGATAATCAACTTTTGCGTGAAAAGGTAGCCTCATTAGAAAGAGAAATTTCCACATTACATTCTCAAAATGAAAAGTATAAAATTGAAATAAATCGAATTGGTCAGTACAAATCTATATGAGTTACTTCCTAATGTAGGTTTAAAAACCTAAAACTTTTATTTCAGGGTTTGAGCATGAATCAAATGTGTTAAAGATAAAAGAGCAAATGACTTCATCTCAAAAGATTACATTGAATGATAATATTGAGCTGATCAAAATGAAAAGAAATATTAAAGAAAAAGAAATGGCTATTGACTCATTAGAAGAAAGGTTTTGCTAAAACTTCAATTTAAAAATGAGTTTTCAACATTTTTATTCAGATACAAACAAATGGAGCATGCGTATGAAAAATTGCGCAATCACTGTGAGGTTCTAGATAAAGATTGTGACATAATGAGATGCCAATTAGCAAAAGCGGAAGCTAGAAACACAAAATTACAGGTCCTCTATATTGATAACATGCTTTACTAGAATAAAACTTCTGAAATATTTAGATTAAAGCCTCTGAAAATAGTCGGTTCTCCAATATAGAATCTTCTGAAAGATATATTTATCTAGAAAAAGAAATCAAAATTTTACAAAAAACAAATGAGAGACTTACAAAAAGGTCAGTTAGTTTGTCATTTTCACTTGCTGTTAATTATCTGTCTGTTAAGTGCTTTGGATAATGAACAAGAAAAAGAATGGAAAGAGCTTGAACGGAAGTTAAGAAGTCAAATTTCGCTACTGGAAGCAGCAATCAAGTCTGATGCTGTAGAAAGGAATAATCTGATAGATAAGATGAACAATGAACAAGGTAAGTTGTACTTTGATCTCATTTCAAATTACTTATAGATTTTTTTCAGATTATTTACTTAACTTAAATCAAGATTGTCGAAAAAGTCGTAATGAGCAACAGAAGATTGCTCAGGAAAACATGGAGCTACGTGAGAAGCTAAGCATCTTCTCCAGTTTTGGTAGATCAGATCTAATGGAAGCCGTGATAAATTTTTAATGATTTCATTTCAGACGATTCACTTAAAATGGAAGACTTGAAAAAAGCCATTTTAGTTGTTCGACAAAAACGCGAAGAAGAGCAAATGAAAAAGAAACCGGATTTTATTGAAGATTCTGAAGCTCCAAGTTAGCATCTTTCATGTTTTATCGACTTAATCTCTTTTTCAACTCTTGTAGGTTATAGTGAGTTACAACAGTATCTAGCAGAAACCATTCAAGAGTTAAATAAAACTCGTGAAATGCTTGTAATGCAACATAAGATCAACAAGGACTTCTCCATTGAGGTATAATCGCTTTAATATATTTCAGATTATCACCGAAAAAAAAAACTTTTAGGTCGAAAACTCCAGCAGTAAGATATTTGATCTGAAAAATGATTATGAAAAGAAATTGGAGTCTTTGGGTCATCTAATCGATTCTAAAACAGCTAAAATCCAAGTTAGAATACACCCATTTTCTTCTTTTTAGTTTTTTTTTATTAAAAATTGCTTCATGATGACAGAAACTGGAAAAACAATTAAAGGATGTCGTGTATGGAACAAAACAGTTTCCACTAAAAGTAAATAAAGTGAGTCACGTGACTGTTCCAATTTTATACCAAAGACCTTAATCAGCAGAAAGATGAAGAAGTTGAAGATGAAACCCTTAATGAAAGCGATATGGCTCTTCAAAGAGGCGAAAATTTGTTTGAAATCAGCATATGTAAAGTCCTACTGAACAGTGAAGCAATCCAAGCTTTTGATGACAAAAATGTTACTTTGTTTGTCACATATGCTTTTTATGACTTTCAACTAGTTAGTACGCCCATATTAAGAGGTTACAAGTATGTTTCTACTTGTTGCTACTAGCTAGCTTTTAACAAGTTTATTTGTAGTCCCTGTTTCAACCACACATCACAATATGTTATCAAAGTTGATGACTTATTCCTACATTATCTACAACGAGTATGCTTGACAACTTGTTTGATATCACGTGCGACTAATTAAGTTAATTTAGGCTTCAACTGTGGTTGAATTGCATCGATCTATTGGTGTTGAGCACCAAACAGTTGCTTGCTGTAAAATCAAGTTCAATAAGCTGTTAGACTTATCACACGGTAAAATGTTTGGTAGTGCTGGGCTCACAGGTACTTCGTTTCAACTTCAACTTTAGTTGGTGTTTTTAATTGAAATGTTCAGGTACAAACGGTTGCAATTATGGGACTTTAGATTATTGGGTTAGACTTCGAGTTCCAATGCAACAAGCTTTTCGACTTTATCAAGTTGTTGAATATGTTTCAAATAGAAAAAAAGAAATTGATTTTGATGTCACAGGAAAGAATGAAGGCATTGGGTTACATGATAAGCAACCAATCAGAGGAAATAGTTGATGATACTAATGATAACTTGCTTGCTGGTGTCGATAACTTAAATAAGTTGATTATTCATATCTCACTATGTAATAATGTAAATGCTGAAGAAGAAGGTGTATTCCTCCTATCAGCTGTTGAAAAATGAAATTAAATCAAGCTGTTTTCAGGCAAACAGCCCAGCATATATTGTGTTTACAAATTTTATGATTTTTCTGACCATGACACTTGTATTATCAAGTCAACAAATTCACCAGTTTTTAATGATAGACAAATCTACCCTGTTGAAGTTAATGACAACTTACATCTTTACTTGACAACTCAAGTTGGTTTTTTTGTTTTTTTTGTGTCAAAATGTAAACCATAAATTTGACAGAAACTTGTAATATATGTTTTTGACGACACTGACTCTGAAATTTGTAACTATCTCGGTAAAGCTTCAATAGATTTGATATCTTTAGCTTACAACAAATCTATTAAAGCTCCTTATGCTTTACACAAAGTGAGTATTTTGTAGATTTCATTTTTGTTGTTATTCAAATGAATAATTTGTAACGAAGAAAAATGGCGGAGAAAACGGATTTATCGAAGTTGAAATAAAATGGCAAATAGAATATAAACCTCCACCTAATACTTGTAAATTAAAAAGTGAAAAAAGTTTGAGAGAACCTCATGAAAAACCTCCAGTAACACCGCAACGACAATTACCTTCAAATAAGTTAGCTGCGAGTCACGTGATCACTATGTTTGCAAGATTTGATTTTCATTTTAGTACAACTGAAGAGCCTATACTTCTGAAGAAATTAGAAGATCAAGATGATGAACTACTGAAAGAATCATCCGTTAGTGATCCACCTGAACAGGTTTGTATCTTCTGAAAACGAAATTAAATTTCAACAAGGTATTTCAGGAATTCTCCAATGACAAGAAATCAATCCCAGTTCCAGCTATTCGAAAGGTGATGATGAATACGGTTATCCATAAATTCATAACTTCTTTAAAAACTTTAATCTTTAGAAAGTGAAAACAGAAGATTTGAGAAATGACAATGTGGCGTCAACTCCATCGCAAGATGAAGAAAGGTTAATAAAGGTTGATGTAGATGACAAATGATAAAAAAGTCTTTGTTTTCAGCGAAGAGGAAATCATTGAAGAGATTGAGGCAAGTGAGGAAGTGGCCTCCGCTAGCGGTTGCGAAGACACCTACTTCGAAAACTCGATTAAAACCAATCGAGTACATTTTGAAGGTGATAGGAAATCAAACTATATAAATATCTAAGTAATAATCGTTTTAGATGAAATTCCAATTAAAGATGACGCTGATGACGTCATGAACGCTAATAATGACGCTATAAATGCTGATGACGTCACGAACGATGATGACGTCGTCACTAATGCTGATGATGACGTCGCGAGTGCTGCTGATAACGTCACTAGCCCTGTAAATATCTTTGACCAATCAAGCGACGGATCATGTCCTCCTGATGACACTGAAGAGTTAAAAGACATCGAAGAATCTGCTGATGACGTCATAAACAAAATGAATGATATAAAAGTTGCGGAATCTTCAGCAAATGATTCAGATGAAAATCTAACTTATAAGAGAGAAGAGAAGATAACAGAGGTGACGTCTCAGTGGGAATGATTAGAAAGAAATTCTGATGGCGTGTTTGACAGGATTCAATCAAAATATCGATCAATCATCTAATCTTAGATGAAGATGCGAGTGTTTGGAAAGATGACAACATCCGACAAATGTTCATTGAATATGATTTAGCGGGAAGTGTCGAAGAAACCCCTGACTCAGTCGCTAAACCATCGAACAAGGGCGAAAAGATGATGTTTAATTACCAAAAAGGTGTTTTAAACAAGTCTTGACAAATCAATGACCGATTCATTGGTGACAGATACAAAGTTCGGCAAAGATGATGGTGATAGACGCCGAGCGTTGTCTCATATGCTGAAACACAATGAAAGTCTCAAACTTCTTTTAATCTCAGATCCGTTAGAAGATCAAGAACAAGATTGTGAAGAAATTGGTAAAAATGTCGGAAGTTTTGAAATCAGTAGAAATAAAAACAGAAATATTTGTAGGGAGTGCTAAAGTGGATTTGAGTGAGATTGTTCGGAGTGGAAGAGGATTGTTTGATGAAGATGTGATTGTGAAGGATTGTGAAGACAACGAAGTCATCGGGAAGATCAATATGAGTATCGAAACATTCAACATCCTAAAGTTACTCGAAGAAGAGACTGCATAAAACCACACGTGTTTATAGATTCAATCTTTTTATTTCTAATTCGATTCATAAACGAAAGTCTCGGATATTTGAGATATCTTCGGGAATTCGCTGACATGGAGGCACCGGGATACCGCGGTTGTTTGTGATCTGATTCTTGGAGAAGTTACTTTCTCGCAAATTTTCGATGTTTTTAAATTCTCGTAACAACAAATCTTGAGTCAAATAAGAATTCATTTCATCAAATTCTTCTTTTTTCACTTTACCATTTTGAGGTGAAGCTAAGACTTCTGGATAAAAACCTCTGAGTTCATCGCATCTCACCACGTGGTAGCCTGTCTTGTCAGCTTTTTTTTGATGACTTTCCTGCTCTAGTAGTCCTTTAATAAAACATTTATGAACATTCATAATCGTCTTTGCTCCAAAGGTCTTCACGTACAAGTCTTTGATACCTGAAAAAGTAGCATTCGATAATTCCAGTGAAAATGATATTAAAAAAACTAACCAATCAGTTTACAAAGCTCAGTTACTGCACGATGGCATCTTAAACCATAACCAGGAGGTTGTTGTCTAATATACATTGTTGTGTGATGATAATTCACAAACATATCCTCGAAAACTGTTCGATCTTCAAATCTAAAATAAAGTATAATGATAAACATTTAGGAAAAGTGGTATCAAGGTAGGTGGGTGAATCCTCAGCACCTTTGTAAGTCGAGAGGTTTTTATATCTTAAGTTGACATTTTTTACTCTTATAGAATTAGGATAAAAAAAATGTTGATTTTAAATGAGCATCAAACAGATGATAAATCCACATTCTTAAACAAGCATCAAGAAGAAATGTTTGAAAAATCAAACTATCTCACCTTTCAATAAAAGTTAATCTTTTTGCAGCCCGATTTCGGGCTTTTCTAACAGCTGCTGTGATCTCTGAAGCAGATGCTGAAAAGATTCCAATTACCCCTTCCCCATTTCCAATCGCTACAGTAGCTTTAACAGAATAAACTCGTCCCTGTCTACCAGTCATATGTGACACGCGTTGAACGCCTAAAATTACACTTTGAAATTCATCAAATGAAACACCATTTATTGGTTCAATAGGTCCTAATTTAACACCACCCCATTGAGCCCCAGACCAGCCACGAACTTTCTCACGAGGTGGCGCTTTTCGGGCACTTTTTCTTTCTTCAATTTCTTTCAGGAAATTTTTCTGTTCGTCTTCATTTCTTTGATATAGTTTTGAACTAAGGGAGGAGTTAAGTCCTGGCCAAACAATTCCTAATTTTCCTTCACCGAATTGATGATTTCTTCCCAAATCTTCTCTTTTTATTACCTTAGCTCTTTTTCCACGGCCTGTTCTTTTTACTATTGGTGATGTTGAGTCCCACAGCTTCTGAGCCGGAAGATGAGTAAGAAATGAGGAAGATCTAAAAGGTTGATAAAAGAGACTCGGAGAAAAACGTACAAAAAAATTCACTGAATTCATTAGTTTCAATACAAGTTGATCTCAAATGGCTGTTTAAAAATAAAAAAATTATAAAAATAACTTCTTTTCTAAATGATTGTTAACAGATAAATTCATACAAATTTGTTGAGTTTTCATTAATGAGTTTTGTATATAAACAATGTATAATCTAATAAATTTAAAATTAATAACAAATGATTATAATAAATATATTGAATACATGTATCAACAATTCTATTTCAAAGTAATAGTTAGATTTAAAAATATGAATAAAATAATAATCATTCCTTCAATATTTAAACAGATTAAATAATGTCACAATAAAAAATATTTTTATTTACCCAACTACCATCAACATTAAATAAATTAGAAATAACCACTAATAATACCAACACAAAGTTTAATAATCAAATATTTCTAAAATTTATCTTAAAAGAACTTTTTAATAAGTTTATTAAATTTTTTAACTAAAATCAGAATAAAAAGATACAAATTAATTAATTAATAAATCAAAACTTTAATATATTATTTCAATATAACAAATCAAACATTATTTTTAACAAATCTCAGTCTATGTTATTTAGAAACAAATTTTAAAAATTATTCTATGCAATCTTTAAAATTAAACAATTTTTATAAAATAAAACCCTCATCAAATAATTTATTTATAAGTTAACTAAAACATTAACAACATATGAAATTTTATCTTAAATAAATTACACATATTAAGAAAATTAGTCAAATAAGAAAGAAAAAATAGTTTTCCAAAATAATAATTAATTAAGCAGAAAAATGCAGTTTATGGAAGCTTTAACATAAAATTTTTCAACAATTTCTAATAAAAAATAATCATGAATTTTATAAAAAATCAATTAATCACAATTTAGAAAATAATTTAACGTACAAGTTCAGAAATATAAAAATCAACAAATATGTCTTTGAAACTCTGAGTGACAGCAACATTTTGGCGATGTAAAAAAATAATACAAAATATACCTATAAAATTTATGACCCGATAGTTGATCCAAAGTTTTGTTGTAAATAGCTCATAAGATATTTGATTTATAAATTAATCGATTTGATTATTGTAAAATGTAAATCATTAATTCACTGTTTGTCAATCTTTTTTAGTAGCAGATTCATTTTGAGCCCGCTTTTAACGCTTACAAACGAAATTTATATATTGAAACATCAATAATTTAAATGTATCAATAAAAAAAACTATTTATATCTTTGAAAAGTCTCTTAGCAAATGAAACCAGGACTCTTGTAGATTTATTTAAGTCTAAGAACTCTATTTTTAAAACGCTGTTTTAGACTTGTGGATTAATTTTACTGTGTTGCAACTTAATTAAGCAACAAAAACTAAGTAGGCCATACTAAACCATTAATTAACCATAACTAAGCAACTAAGTAGGCCATAATTACTTATCAAACAAATAATTGCATCATTTTTGCAACAAATAAATGTCATTATAGGTAGAAGCTAAAATACTGACAAACAATTCATATTATGTTCAAAAAATGGTTGAAATTTACAAACGATGTTTAAACATTTAGAAAACTTATTAAAGTTTTTAAATCGTAATAAAAAGTAAAATTTCAGTGATTTTAATTACTATAACGTATTCAGAGTATGAAAATAATAACAAAAAATATTTTCTTGAAATTAAAATCGTAACTTTGATTTGGAATTAAAATTTAATAATAAGTTAAATTATGTCAAAAATTATTTTTTCGGTTTTTCATAGTATATGCTTCGACACATGTTTATAATTGTCTAAGCCTAATATATTGAAAATACTGTTCTTTATTTTTACTTTAGTATGAACATTTAAGACTTTTTAGGCTTTAAGGTAAATAATTTATATAAAATCAAAGTATTTTAAATTTGTCATTTACCAAAAATTTAGTAGACCATTTTAGATTTTATACTTTCATTTTATATTTTAACTTAAGGTTGTGATTTTTGACTACATGATGTTATTTTTCTAGATTTTAATCATTTTACAAAATAGTTATTATTCATTAGCATAAATATTTGTTAATCTACTGTAGTTATTTAAAAATACCAATATTTTTATTATTTGATGAAAATACCGAAATTATATCTTTTAAAGTTTGCAAAATTGTTGAATTTGCTCTTCTAAATGACCAATCTATAAACCTATATTCTACACTTAATGCAAAATGTGTTCAAATTTTTGTTTAACATTTTTTCATTTATAGTTTAATTTTATAGCATTATATTTTAAATATAAATGTTTTTTTTAAATACTTATATAAATAGATCATGAAATTTTCAAACTTTTATTGTATTTTTCATCTTTTATATAAAAGTTGTAAAAATTGTATTTAAAAGTCAACTTTTAGTTTAATCATTAAATAAATAAACTTTCTGGAACTTTATTGAAGATTTTTATAAACAATGGAATTTATTAGTTTTCAAAAATGTTACTCTTGTTTAATAATATAATTTTTAAAATCAATTTCAAATAAATTATCATTTCAATTTAATTATATTAAAGATCTCACTAACATTGCAGATATATATTAATATTATTCAAATATTCTTATTAAGTAAAGACTATTTTAGGAATAATTTTATTTTTCAGGATGTCAAAAGCAGCACTAAGCCGTTTGTGTGGATCACTTAATAATTCAAAATTATTAATTTGCCGTAATTATACATATAAAAGTATTTATAATGTAGATAACCTTTACCCTACATCATCTTTGTCTCAACCAAGTACATTTGTAGGTTTTTTAATGAAACTTTTTAAATTTATTTATAGTAGTGAATTATATTTACTAAATGGCTTAAATTATTTATTTCTTACAAATTAAAAATACTTGCAAAAAAGTTTTGTTTTCAAAGATAAATTTTTACATTTGCAGACTACCTTTGTAGATGACAATTTTGTTGGTGAAATTCCAAAAGGTTAATTAGATATCAGTTTATGTTGAATGTATTTTTAAATTATTTATATTTTTAGGAAAATTGAAGTTCAAATATTCCCGAAGCTCTGGTAAAGGAGGACAACATGTCAATAAAAGTAAATTGTGTATTTCAAATATTCAACTTTTTACTCTGGGAATGTTTTTTACTAGAGTTTACTGAACACTTTTTTTCAGCGGAATCAAAAGTTGAAGCTCGTTTTAACGTGCTTGAAGCTGATTGGCTGCCTTCTGCCACTAAAACAGCGATAACAGAACAAGTGAGTTGAATTTGTCACTTTGTAAAGTAACTTTTATGAGTGACCACTAATTTTATGAGCAGTACTATAAAAAAGTATCAAAAGAAGGTGAACTGATTGTATGGTCCGATCAAAGTAGATATCAATTACAAAACATGAAGAATTGTATTGATGAAATTAAAGGAATTATTGAAGATGTCCAAAAACCTCCCAACACTTCAAAGGAAGACGAAATGGAGAAATTACTGAGTTCAGAAAAGTATTTATCATCTTAATCTTTAAATGATGATAAAATTTCAACATTTGTTTGCTTACAGACTTCAGATTGCTAGTAAAAAACGTTTGCGGAGAAAACGAGCTCAATCGTTTACAAAATCAATGAGGAATGATTTCAGTTGAATCAACTTTCAGCTACTTTATAAATTTTGCATCTTTTTTAAGACATTCAAATAACAATAAACTATTGAAGAATATTGTGACTTGTTTACATCTTAAGTGTTTAAAATGAAGATTTTTAATTGATTTTCAAACCCTTCCTTAATTAATAGGATTATATTATGCGCGATATTTATGATTATTTTAAATGTCATCATTACTCATCATTGCTCGCTGTAGATTATTATTAAAATTATAGATTAAGAGAAATGCGTTGATTGCAAAACAGATTAAAAGGTTTGATCATCTTTGTGGTTTACAAGAAGTAAACATTTCAAGATGAAAGTAAATGAAGGTCTATTTAATTTCAAAAACAACAAGAAAAATTACCAAAAGTTTAATCACCGCATAACTCGCTGGTGGTAAACTTTTTCTATTTGCTAAATCATGAAGAATACACAATGATGTACTTTTATTTTCAAGTAGCTGTCATAAATATGATCACAAAATTGATTGATTATTTTAAAATTATCGAACAACAAATAAATCAAAATTGAAGTACAAGAAATCATTCACACGATGATAAGAAATTGTATCTAGATTTATACTCCTTTGAGGGTTTCATATAAATCTTTCATTTGTCATATCAATGTGTACATCTTGCCTCCAATCTTTTAAATTAATCTTTTTGACATGAAACATTATTTACACATAAAGTTTTCATCACAGCAAGATTGAAGAAATAACTATAAACAAAAACATTTATTTGTTTGGTATAAGCTTCAAAGAATCAGAAAATATTCAAAATCTTGATACATTTTTTGAAGGACCACCTTTTACAAACTCATGACCCAAGCCATTATCACACTTCCCACATCTTACCTGCAATGGTATAAAAGTAAAAGATTTTCAAACATTGATGATTGTGGTATGTTTGAGCGATATGACAGTAGATTATTTACTGCATATGTAAATGTGATTTAAAGTTTTGTACTGGTGTATTGCGAATTATTAGTTATTTTTGAACACCATTCTTATTAGAATTAAGCTTTTTCAAAGAGTTATTATCATTACAATAATGTAACAAACTCATACAAAAAATAACAGACTATAACTTATCATTACAAAAAAACAAATTATTTCAAACTTGATTTTGAAGCAAATTATTTTTTCATGTACATAAAACTTTTTTTTAGTTATTAACACTTTTCGCAAACAGTCAATTTCATAATGAAACAACTTTAAAATTATATAAATAAAACCAGTAAAAGTAACAGATATAAAAATTTATTATACAGCTGAAATAAATTTATGAAATTACAAAAGCAAATATTAATAATTAAAATATGAAATACAATTACTTTATAAACATCTGGAGATTCTAATTTTTTACTGATACTATCCTCATGAAGAGGTTCTGTGAAAGCAGGCCAGGGTGTTGAATGCTTGTATTTAGTTTTACTTGAAAACAATTCATAACCACACTTGGCACAGACATAAACACCTTCAAAATAAAGAAGTTGCTGACAAATGCAAAAATTTTATTAAAAAAATAAAACTACAAGTTAGTAATTTTAAGATTATATCAATCTTATATCAACCTTAGTTTGATATTTATTTTATATTTAATTTTTGATTCAATTTTAATTTTCTTTATTTACTTTTTAATTGATAAAACTAAATAAATTTATGATTATTTGAATCAGTTTAAAAATCTTTAATAAAAACAGCAACAAAAATTGAATTACAATCTTTATTTTTTAAGCATGGTAATTTGGTGGTAAGCTGCTGGTAGCTACGTGACTTATATGCACCTTAAACAAAGACCTGTGCATAAGGAGCTTTCACAAGGTTTTGTCTGTTGAGGAGTTTTTATAAGTTAGTTATATGCTGACAGAGCAACTTTTTATGGAGTGTACATATTAAAAAAGGTACTGCGCACAGTTTTGCAACTTTTAAGTATTATCCACTACTAGACCTACAGTTGGGCTGTTGCACAAGTTTTTTAGGCCGAGTTTTGTTGGCAGGTGAATTTTTGCAGTGTATGTAAACTGCTCAAGCTCACATTTAATTGATTTTTATAGATTTTATAAAATCCAGTTTTGCTGGTATAATAAATCAAAATTTTTATCTCACAGTCAGATTAGTATGCATTTACATGAAATAAATTAGTAAAATAAATAAACAAATAGTATCTTCAAACTACAAAGTAAACATAAATGCAAGCCTTCGTTTCAGTTTAAATAAACTTTAAATAACAACAACTCAGAATATAAAAATCTAAATATAAAAAAATAAGTGTTTATCAAGAATTCAAACCTGATACAAAAACGTCTCTATACTTCTCTGCAGAATAGAATGAACAAAAAGCCATATTAAAAGTTTTAACTCCTAAAGCAAATTAATATAAAAAAATTTAGTTTGTTTGGGTGAGATTGATCGAAAAAATAAAAGTTTGTCTAAAAAGTGTAAAACAAAAATATAAGTAATTTGTATCTAACTAAAATTTATGGTAAACTAAATAGCAAACTCTAGAAAGTTTTCAAGTTAAAAACAGAATGATGGTGTTTACTACATAAAAAACAGCAGAGTTGCAGATTTATATTTTTTAATAAAGTTAAATGTTTCAATAATTGTTTCTCGGAATCTTGCTATTTCTTATCAAAAATATACACGATTTGATAGAAATTAATCTAAACCATTTTGACAAATCAGCATTAAATGTAGCTTGATGACTTTAAGAATTTTTATGTTAAATTATTTTAATCAAATAGCTTTGTAGTAATTGAGAATTAAAAAAAACTTTTTTAATGTTAAGAAAAGCTTATAATATCAATAAAGAAAAAATAGAATGATTTACTCAAACCAGAAAATAGAATTTCGACTGAATATTGCAAGAAACAAATTTTTTGATGAAATATTTGTTTTGAAATTTCTGCCGAACGACAAAATTACCAAGCCATTAACTGTTTATTTTACAAACTCTGATCGTAACTGATTTGCTAAAAATTGTTAATGTTGTATTTACAATCTGTTATTTTAACTGTTTTCAAAAAACTTGAGGGATTAAACTCTTCCAAATAAACAAGATTTGAGGAAAATACCATTTTAGGAAAATCATCTAACTCGTTATACTTTCTCGTTAACGCAAAGAAGGATTGTAATTATTATTTTTTAATCATTCTTTTTACACAGACATCAACTGGATATGTATTTTCTGATTCTTTTGACTTTCTATTGGAAGAACTTATACTACTACCACAAGAAATGGTTTGTTGAATCCTGGATTAAAGAAGCGAGTCTATCAAGTTGTTTGCACATGTTATTCTTGTGAATCATTTTTCGTACTATAATTACTCATATTAGTGTATTTTTATAGATCAAACCTTGAACTCGTAATTTTAGTTCGACTCTTGACAATTTCATTTAACGTCTATATCGTTGAAGTTTGGTGATCGCTTATATTTAGTTTTATATTTTACAAAATTCTGATTTATCTCGTTTTGCTTAATTAAGAAAATTTGTATCTTAAAGTTCATTTTTTTTCAAATTAAACAATAACCACCAAAAATAGTTCGTGGTTTTTTCGAGATGAATACAACTTGTGATGTCATATTCTTCAACTGATAGTAGGCTGATAAAAGGTCTGGTCGTAAAAAGTGAAAGATGCATCTCAAGTGTAAGCGTTTTCAATCAAGCTCCGTGCCCCGTATGTGGTATACATTTTGGCTGATTGTTATAAGCATAATTATTCTTTTCTGTATTTTTTGTCTTGAAAGATTTTATGCATATCTAAAATGTTTACTAAGTTGAAGACAAAAGAAAACTTGACGTGAATGAAAATCAAATAAAAAATTAGTAAAATAAAAAAGCAGAAATTCTATTTTGTTGTGATATTGTGTATTTTCTAAACATATTTCTAGTTTAAAAAGATTGGTTTTTACGTTACAGATGATGAACTATTTTTTTACAAGCCAGACGATTGTTACTAGAAAAATATTTGTAGAATTCCTGTTAATTAGAATTTAAGTTGTTAGATAAAGCAGTTTTGTTAGATGAAGCATATCAGATGTGCAAAATGTACAAAACAGCGAAATAACTTCTATTTTTTGTCATTTGCAAGGATCTTGTGGTCTTCATTAACCTCATGCAATTGTTCAAACCAAAGTTGTGAGTACATCCCCCCTAAGCCAATCAGCTCTTCATGACTAAAACATATCAAACAGTTAAAGACATCTCTAATTCACTTATCAGTTGCCTCACCTGCCACGTTCAATGATTTCTCCTTCTTTTAGAACCAAGATGATATCGGAATTAACAATAGTCGACAACCGATGTGCAACGACAATAGAGGTTCGATCTTTACAAACCTTAGCTAGTGAGGCTTGGATATTACGTTCAGTGGTCGTATCGAGCGCAGATGTTGCCTGCGACGAGTTTTGATCTACAAATCTATTGATGATAGAAATAGAAATCTTCAAACCTCGTCGAGTAGGACGATATTAGGGGACTTCAGCAAAGTTCGAGCGATGGCGACGCGCTGTTTCTCGCCCCCACTCAATTTCAATCCGCGTTCTCCAACCTTTGTCAAATATTTGTCAGGCATCGACTGAATTCTTTCATGAATATCAGCAAATTTTGCCGCTTGAATGACTTCTTCGTCATCAGCAGTCACTCGACCGTAACGGATGTTGTTTCTATTAGCAACAAATATCATAAAGTGTCTACGAGTTAAAAAGTTTAAAAACTAACATGATGTCATCGTTGAAGAGGATAGTGTCTTGAGGAACAACTCCAATATGATCTCTGAGTGAAGTTTGGGTCACAGTTGCGATATCTACGCCGTCAATTTCAATACTTCCGTCACAAACTTCGTAAAATCGTAGAAGCAAGCGAATGATGGTACTTTTTCCCGAACCTGAAGGCCCCACCTAAAATAAACAAATTTATTCATTCATAAGTTCAAGACAAAGAAATTTATGAATGAAATTTTGTTTGCTGAGTCAGCGTTACACAGCAATTTGATATATGACTTTCTTACGAGAGCTATTGTCTTTCCAGGTTCTACTGTAAACGAAACATCGTTCAGTATCGACCTTTCTGGTTTGTAGTGAAAGCTAACGTTTTTAAATTCAACTTTTCCAGGACCTAATGGTAGAACATCTGCATCATCATTATCAACCACTTCTGCGTCCTAAAATTATCGATAAAAATCAAATCATTCTGAATGAAAAAAAAAACAATAAAAAAACCTCTTTGAAAAGATCAAACATATTTTCCATGTCAATAAAACTACTTTGAATCATACGGTAATAAGTCCCAAAAAAACCCAATGGAACATATAATTG
Source organism: Pegea sp. RAD2-039 (assembly GCA_034620365.1). Classification (NCBI taxonomy): domain Eukaryota; kingdom Metazoa; phylum Chordata; class Thaliacea; order Salpida; family Salpidae; genus Pegea; species Pegea sp. RAD2-039. Next base: position 252,686 of record JAQGEQ010000179.1, on the reverse strand, counting down.
AATTATGTAAGTTCCAAACAGAACGTAATCGCCAACCTTTGAGTAAGCGATATTATAAAGCAATTGTCAAGCTACTTGATTTCAAATTAGATTAGATAGGAGTACTTTATTCAATTACCAACTATTTTGTTTTGTGAACTTACCTCAAATTTGTCGTCCATAACAAATTTAGCACACAACAAGCTACCAGCAAATAGTGCAAGATTGATGATAAATGTCTGACTAAAGTTAAGAAACACTAATGAAAAACCAGTTTTATATTCAGACTCCTGTATAATAAGAAATTGAAGGTTAATATCTTTAAAATAAAGACACAAAACCTGATAATCGACTATAGCTTCTTCAAACTTTCCAACTTCATACGATTCTGCATTATAATATTTGACCTAAAATGAAAGAACGTGACAATGAAGTAATGAAAAATATTGACTAATCTCATAAAAATTTAATGATCAGATAACTGACCGTTTCAAAGTTCAATAAGGAATCGACTGCTCGCTGTTTTGCTTTATTGTCTTTCAAATTCATATCTCTACGAAATTTGGTTCTCCATTCAGTAATAATAACTGTTGTACCTGTCGATAAGTCAGCAAAAATAAAAAAAAAATAAATGAATAACAAACCTACCAATATAAGCAGTTAGACAGATAAAAACAATAACACCAAACCAAACATCAAATGCAGTGATGAAATAGGTAATTGCAATTATAATATCGATGATGGTTGGCGCGATGTTAAACATAACATAGGACAAGATGTTGTTGATGCTAGTTGTTCCTCGGTCTATTGAACGCAAAACTTCTCCAGTTTTTCGAGATAGATGCCATCGTAAAGAGAGTGAATGTAGATGATCAAATAATCGCACCTAAGATGTTTAAGATCAGTTGTAGAAGGTTTTATGTCACATGTAGTTACTTGAACACTTCTATTTGTGTATTGTTGAACTTTTAACCAGAAATAAGATCGCGTACAATTTATCAAACCGGAACCAACAGAAGAACCTTGCAAGAATCGTAACAAAACGTATATTGTTACTTGACTTGCTATAAGATGCCAAGGACTTTTATCGGTTAAGCTGTTGACTAAATGATAAAATAATTTGTTTCTTGTTTCATCTCAGCATGAAAAATCAATTTTCTTACTAATTTTTTTCGAATAAATAGGTACATATGGATTAACAACTCTGCCAGCGATTAAACACAACAAACACAGAAGAACTTTAAGTTGAAGAACAACGCTCTCTGCAGGCCAGATATAAGGAAGCAGAATTTTAAGCTGCAAAAAAAAAACAAATATGAAACGGAAAAAAAGAAACAAGAAATTACAAGGAGCTACAAATTCGAAAGAAAAAAATCTGTTTGCTAAATATTAAAATCAATTATGATGACAGGAAATGAATAATAAATAAAACGATATTTTGTATATTGACAAATCTATGTAATCGTAGAAATTGTTGGTTCTTTAGATTACAATTCTATTTGATTTGAACTTTTCGTATTCCTAACTAATTTAAATGTGAGAGAAACATCAACAAACTTTATATTTCATCCCACTCCAAGTAGATACACTTGTTTCCTCGGCTTCACCATCTACTAATGGTTCCTGAAATAAGTAATTACATTTTGGACTTCGGATTAGAAACTGTTTAATATTTTAACCTCATTTTCTAAGTCTCTATCAAGGTCAGTGTTGATATTCAACCAATATTCTAACTGTGGTCTTCCAGGAGACCAAAAGCCAACTATGAACAGAATAACAGAAAGAACACCTCTAGATATCCACGAGTAAAACTCCATCTAAAACGGATCAATTTAAAATATTTAAGGAATAAAATGAAGTTAACTTAATCACTTCTTTATCTTTTGTTGATCTATCCGTAAACCACCAACTTGATGAGTTCCATGATATTACACATAAAATTTCAGCTAAAGCCAAAAAACTCCAAAAAAATAAAATAATTTTACTATGTCCTTTATACGAGGCAGATAATAGCATCATTATATGTTCCAATATAAACAACCACAAGCACGCTATTAGTGAGAAAGTTCTACAGAATTGAGGATATTTTTAGATTAATTCTGATAAAGTTGTTATAATTACAACAAACCTTGAAAATAATAAAAGTAATGACACACCACAAATATGTTGATGAATATAAGCATACTCCAACACAAAATTTAAAACACTTTCTAACAACAGTACCACAATACAAAGAAATTGTAATTTGAACCAAAATGAGTTCTGTCTATATTTAGATTCCACTGTTATCCCTTTTCTAGAAATAAATTTTATAGAAATATTACATCAATCCTATGGATAGTCATGAAAATGAAAGTTTGCTTTGAAAATTTGTAAAACATTTATGATAATAAAATTAAAACATAATATAGTTAAAACAGCTATATAATTATGTTACAAATATTATTATCAGAAATATAAAATGATGATTATTTAGTTTTGGGTACTTATTTATTTTATTCAAGGCATGGCTGTAAACGATAAACTATGCAGCTCTTATAACACTTGACTGCAAAATAACAATTAAAAGGTTTTGATTATCACACCTTAACATGACTTATAAAGAAATAGAAAACACTGTAGAAGCATAAGTAAATACAAATCAAAGACAGAATAAGTGAAGAAAATAAAGAGACTGGCAACATTATTATTCACTTGTTAATGAAATTAATCAAATAATAATTTTTAAATAAGATTTTAAAAGATTTTGATTTGGTGATGAAGTTGGGAAGAAAATTCTAAACTGTTGTTACTCTATTAAAAAAGCTGCTACTGCAGTGGCTGTTATTAAAGTTGTTGAGCAGTTTAATTATGAATGAAAAGCCTCTACACACGTTTGATAGATTGTAATCTTTAGAGAACTCATTGAAGTTAAGATGACAAAAGCTATTAATAACTTTAGATAATAGTAAGAGGTCAGTATTGCTGGGTTTTTATATTAAACTTATAGAGACAACGTTTGTAGGCAGAAAAGGATATGCTACATCCAAGTAAAACTTCCTAGTAAAAGATTCTTGAACAGATTCTAGTTTCATAATATCTTTTTCAAGGTGAGAACTTTATATAGAAAAATTGAAATCTAATTTGGGAAGGGAATATATCTGGTGGAAAGTTTTAACAATTTCTTAATATTTCTGGTCTAAAAAGATTTGAGAATTCAGAACGGAACAAATAAGTTACATGGTGATACTATTTCAAATTGTGAAAGATGAAAATGTTCAAGTTTTTAATGAGCAGATATTGGGGAACTTTATTGTTGTTTAGATCAAAGTCAAGTGATGTTGGATTAGAGTTTGAGGACTTATTTATTGACAGGTGGAAACACTTGAAAGTAGCTAGCTTGTATTGTTTTTATTAAAGCCATAAGTTAGTAGACTTAAAGAAGATTAAAGAACATAGTAAAAAAAAGGAATTTTTCTAGTTTACAACTTAGCCTATTTCTAACATTAGTGAAATATCTACATCAATGATTACAAAGTCATTTGTTAGTTTTAAGAATTATATTTTTAGAATCTTGGTCTTTGGTGAAGACTTTTTGAAAGCTTAGATTAAAATTTCAGCTTTTTCAAGATCAATAAAAGATTTTATTTTTATGGAAAGCTGGATTTTAATCTATTTATAGAACTTATATATAGGGCATTGTCACAAATCCTACTCTCTTTGTAATTGTACCACTTATTAAATTAAACTCTATATTCCTTACACCTAAGATTATATTTTACTTTAATCTATTTTTGAATTTAGATTTGTTGTTTTTAGAGATGCTTTTCACTTAGCAAACGTTTAATGAGATCCAAGTTTTAATACTAGGATGGAAGGAAGCTCTTAGTAGAATAAACTTTCAAATAGAATTGTTCAGAACATGTATGAAATTATCATAGAAAGACTACAAGGATAGCTCTTTATTAATTATGCATTTCCAGTTAGAAGAAGGTAGTAGGTGCTAATGCTTTCAAAAGTTGACTTTATAGAAGTTAGAATAAGCCATATCACTATTGAAGAAATTTACAGATGGATTAAATTGAACTACAAAAGGAATAACAAAATAGTCACAGATGGAAGAAAAGGGAGAATTGACTGAACAGAGTTTCAAGACCTTTTTAGTTGATAAGTTCATGAATTAGAAAAAAATATTTTTTTAAACTTATAAACTTTTTAACACAAAAAGTTTTAGAAAACTTAAATGTAACTTATAAATTTTTAAGAACATATTAAGTACATATTGATAATTATAGTATGAGACAAGTTAATTTTCTAAAGGTTGGTATATAGTAATAATAAATTATAATAATCAATAGACACTTACTTTTTCATTAATCTGATCTGATATAACATTGGAACCAACAAAATAAATAATAAAGAAGATACTAATGTGTCAAAAAAGCATTTTGATAATCCATTATTAGCCCAAAAAGGTTGAAAAGAATCATTCTGACCACAAAAACCTATAGATTGATGGATAGATGAGTGATTAGACTTTGAGTCCAAATAATATCCATTGTAAACTAAGAGAGCCTCCATCATTAAGAACTAAGATTGGTTATCATGATAAAAAAAACTTAAAAAATACTTTTTTTTAAAAAGAAAATAATTAATTCAAAAATATAAGTTAATTCTTTTATCTTTGTATGAAGTAATTAATAACAATATTCAGTGATTTATTGAAAACTATCAAATTACTATAAAAATATATTTTAAGTACTTTGAATCACAAACAGAACATTATCTTCTATAATAAAAAATTTTATTTTCAAAATAGTTCTAACATCATTAATGCTTGAAGAAACAAAAATAAATGGGTTACCATATATATTATAAATTATAAAATAGTTATCAATAATAGACTTAAACAAATAGTTACTAAGATGTCTAAAACAAAATTGAAATTTGAAAATATTCTTACAGGATTAAAAAAAAATTATTATAATCAGAATAGTATAAAGTATAAAACAATCAAATATATAGAACTTGACAGAAAAAAAAATTATATTAAATAAGGCTGATTGGTTCAAATAACAGATGCTCATTCTCACATTGTCTCTAATGTTTACAAAATAAACAAACACTTAGCGAAAAAGATAGTAAAAAATAACTATGAAGCCTATTATTGTGCAATCAGTTTACAGATTATATTGAACTTTAATATTGAACTCCTGAAGCAATAAGCAATAAATAAAAGTTGAAAATATTTTCTAGATTTTGTTTTGTTAAGTGATAATGATTAATGCTTTCTTTGAAGAAAACATCTATTAATAACATTGTTATTCAAAGTTTGAAAAACAATATCAAATATAATCTTGAACTAACCTGTTACATTGATTTCGCTAAAAATTACAAAGAATTATATTATCAAGGTTAAAAAATACTTAAATATAATTAGACAATTCGAAAATAATTTATTTAACAAATATTTTGCTTAGTCACCATTTCATTACAAACATATTATACATAGTCTTACTCCCAATTAAATTGAAAAAGTCATCATAAAACAAAAGTTAAACAAATAATAGTAAGCAAATCTTTGACCCTACCCTATCTGGTTTAAAAATTATATTTTAGACAAAAGCTTTTAGGTAAAATAATTTTACTCCAAAACTGTCATGCATCGTACTTTGGTCGTACTTTGTCTTTTGTAATTGATAATAAATAATTTTTATTTTTGATCTAACTTCTTGATCAAAAATAGATTGATAGCTTTTAGTTGTAATTACCTTTTTTATAAGCAATAGTAAAGCTAATCATCAATACTTCAGTCAATCAAAACAACTTAATGAGTTAATTTGTTGAAATATTCATTAATGATGATATAAAATTAAAAAAACATTTGAAAAAATATTCAACCTAAATATTCTGTATATCCCTAATAAAAACGTTTAAAAAGTGTATAATAAACCAATTAAATTAATTTTATAAATCAGTGTTGAATTGGCTCAAAACAAATGGAACCAGCTGCCATCAGACATTGTCATGCCAGAATCACTCGTGTTGTTCAAGCAGAAGTTGAACCGTTATAATGCCATTTCTAAACTGTGAATTTTTCCTTTTTTTTATATTATTAACATTCTATGTAATTGTTCACTGTAATGTGTTTAGAGGACTTCTGAAGTGCCATGTGTTACATCTTTTTCTTTCTATATTTCTAACTTAATAAGCATTATTTGTGAGAATGTGTCTTAGCAGAAGGTGCTCTCTTTAGTCACCCTCCTTTGCATTTATTGAAATAAATAAATAAAAAAAATATTAATGGAAATATCATCAGTCTGAGAAAAAAAGAAAAATCTTCAAATTTGTTTACCTTTTGTAAATATAAATAAATTCATTTAATCACGTACTTTAAAATAAAAGTATTTTTTTATTAACTCACTATATGATTACTATTAAAAAGATATGGTTTTTCAACGTTAGTTAGTAAATTAAACAATTAGCTAACATCTTTCTATAGATAATGGACGCTAAAAAAATGGAGAATAATTAAGAATTTTAAAACAATGGCTGAATTATTCCTAAAAATAAAAGACACAAAATAAGAAGATTTAATGATTAGAGTTTCATTCAGGAAATTATTCTGAATGCGATTATATAAAAATCTATTAATATTAATATACTTAGTTTATGCTATACATTACAATGAAACAATGTAAAACGTTTTTAATAAAAATTTTTCATTTTTCAAAGATTGTTTGTCAATATAAGAGATGTATTCAGACAGTAAATCCCTTCAATATCTAGTGAGTTTTATTTACAAAATCTAGTACACATACATACACAACTGCAATCGAAGTTGATTGGTGTATTTCATTTGCGGCTTCTTAGTTTAAGAAAAAGGTCTTAACCCACAAGTATACCTGACGTCTTAAACTTTGATGTTATAATGATGTACATCAGCTTAACTAGAAATATATTTTTAGCAAAACTTTTTACTATGTGCGCATAGTAGCAAAAATTATTCTGATCAAATTATGTTTAAAATAGCTTCATATAAAATTATTATTTTTTTTTTATATTTACATTTATGTAGTAGGTGAGTGTTTACATAAAGTTTTTTGTATAACCTTTTAACAACTTAATTCTAGGCTGTAAAAATATTAACCATTTTTTCCTAGCAGTTTATAAAATTTCAGATTATAAAGTAGTATTCTACACTATCTTTTGTTTGTTTGTTAGATGGTTTCTTGTTACTCTATGTGAAGTATACAAAAGTGGTAGACTTTTATTTATTAAATGACTTCTATTTACTTATGCTTCTATTGCGTTCCTTTTTTCTGTTTTTATTTATTTCTACGTTAAATTAAACCTTTTTATTATTTTTCTGCAGTCAAATGTTTTGTGTTTGCTGTAAGAGCTATATAATTTGTCATCTGCAGCCATGCTTCAAATAAAATAAATAAATCACTTAAATTTGATATACGTATAATTAAAAAAAGTAATATATAATTAAAACAGAAAATTTTAAAAATAAGCTTTTGTTTTCATCAATATATTTATTTATATGTAAAATAATTCTTTTAAATTTTGATGATGATTTAATAAATTGGTTAATTTCTCCAATATAAATTCAGAAAATGTATAATAATAATAATATATATTTTAATCATTTTTTATCTTTATTTAGTTTTTTGGTATTTAGTTTGATATTTTCTCTCAATCTTCTACTCTGTTAAATCCTAAATTAATCTAAACTTAATTTTTAATTTGATTTTTAATATTATCAAATTTATTACTAATCATTATTGAACCAACTAAAAATAATTATTGAGGTTATAAATAAGTTTAAATAGAATAATAATTTTTATTATTTTTGTATTTAAATATGTTTTTTAAATTTTTTTTTTCAATATTTATCAATAAAGCAGTTTCTGTCTTTATTTCTTGCAGACTATTTCTGATAGTTATTAAGATAGTGATTAACAAGCAAATCTGTTTCTGATTTTTATAAGATGTTTTCTAAATATTTAAACCCTTTTGTGCAATCTAATCAGTTTCTTTATTCAATCTATTTATAATTATTAATTTTTTAGCTTATTAAATATTAAAGAAACATAATTTTTGTTAGTTATGTTTTTATTAGAAATATTATTTTGTTATTACTTTCATGATATTTAGTAATTAATTAATTATTAACTTTTTATACTAAGCTTAAATTTCATGCAAGTTATGGAATTCTACTTATTTTTGTTTTTTTTTGTTTTTTTTAAACTGACTTTCAATTTATATGGTTGTGTTGAAATAGTAAAAATATAAACAGTTATTTAATGAGCAAAAGCTGAAAATGTTGTTTATTTTTTCTAGTTTATTTTTCAGTTTAATAAAAAATTATTAATTTAAACTTAATGGCATTTTTTCTGCAATTACTTTAATTGTTGTTTCTTGGATTTTACTTTAATTTTAGATATATATTTTTTCATTATCAATAGAAAAAATCTATATTTGAAGTCTACTTAATTTAAAAATAACTTATATCATATACTGGTTAAAGTTTACTGGAAGTTTATTGTTTACTTTTGCTAAACTTTTCTTATTTTTATGATAATTAGTAGATAGTAATAGAACAGAAGTAAAAGTTTTGATTTATTTTTTATGACCTTTTTTAGTAAAAAGTCTGAATAATTGTGATATTATAAATGGCGCAACATCTTGGTTTAGCAGGTCCTTCTGCAGTAAGTTTGATTTGTTTTTCAAACCTCCAAATCCCAGCAACTTAATTTTATTAATAATATATATGAATTTGTTAAGAATTAAAATCAATAATTTAGTAAGAAACACAAATGTGATTTTTTTATTCTTTATTATTAAATCTTAATTTTATTATTAGAAAAATTGCATAAATGTAAAGCAATTTATTTTTATCTTCTAATCTTTCACAGAATGCTGAACCTATGCAAGTTGATGTTGAAGACGAAAGAGAAGGATCTACTTCAAATTATATTGTTGAAAATCCAAATTTGGTCAGTATTTCACTTTTACTTCCAAATTCACAAACAATTTCTATTTGTTATTTGTAGGATCTTGAAACTTATGTAAATGGATATTCAGGTCACATGAAAATTAAAAGGTTGTTATTTATCGCAAAACATGCTCCGTCGCTTCGGGTGGATTGTTTTAAGTCTGTTACATTTCTGTTTCTGTTATTTTTTTTGAAAACGTTAATTTTTTCACCAGGTTTAGTTTATTACTTGTGAAGAAATCATTGAATGTCAACTTATATCAACTTATTCATGAAAAGCTAGTTGATGCTCTCAGGTTGGAATTTTCCTTTTTTTTAAATGATTTTTTTAAATTCTCACTTTGATAGATCTACAACTCACGAAAGTGTTGTTCCGGATCTGCAGTGGATTACTTTAACCGCTAAACACGCCGAGACATTGCTCGAAAAATTGAATACTGATTTAAAAGCTTTTAAAAACAGCTCAATCAAAGAGTGTATCAGGTAATCAATTGTAAATATGAGATACAGATGTTGAATTGGATGTTGAATTTCAGACGAGGTTATGATGATTTGGGTTCTCATTACTTAAATATGGGTGATTTAAATAACGCTTTAAAGAACTACAGTAAAGTTCGTGATTATTGTTCATCTGCGAAGCATATTGTTAATATGTGTTTAAATGTGATAAAGGTTAGTTTGTCGACTTGTCAAGAAAATTGTTTGTATTTTGAAGCTGTTTGTTATTAGGTTTGTATCTATCTTGGAAATTGGACTCATGTACTTACCTATGTGAATAAAGCAGAAAGTAGTGGATTATTTAATGAAAAAGATCAAATAAACATATATGTTCAAACAAAATTAAGGTTTTTATCTTTCAAATACTTAAATCTACTTTATCTGTGTTACAATCGACTTTTGTAGCTGAAAAGATAATGAATCTTTCTTTTACTCACCTTTAATTATCAGCAGCCGCTAGTTGTCAGCAGACAGCTTTAAATGTAAACAGAATGAATATTTTTCAAATCGATTTTTTGCTTGCATTTGGTTTTTTATCATGTTAAATTTATTTATCTAAATTCTTTTCTGTTCGAACAATTCTTTTGTAACGTTTTTCCACTAACAAATTCCCTCTTTCTATTTTCTACAAATTAATCATTCTAAGCTATCAACAACACCCGAAACCTCCTCCTCGCAGATGCTCTGCAGGATTAGCAAATCTAGGAATTGGGAAGTATAAGGCTGCTGCAAAGGACTTCCTCCAAGCAACTTCAGATCACTGCGACTTTCCAGAAGTAATCAACTCGCTATTTGATTGGTTGAAACTTTTACAAACAGTCTCAATTGTAGTTAGTCTCAGCCAATAACATCACAATATATGGTAGCCTCTGTGCTCTTGCGACTTTCACCAGGGAAGAACTGAAAGATCAAGTGATCAATTGCAGGTTAGATCTTTGAATGTAATCTTTAATTTCTACATCTTCATCTCACAGCACTTTCAAACTTTTGATGGAGATGGAACCGAATATTCGTGAAATTCTTCTCGCGTTTTATAAGTCACATTATTCGCGTTGCTTGGAATTGTTAGATATAATTCGACAAAACGCCCTGCTCGACATCTATTTATCACCTCATATTGATGCTATTTGCAAACAGATTAGATATCGAGGACTTGTTCAGGTTAATCTTTCCTAATTCAGCTATTCGATTTCAATTTTTTTTCATCAGTATTTCAGCCCATATAGACTTGCTGATATGCATCGTATGGCTTCAACTTTTAAGTGTAGTGTCGTTGAGTTAGAAGATGAGTTGATGCCACTAATACTGGATGGACAGATTGCTGGAAGAATTGATTCACAGAATAAAGTTGAAAGCTCTTCTTTAACTATTAGCCTTTAAATATGATCTGTCTACTAATTACAGGTACTTCAACTTCGAAAAACCAACCAAAGAAGTCTGACTTTTGCAAAAACGCTTAAAGTTGGCAGCGAATATCAGCATCGAAGTAAAGCGCTTGTGCTTAGGAACGCAACTGTTCAGTGTAACATTCAGGTTCAGGTAAAATATTTTCTTCGATTTTACGTTTTGAAGACGGAAAGTTGATAAATTGCTGTTTGTGAAAATACGGAACCTAAAAAGTGATTGAAAATCCTCTACTAAAATCGACTTGATTTATTTCTTTTCGCTTTTATTTCATTCAAACGCTACCCAAAAGATCAAAGCGTTTGATTTTTATTCCGAACAAAATTACATTTCACAAAAAGTCCTTTTTCACAAAACCTTTTCCTTCAGCGGCCATTTTGTTTTTTCCTTGGATTAATATTTGGGGAAGAATTTAGGGTTTTTGCCACAAATTCCTTCCACGTTAATTACTACTGATTATCAAATTGTTCAATCACACATAAAACAATCGAAGATCGCGTCGCGTCGCCGTCAATTTCTCACAGCGACCACCTCTCACCTTGCTTCTAGCTAATATTTCGTTTGCCAAACTCACTCAAGCGTGACTTCAAACGCGTGCTTGTGACTCAGCGGAGCGTGACGAAGTAGTAAGCGAAGCAAAGGGGAGTTTAGTTAACAAGCATCGCGCGTCATCGAGTGTGTATCCGGAGTTCTTCTAACTTCCATATTTCATCTTCTTCCATTTAAACTTCAAATCCATTTTTTCTGAAATTCCGATGCAGCTACAAACGACTAATGACGTCATCAGCTGGTTGTCACGGCGACAGAAAAATTGTAATAATTAGCATTTTGCCGCAATTAGCAATTCTTCGCGCTGTAAAGCGTTTTTTGCTGTTTCAACTGAGCTTGAGAACAATGACATCATCATCTGTCTGTCAATTGTTAATCTGTGCCCAAATGGGCCGCCTCACAAAATGGCCGAAATTCAAATTAATTAAATATTTTGATTAAACTGAATTGTGAATGAATGAAGTTGATTTTTTACAGAGCTCCGACATCAAGTGATTATTCGAACTCAACTTCCGATGCAGATTCTTTTTTCTGTCTTTTTATCGCACGTAGGATCATTCATTCGATTTTTTTGCAATAAAACGTCAACAAAAGTGCTTGTGATGGTCGTGAACTGGTTGTCAGGGCAACACACTCTCCAATATTTTAGTTAATAATTAATGAGCTACGGTTCACTGCACTTTGAACAATCTCCAGATAGACTAAAAGACTCCAAATCTGAAAGAGTCACGAAAAACCCAGAAACTGATCCTGTTCATAAGATTTCAGTAAAACTTTTAATTGTCGCCGACACCGTTTGTTGGCAGCTTTCTCATTAATAAAATGAAAAATGGTTTCCAATTAATTGAGTTGCCGTTTACGTAGTGGTTAGTAGAACAGCAAGCTGTCTCAATTACTGTTGGTTTGAAGATATCGCGGAAGCTCAAATGAAATGATGACGTCATCAACGCTTAGTTGTCTTTGCAAACGCTTTGACAAATGAATAAATTATTTAATGCATTTATTGAAATATAGAAGTAAATTATTCAGCTTAATTTCATTAAATTAGAAACTTTTTTTTGAAAGATTATCTTCTAAAATTATTTATGAAATATTCAATTTAGCAAGCTTTGAATAAGAAGGAAGAGTGTTAGGTGTAATCTCGCAAAATACTTTGTTTACAGCCTGTGACATCATCATAAAGATTGGTTGAAAGATAACAAAAGAAAAAAATATACTGCAAGGAGAAGAAGTACAATAAAAGTAGAACAATTTAATCGGCACAAAATTTGAGAGAAGAAATTTTGAGAGAAGCAAAAAAAAGGAGAAAAATCTGCTAGTAGTCAGCAATTCTTAATGCTATGAGTTTGAAGGTAGTGTTCAATTTTGATCTCAATTCATTTTTTAGTTATTTTTCGTTTTATTTTTGTGAATTTGCGTTTTTTAAATAAAATCAGAGCTATTTTTTATACAGTTTGTTATTTATTATGTTTATGATTTTTTTGGAGAATATTTTAGTTTCATAGAACTTTCTTAATAACTTGATTTTTGAAAGTATGAAGCTTTTTTGAGCTGCTTTTTATTTGCTCAGCTAAAAATATGCTTTTTAAAATAACTGGCAATCTAGTAAGCTGCTGGAAAGGTTATATCGTTTCTAATTTAAAAAATAAAATCTTTTTTTGATAATTTTAGATTGAATTTTACAAATATTTTGCATCTTCAATAGATTTAAAAAAATATTAAAAGTTATAGTTCAAAATATTCAAATTTAACTTGTCTAGAAACTTTTTTCTCTAAAATTCCATTTAAATTTTCTCTTGCTTATTTTAAAATGGCCGATGGTTAATTTAAGTATAAGTAAGCTGTTTTTGTCCAGTTTTATCAGATTTTCTCATAACTTAACTTTAAATTTTTCCAAAAATATAAGTTTTGTTAATTTTGTAAATTTTTACAAAGCTGTTACAAAATCAAATACGATAAATCTTTATAATTAGATGTTTTTAAGATAGAATGTTTCTATGCTTATTTGGGAGGCATAATCCATAGATAAACAATATTTATGATTTCCAAAGAAGAAAATTATATTTATAAACTGTAAATGAATAAAAATAAAGTACAGATTTGATGTGTGAGCCTAATAATAGTTATGCTTTAATGCGTTTGTTCAATTCTAGAAGATAATTTGGTGTTTTTTTTTACTTATTTGTTTGTTGAGTGAATATTAGTGACAGTACTAATTAGAAAAACATTGTCAAGATTTTCTCAGTTGTTTATATTTTGAATTAGAAGACATTTTATAAAATAACAAAATGGCGGATTTTTTGAACCAGTGTGAAAATAAGCAAAATGAGAAAAGTTTTTGGAAGAAAGTTTGTGCTTAACTGAAAATACGTTTTTTCACCAGTGTTTGTTAGTAGCAATTTATCATTCAAATCCAGAAAGTAATTAGCGAAAGAATATCAACAACTTTACATCAACTTTTCAGTCATTTATGAACTTTATTAGTTTGTATTTTTGTAACAGAACTTTCAATTAAAGATTAAATTTTTTGAAAAAATATTAATAAATCTCTGTTTGTATAAGAGACACAAAATGTTTTTTTAAATGAGTAAAATCAAGAAAAGTATCAGTAGATTTTGGAAATTTTCTCATAAAAATTCTTTATTATCCACACAAACTTACGTAATTGTTCACTGAAGCAGAACGTTGTGCTGTGCTCGTTTCTACAACCGCTTTTTGTAAATCGAAAAAAATTGAAAAAATCACGAAATAAGAAACTCTCAATGATTCAATCAATAAATATAAACAAATAATATTACCATATCGACAAATAAAGCTTTTAATAAAATCTTTGATAAAACTTAAAAATCTTGAACTAATTTCTAAGCAAAATAATTCGTTTCAACATTTTTAATTTTGCAATCATTTTGCTGTCACAAAATAATTATCAACTTGTTAATATTTCTTTAACTTTTTGTCTTAATTCAAATATTTATCAAAGAAAAATTGTTTTTAATTCAATTTTTTCTTTCAACGTTAGTAAAGTTTTGCGCGGTTAAAAGCTAGGCCTACGTATATTTACATATATAATATAGGCTTATTGTTTCCTATAAGGGAATAAAAAGTTTATTCCGTTTTTGAAAATCTTTTGATGTTAATTTCAATTTTTATATTTATTTCACTTTGAAAAAATAATGTTCAAACGACAAAGTTTGAAACAAAAATTGCAATTAATTAACTCAATAACAACTTTCGCCAAAAATGGCTTTTTCATGACATGGGTCAATGATTTCAGCGTTTATTGTTTTTTTTTTCGATTTAAATCGAAATTATCTGCTATTTGTCAAATGTATTTGAGAATTTTTTTAACATTTAAAAAAATGTTTCCAACAATTTTTTTAAACAATCAACAAACTCTTGAAGAAAGTAATTTTCGGTAAATGTGGTTTTCGAAAATGTTATGATCGTAGAAGAAATTTGCATACTTATAAAAGTCGATGACACCTGTGTGATAAGAGTTGTCACAAATTTACTTTATTGATTTTAATGTTTTTTTCAGCAAAACTTTCATTGAGTTCGTAAAATGAAAATTTATGAAAGAAACAAAATAGTTTGAAAGGTTTTAATTAAAAAAAAATTCTTGAATATCAAATTTAAGCAGAAAATAATTTCATTTCTTTCTCCGTCAAAAGAAAAACTTTGAAGAAGTTGAAACAACTTTTTTGATGGAAAAAACTTTTGTTGTTTTTTGCGTTTAAAGCTTTTTAAAATTTTCACAGCAGATTTTTGAAAAAAATAAACTTTTTCTGAAAAATTAGAAGATAAAAAAGTATTTTTAGATTTGTTGAGATGAAGATGATGAGAACTCAAACACAAAGTAGTGATAACAAATCCTGTGTCTGGGGTTCAAATCCTCAGATCTCTACAAACCCTTCCAGACAATTGCACCCAAATCTGTCAACACAATCAGCTTCTAGTGTTTCAGACACAAATAGAATCTTTAATTTGGACAATCGAGTCCCATTTCATCAATTGAATCAAACAGCCACTCCTCACCTTTCCTATCTTCCTGAAAGTGCTCTTCTCAACTTTCCCTTTTCTCCTTACTCACAACTTTCAAATCCTTTTCCGATTCCTCATCATCCAGACTTTTGGACTCCTTCTCCCTACATCCCTGGACCCAATTTCTTTCTTCCTCCTAACCCAAATCTCCTTTTACCGGATGTTCTGACGCATTTTGGAGGCAGAGACTTAGCATCTTCATCTTTCCATCACCATCACCACTCTAGAAATCACTCAGTCTACTCCACTGATCTTCGGATGCGTCGGGAGTTTGATCCTTCACCAATCTCAGTAAATCTTCCTCTCCGATCCCAAACAAACCTGGAAGAAAATGGCGATCCTCATCACCAGATCTCTTCTTCTCGAATCAGTCTTTTATCTGCTCATCAATTTCTTAATTATCCAATCAGTAACGAGAAGCACAAAACTACGCCGACAGCGACACCTATCGGCAGCATTGATGAAGAACAGAAAGAAAAAAAAGAAAAAGAAACAAAAACGAAACGAATGAAAGATGAAGAAGCCGAGAGCGCTGCCGAAGCCCTGCTCGACCTCTGCCAGGGGGTGGTCGGCAAGTTCATGGACGACAATCACGACGATGACGTCATCAACGTAGACGTCGTATCAGATGTACAGGAAGAAGATACTAGTGACGTCATTAAGCCGATGACGTCAGCAACTGGCAACGAGAAGCCGCCAAAGTTACATTTTAAGAAAGCGATTTGTCGAAAGTTTCAGCCGACCTGTCCACGACCGCGAGATGAGTTGGTGGACCAGCCGGAAGCTAAACGAAGCAAGCTGTCGTCAAGTGAATGTGACGTCACAACTGGAGAAAATGGCGGATGCGATAAAAGGCCTCAAGAAGAGATGAAAATGAAGAAAGAAAACACAACGATGGTCATGACGTCATCGAGTATTTGTGACGTCGATGAAGTGCAATTGAAGAATAGCAAAAAAAAGTCGACCGGAAACTTGTATCGGATTCCATCAAGCAAGATACAGATCAGTTCTTCATCAGAATCCGTCGCTGACGTCACTGACCTTGAAGAAGAAGCATCTGGTGATGAAGACATTGAAGTAGATTCAGATGACGGAAGTGATGTTAGCGAGGTAGTGAAGCGTGAAGCGGTGATGACGTCATCGAAACCACGCAACTTTATCATGAATAAGGCCAAGTTCTCGTTGCCACGGAGATGCTCACTCGTCCATTCCACTCAAAGTGCGTCACGTGATCAAAATGATGACGTAATCGGCTCCACTTTCACTGCTGGGGGATTCCCCATGCGAAAAGCAACTTTTAAATTTGGTCAAAATTTACGATTTAAACCGCGCGCTGCTGACATGGATCAAGGTGATGACGTCACACCGCTCTTAGCCGAAAGTCGAGAAGAACCTTCAATTAGCAAAGTGAATCGTCGGAAGCAACGAAAAGCGACTTCGCGCGCTGTTATCGCTGAACCTTTCGTCTTCTCCACTAAATTTTGTAAGAATCGAAGTCAGGCTCTTCCGAGTCCGTCGGAGGAACCAGATGTCGATGACGTCATAGCGGAACCGGATGATAATTATGAAAGTGAGGCAGAGTCTTCCAGTTCAAGTGATGAGGCGGAATCGTGTCGGAATCGTGTAAAAAGCGCGAAGAAAAGACATTATCCAAATCTCCGGAAAAAGTCCCAGAAGCAAAAACAGAGTAGGAAGCAAGTGATGAGAAAAAGTGAAGAGTCGTCAAACGCACGCGCTTTTCGCTGCGGATCGATTTGTGACGATGATTCAGTTCCCAATAAAACGTTTGCTCCCTGGTGGTATGGAAACAACACGACCCAATTTTCCCCTGATCTCAAAAGCAGTTTCTCGCTCTCAAAATGCTTTCCTTTGATCCCTACACTCACCTGTGGAATAGGACACTCTGAGCTGGTCAATTGTGGAACAGTGGCAGATGAAAGTGTCCTAGAAATGGACTGGACTATTGGGACAGATGCCAGCGAAATCAAACAACGGAATCAGCGTGAAAAATGGAAATCTTTGACCCTGGACATGTTTTGCATCGCTGGGTCGAGTCACAAATAATTAAAGTAATTAGTTAATTAAACAAATTGTAATTATCACGAACTACTCTTTGCCTTCCCATCACTGTGTCAGTGGCATTTTTAGAAAAGTTTTTTTCTCTTTTGTTGTTATCTCATTTTATTATTTGCATATAAAGTTCTAAGTTATGATTAATTTTTAATTTTCTTTACTCTGACGTAACTCAGTTTCGTTTTTTACGTTCAAATCTTTTTCTGCTGCATGTATTCCATCTTATACAAAAGTTTGCTTCAAAACATTTCTTTGTGTCCTATTGAAACATCAAAATGATATCCAAACAGATTTTCAGGATTTAATTCTGTGATTTCAAAACGATTTGATTCAAGTCTCGATCGACACGAACATTTTCGATAAATTTAATAAAATGACAAAACATTGAACTTTTTTTTGAACTTGAAATAATTTTCAACATTTCTTGATTTTAACAAGAAGCTCATTTAAAAACTTTGCCAGCTCCTTGATTAATCATAAAGTTTCCGAATTTTAAAAGATTATCACCGATAAACTTATGACGTCATTTCAGCTGCGTTTTCGAGCTCAACCATGCGTAAGCGTTGCCATAGCAACGTTATGACGTTATTTGTTTTACTTTTTATAAGTTCAATGAAAGATCCTTTTCAGAACTCATTTTTCGTGTTGGAATTTTCGCGATAAAAGATTTAAGAGACTTACGTCATATGATAAACACCATTAGTTATCTAGCGTCACCAAGCGGTTAACATATAAGAAATCATATTACTTTCTAATTTTTCTGAAGTGTGGTTGAAAGTAAAATGAAATTTTGAACGACAAAACGTTAAGAAAATGTTCACAATATTCACAAAATGTTTCATGGTTTTCTGCTATCTTTGACGACGTCTGTATCAATTTTTCTAAAATGCAAACGTTTTGAATAATTGTTGATAATAAAGAAGATTATAAAGAAATTATGTTTGCTAAAAGTAATTTTTAATACAAACAAGTTTATTTACAAAATTGTTCTTATTACTTTACTCAATTTGATTTCAATTTTTTTCATATAATTCAAAACTTATTGTTTGTTTTTGTTATAACTTTTTATGTTTTTAAGTTTTTTATTAAACAATTAATAAATTAAATAAAAAGTATCTGCGGTCATAAAAAGATGGAAAAATAATCTCATTTAATATCCCATTATAAAAATGTGGTGAAAAATTCAACGAACCCATCTTTAAAAAATATTTTTCAAAACTTTTACAAATTCTGAATTTTTCACTTCATTTAATACGCTTTTAATTAATAGAACAATTTTAATCAGTTCTTTAAATATTCTTTTATATTACATCTCTGTTATTTGCAAATTATATATTCATTACTAGACTTTATTGAATTCGTCAAAAATTTGTTTTGAATTCCTTTCTTCAATAATTTCAAACTTAAATCTATTTAATAAAATTAATCGAAATATAAATTTAATATTTAATTTAAATCATTAAGAGCTCTTAATTAACTACGCATAAAAACTTCATGCTATTGTAATCTATCTTTTACTATTTATTTTCAACTAATTTTTTTTTGTTTGAATTAAATTTTCGCAAATTAAGATGAATATTTCTTTTTCCATTTCAAGCAAATAAACCCTCAAAAGTTATGTTGAAATTTTAAAAACAATTTTTTTAAAGCTTTTAATAATTTCTAACTTGAGTATTATTTTGTTTTTTTCATTTCTATTTATTCTAATTCTGTAATAGATATAAATAAAATCCAGTTTTACAAATTTACAAATGTTTAAAGCACAAAATACATGAAACTGACATTTCCGACAAAAAAACGAGTTTTTATTATTATTTTCTAAACTGTAAATAAAAAAATTATTAAACTACTTCTAGTAAAAAAATTAATCGGATTACTTAACAAGTTTTTATTAATCGTGAATCTTGAAACCGACCTTCTAAAGTTTACAAAAGATTGGCTAATAATTGTGAGTTTTATTTTCAACACCAAAAGTAATGCGTGATCATTAGTCACAGAAATTAGTATACGATACACAAAGTTTATTCTCTAACAGCAGCATACCTGAACCTACTATTTGCTGTGTAGGTTACAACTTTTGGTTAACAAGACGATCGATTATATCTACACTTACCTACTAATACAACCTGGGTTTTAAAAACTGTTAACTGCAGCTTGTATTTGTAAGTTTCAAAAGAATTTTTTGGTCAGTTTTTATCATTTAAAAAAGTGATTTACATTTTTATTTAATTGATTCCGTTTTATTTTCAAGCGAGTTTTATTGATATTGTATTTGAAAAATAAAATTACATTAAACATGAAAATATGTTCAAAAAACCGGTTGTTAAAACTAAAATAATTTCAAATCTAATTAAGATAAAACGCTTGCATAATAGAATGAAAGAACGTCTCAATCGATGATTTATGAATGTGATTAAACACAGCTTAAATAATAAATAGATTTGCCGCTTGGTGCAATTCCTATCTCATGATCAACTTCAACTGTTTGCAGTGGTTTTCTTTCCAAACAACTCCTCTGTTATGTATTTAAGATTTTTAATTTTCTTAAAAATTATCAAAAAAACTCGTTTAAGAATATTTTTATTGAATACTAGTTATATATATATATTTATAGTTTTATTTTTACGAATTAGATTTGTGTTAGTAGTTACTTATTTCTGTTCATCCGATTTTTTCTTGCAAAAACTTAAAGACAATTTATTGAACCAAGAATTTCTTGATACAAAAATTATTTTGAAAAATAGAAAAATATCAAGTTATAATGTCCACAATTTTTACAAACTAGTTTTTTTAGTTACTGCTACAAAAATTCTTAACAGTTTCATTTTATTCAAAATTTTACTTTTAATTGATTTTATTGATAAATAATTTTACGTAAAAAGTTGTTTGCTAATTTCTATAAAAAAATTTTAAGCTTGTATCATCTGATATTGAATTATTTGAAACAGGTTGTATTTAGCAATTAAATTCGATTTCGTATTTGAATAGAAATGCAAGTTAATAGAACAAGTTTCTATCATTTTCACATAATTGTGCTGATATATATTATGGCCTGATAAGCAAGCTCAATATACTAAAGAGAAAAATAATTTTAAAAGCATCAATAATCAAAAGTTGAATTAAAACTTTTACCGAATTTTTAATTACTAATACTTCGTATATTGTTAGATCAAAAGTTCTTTGTTTTGATTAACTTAAAATAAATGTTCAGATGCTGAGACAATAACAACATTTTGTTCAACGAAAAGACACTTAAATAAAACTTTACAGATGTTTATACTTGTTAGCTTTTCGAAAACTTGCGGTTAGTATTAACAGTTAAATTAAAGTTTAGATGGGTAGCAGCACATTATCTAGTTGTTTTATATTTGTTATATAAATACTTTTTTTGTAATATTTTTTAATTTTGACCAACATATTTGTAGAGATTAATATTTTTGAAAAATATTACGATTTAACTTTGAAGAAAAGTTAAAAATAATATTTTAAAATAAAATATGATTCTATTCATCAATTAGTTTCTCCAGAATATTTTTTTTTGATAAAAAATTTTTTCGATGAATTTAGATAATTAGGACGTTAAGAAATTTGAGTTTATTTGTGGCATAGATGACTATAATGTTCTGTTTGATAAAAATTACGAGTAAATTTTGAGTATTTAGATAAGCTCGTTCCTATTGTACTATCGAATAGTCTCTAAAATATATATTAAATAAATCTTCTTTTAATAACACCAAACAAAAAAAGTTCTCAATTATATTATCGCGGTTCAAATTACCTCTACGTTTTGCACTCTGTAGCGCTAGCAAGCGGATTATCATAATTTAAAACAATATTTATCAAAAACGTTTTGATCAAAAAGATTGTATCATACAACACAGTAGTTAAACAGCAAACAGTTTTAATAAATGAAATTGTTATCTTTAAAAAACTCTAACAGTTTATTTTATACAAAAAAACGATTCCCCTCAAAATATATATAGCTGACATTTCTTTAAGTAATTAATAATTAAAATAACAAATTTGAAATATGAGAAATATGTTGGCTATCATTTTAAAACAGATTATATTTTATTGAAAAAAGTAAACTAGTCATGTAGTAAACTAAAGTAAACTAGTCAGTAAACTACTTGATGTTTTAATACTATTTAAAGTCTGTATTTTATCGACTTGATATTTATTATATAAAAGTAAACGTTTAAAAAAGATTTTTCTAAATAAAAAGCCATTTGTAATAGATGAGATTAATTAGTCCAAACTATAAATAAAGCTAAATAGCTATTATTGATTAAAAAATCGTTAATAAATATTTCAAACTAATTTCAAAAAAATAGATCTGCTACAAATTTCTATTGAAATTAATTAGATTTATATTTTTGATAAAAATGAGGTAAAAACTAATTAAACTACAAAAAGTAATAAAAATAGTTGATCATGTTTAGTTCTATGTAAATTCAAAATAATTGGATGAATTTTAGCAAATTCAATTTCTATCTAACTAAGAAGAGAATTCTTTTATTAATAATATATACAATTATTTAAAAAAACAATACTCCTAAAAAAGTTAAGTTTAATATTTTTAAAAATAATACTAAATGACATATCATTCATTAAAAATTTATCTATATGTTTTAGGATTTGTATTTGGATCATAAACAAATTCTTGTTGATTATTTTTGACATTTTTTAGGGCAGGTTCTCAACTTTTTCGATTACGAAGCTTGTTAGTATTGTTGAAGGTTTAAAATTGACTAAGTTTTATACCTTCATAACAAAAAGCAAAAAAAACATAAACAATAAATAAACTTTTATCATAGATTTAATTTTATGATAAATTCAGTATTTATGCGAAAAGATTTATTCTCGATTAATTTTTTGTGAAATTTTGTCAAAACGTAGAAAATAACAACTTGGAATATAATTCCTTATTCTTAAGCCGTTTGATACAATTGATTTTTAGATATTCATCAGAAACTACGATTATATCAGCTAAATAAAGTTTTTATTTTGTTCGAATTAATCTAAAAAGTAGTAAAGTTAATTATAAGACAACGTTAAATTAAATTAACAAGTAAATAACAAATTAAGCAACAAAAAACAACAATTAATTTTCGATTAGTTAAGTTAGCTAAACGTTTATTATCGACTCAAAAATATGATTTGGTCAGTAGCTTAAAAAGTGTATTTAATTAAGCAATTAAGTTGAACTCTCACATCTGATTATACAGTAAAGAGTATGATGTTTTATTTTTATGATCGATAATACATTTGATAAATCAGATGTAAATACTATTGTCATTTATATAGACATTTGCAAGGCTTCTGATTTACTATAATAACTAATAATGGTAAAAAGTCATATGCATAATATTAATCCTACTCCTATCTTTTGGATTGAACAATTTTTCAAATACAGATAACAACAAATCATCGCCAATAACTTTTTTCAAGTTTTCTTGCAATCTTTAATTGTGTTCTTCAAGGTAGCATTACACTCTTCTTTTCAATATTTATCTCAACAATACTACGAATTTATCTTCATCTCTAAATGGTTCTAAAAGCTTATTGCTTTATATCTACGACGCCAAACTTTTTACTCACTTACTCTTTAATCTTATTTTGAGTGTTTTGACATATAGCTTCCATCTAGACAACTCAAGTGAGATACCGACAAATGTTTCCATATGTCAATAAATAAGCCCACAAACTCTAAAGCCAACTTTATCTGATTTCTATTTAGCTTTTAACATTTCCTAAAGTCCAGCCATGAAAGACTTGAAGATGTTCATCTCCTATGATTTCAAAATGGGCTAACCACTTAAATTGCTTGTTCAAAATTAGTACAGTTATTTCATACCAAATTTTCAAATATTTTCAGACTAGAAACATCTCCACCAAATGTGTCCTTTGTAAGTTACAGTTCAACTCCTCTGTATTGAGTTTTCACCTTAAAAAAGACAGCTGTTTACTAAGAAATCCTTTTTAGATATTTTCTTTATTTCTACAAAGACCGTCTCTAAAAGTCTACTTAAAAACCCATCGAGTTATCTTTTTTTAGACTTCGTACTACTATCTAAAAATACCAATGGTTTCTCTTATCGTAACTTTAATCTTTCTTTAAAGACTGCAATCTTTCCAAAAACTCAACAACTTCAATAACACCCAGTAGACTAATTGCTTTTTTAATAGGGTAACCACGGTTGAGAATATTCTTCCTGACTCCATTTCTACATCAAAATCTATCACCTCTTTTAAAGTTTTATTTTAAAAATATGATTTATGTAGTTTGTTAGTAAATGATATGCAATGGTGTCAGTTTATTTATTTTCTCCAGTTATTTTGCATTTTCGATTCATAACCTATAATTACTTATGCCTTTGTAGTGTTCATATTGTTTCTAAATTAATTGTGCTGAGCTATGATCCTAAGACCTTTGCATTATACTTTTACAGTCAAGTGTTCGCTATAAGAGCAGCAAAATTTGTCATCTGTAAGTAAGAGTTAAAATAAAAGATGAATATTAGATTTTAAATAAAATACATTCCACCTAAATTCAGATGTCATGCTGCTAGTATTCTAAGAACTTTTGATCACTGAATTACTTGATTACTGCAATAATTTGTAAAGCAAGTTTTTCTTTAAAACAGATTCCAAGATATTTTCGTTAAAAAGTTTGACAAAGTAAGAAAACCAAAATAACTCTAATTTACTGTCTGTATGGTTCGAACAAACTTATATTTATAATAAATCATAGCTTTTTCTACGCTAACACATAGTACATAAATTACAATGTGTTACGTTTAAAAGCAAGATTAGATTACAAGTTGTAATACGCCATATAATCTTTATAACCAATAAAAAATCTTTCAACCAATATTTAGTCGGTATTTATCCCAATAACTAAAGAAATTTATTTATTTTATTTATTTCAATAAATGCGAAGGAGGGTACCTGAAAAGAGCACCTCTCGCTAACACACATTCTCACAAATAACATCTATTTAGCCAAAATTATAGAAAGTAAAATATGTAACACATGGTATCATAAGTAATAAAATATTATTATATGTTTTGATTTTATAAAATCTTAAATTGGTAAGCATTTGTTTTAGTATATGTAAAGCATATATTTATAAAAATGATTGAAATCTAGTGAAGGTTTTGTTTAGAAGTAAATTATTTATTTGCACACTTTATTGATCATCATAAATATTTCAGATTAACTAAATAGTGTAGTTGCATTATTACACGTTGTTATATTAATTTATACTTTAGGTAAGCTCAAATGGTAAAATTTAAACAGTAATTTAAATAAAATGAACAGTTATATACTTAGAATTTTATTTAGATATGGTATTCTTTCATGCTGTAATATATTTCCTCATATTATTTTTATAATTCTTCTACGAGTCAATTTAAAAAGCAAATTTTTGTTGTAAATGTTGAGTTTGTAATCTAAGCATTTTTCACGAAAAACATAATTTCCAAAATATCTCCGTTTAAATTTGAAGTTGCAAATATTTAATTAAAGTTTTTTCAATTATGATAGTTATTTATTTATCTTTTGGAATTGAAACTTATTAAACAGTTATTTTAAAGGAAATATTTGTAAATCTTTTTTCTACCTTGTATATAATCTATTGATAAATTACGATTTAACTAAATTTTTTTAGTAAAAACTCACAAATTGTGAAGACTGATATTTTTAAATTTAATTTGCTGCCTACTTTTCAAAGATTTTTAAAAATTAACTTTGTAATTTTTTTTGTAAGTTCTTTTTGAATCTTTTAAGATAAATCCAACAATAAATTGATGTATGCTTTAGTAAAACTATATGATCCAAAATAAGTAGAAAAATTTTCAGCTAAGACTTGTATGCTGAAACTGTAGATGAAAGTAAGTTGATTAGTGATAATTAGTTTAAAAGTTTTCTAAAAGTAAGTTATGTTTTTGTAGTAAATCAAATCCATGATCATTAATTAAATTATAGTATACATAAGAGTAATTTTGTCATCAAAGTATGTCTTGTAAACTTTTTTTAAGTATTTTTAGTGGAATAATTTCAAAATTTATTATTTATAGCCCATTGTTTGATGATTCTTTCTATTAATAACTTCTTTAGCTAAATATTTTTATATAATTTTGATATACATTATAAATTAGAATTAGGCTTTCTAATAATTTAAAATTTTGTTGTTGTGTTATTTTTAAGATGCTAGCTTCTACATTTCTCTACTTAATTTGTAT
Organism: Pegea sp. RAD2-039; assembly: GCA_034620365.1. Taxonomy (NCBI): domain Eukaryota; kingdom Metazoa; phylum Chordata; class Thaliacea; order Salpida; family Salpidae; genus Pegea; species Pegea sp. RAD2-039. Next base: position 226,913 of record JAQGEQ010000179.1, on the reverse strand, counting down.
TCATAAATTATATTCATGCCCTTATAATGGTCATATTTTTCATATTACTTAGTTATGATTGTGTTATTTAAGACCTTTTTATTATTTCATGTTTTTGCTTTGAGAGCTCTATAACTGCAGCCATAAATAAATTTTATTATAAGATATGAAAAAATTATCAATTATCTTATGTTAATATTTTATAAAATTTTGTTAATTTACCAATAAATTTTTTTATAAGCTCTTTTGTTTGCTCATATTATTTATTTATAAGATTTTATTTATTAATGTTATTTTCTATAAATATATTTTTACCCTATGTTGTTTCATCAAAAGATAAAAAAAAGTATTTATATAATGCAATTTATATAATACTTTGTTTTTATGACTTTAGATTTGATCAACTTAATTGGTAGAAATGAGTGATTTGGTTGAATTTTCATCTTCAAAAGCTGTGCTTCCCAATATGGTGATTAGTGTAAAAGATAGTTCAGACAATGCTATAGATGTTGATTATGATGACAAATTAGAAGAAAAAAAGGATATTACACCAAATGTAGAGATTAAACTGAAAAATTTTACACAAAATTTAAATGAAAACATGGATTATCAAGAAGAAAAGTTTGCTAAAGCTGATATTCAAAATGATCAGGTCAAAAATTATATTGAAAATCTAAACAAGTTTAATTTATCATGTGATACAAATACTGATAACTGTATAAGGTTAGATACCTTGCATCTAAAAGGAGTTGATAATTTAAGCACAAATCAAGTTTTTCAGCTATTTGATGGTTTTGCACCACAAAAAATTGAATGGATAAATGACTTTTCTTGTAATGTTGTTTGGAATGATGAAAAAAAAGCAATCTGGTCTTTGTTAAATGTCACAAAACCTAAAGAAAAGTGTGAGAGTAAAGTCATTAATGATAATAAGGATGTAGATGATCTTGATTTAATGGAGATTGAACCAGAAGTGCAAAATGTTGAAGAAGAAGAAGAAGTAAATCCTTTATTACTCTGTGATGAAAGTTTTAATCCTGAAGATAAAACTCTTCAGCTTCGGCTTGCAACTTTTAATGATAAAAAGATTGCTGGTGCTTCAAAGAAAAGTGAATACTATCAGAAGTTTGGAAATCCTCATTTTGGGGGTATTAAAGGAGTAATTTCATCTTCATACAAAAGAAGATTTCATAAAAAAAAAGTCAATGAGGAGTTAAAAGATATGAAAGTTGAAACCAGCTCAATGAGAATGCAAAAAAGAAGGATTGAAGATAGAAGTTCTTTTAGATATAAAAGAATGAAAACTGAAGAAGAAAAAAATGATCAAGCTCTAATAGAAACTTCCATAAATGATCTTGAAGATTCAGATTTTGATCTTAATGATGAAGATTCAGGTGATGATGGCTTTCCACTTAAGAGTATGCATGCTGATTATGAAGAAGAAAATATAAAAAAGAAGCAATCTGATACAAAAAGTCAAGTAACAGACCTAAGAGAAATTTTAAAAAGAAAAAGAATGAGATGAAGAAACAGACTGTTTTTGAAACTTTACAAAATTTTATATATATGCTATTATATGAAATTGTAGGTTGAAACTTTTTGATTATTTATTTGTAATAAAACTTTTGAGAAAAAGAAAATATATTTTATTTGTGAATTATGAAAAAAGTAAAAATATAGAAAATATCAGGTTAAAACTTGAAACAAAATTGGTTGGTGGTTTTTCAAATAGCTTAAGGCAAATTTCGCCACCAAATTAAGGTTTAATTGAAAAGTTAACATTAATGATGGAAAAATTGAGAGATCTATTGTAACCAATTGGAAATATTTATTTAGTTTTTAGCTTATAAAAAAATTTTTACTACCATAACTCTTTATAAGGAAAATTTAATTATGTTTTCTGTTATAAAATAGATTCCAGATATTCTGGGTTATTATGAATACAATTGGTTGATCCAAATACTTTAATTCAAAGATCTTAGACTTTTCTTAAAAACCAACTAAAAAGATAAGTTCTGAAATTCAACTTTGCATAATTGCAATGCTCCAGTCAAGAAATTTTTTTAGAACAAATCAAGCGTTAAGTCATGTGAACATTTTTATAAATTTTGTTCTGAGTAATGTAGCAATTTTTTTCAAGCAACTTTTAATAATAGTTACATTCTTATTCAATTATTAATATCTGTAAAAGGTACTCAGCACTTTAAAGAATCCTAAAACATCTAAATCAGTTAATCTAAAGTTGAGACTTTTTAATTGATTTTTATAAAAAAAGTGGAGCAAATTTTGCACTAAGGCATCCCTCAAGACTGGTTCTTCTGACGATACTGCTTTATCAATGTGAGACTTACGATTACCCTTAACTGAATTTCAGATAAGTTAAGATCAACAATTAGAAAAATTCTTTGAGGGTGAAAAAGGTTTGGAAATCTGGCAGAGATGATGCCGCAACAGAAATGAAGCTGTAGCTAAAAGCAAAGTTTAGGTGTATATTTTTAAACTTAAATCTGTCTACAACAAATACATCAATTTCAAAAGTAAATACTAAATTATTTTCAGAAAAGTTTTATTAAAGTTCGAAATTAAACGAAATGACGATTCTGAAAATTGTTATTATTTAATGAGCTTTCCGTCTGAAGGAGCAGCCTAAAAAAGCAAAAAAAAATTTACAAATAAATCTCCAAAATATATAAAATCTTATTTACCTAGAGTTAGACTGGCTCGACCACCAGTTGGTTGGCATATGACAGATGAGCAACCACCACACACGACTACAGTTTGGGCATGACTAAATACAGTGCTTATTTTAAAGCATCCTGAAAAAAGGTTTCTAATTACATGATGAAATTACATAAAAGTGAACAAGAATATAATTAAGCCACAAAAATAATAGATATATATGTGAATGGAAATGCTTAAAAATTATCAAACAAACCTGGACATTTGACATCCATGAAATAGGAGTTGGGAGATTGTACCAATCTCTTCTTCTTGTGCTTTCGCTTTTCACTCTCCGCAGAGGGATGTAAGAGATCAACAGAAAGCTAAAATAGTAAATAAACAATTTAAATAATTTTATATAGAAATTTGTGTGAACAATTATAAAATGCCACAAATACATTTCTTACTGTTTTATTTATAAAATTTTAGATTAAAATTTACTTAATTTAATACATTTGAATAATATAAATCCTTAATTTCATAACAACTAACAATTTAGTTATTTTCAAAAAAAATATATTTATAAGTAATAAAATAATCTACACATATAAATTCACTTTTTGTCTGGAATGATAAAAATATATTTATCATAACTAAAATATAAGAAAATATATTGGAGTAATAACTATTTAACATACATTTTAATTAATCAAACTTTATTTAAACCTTGGTAATTTTAAAAACATTATTTTAACACACTTTAGGTCATTTAAGCTGAAGATTTCAGTGTTTAACTCGATAAAATATAAAAAAAAATATTATATTGTAAAATATCATCAAATTAAGAAAAAATAAGTTTAAATATAAACTTTTCTATTTTAAAAAATACATAATTAGAAAGTCCTACAAAAATATTGTTATAGTATAACAAAAACTTAAAAAGATAAAAAATTACTAATATTTAATAATAGCAGACTAAAAAAATACTTCATTCTTTAAACAAAAATCAAAAAAAGTAATATTTAACTGCATAAGTAAGTAAAAAGTAGCTAATCAGTAAAAGACGGTTTAATTTGAATGAAAAATTGTTAATTTAACTTACAGGCATTTTGATAACGCTTCAGAGATGTTCTTAACTAAAAGGAACGAGATCTGGCAAAGCTAGTTAAACTTTGTAAAAATCTAAAAAGGCTGCATGCGCAAAAACACAAAATGGTTATTTTACTTGAAATTTTTTTAATTATTAAAAATTTAGGAAAACTAAACCGTTAAAAAAGAAAAACGCTTGAAAAAATTAATTAAACATTATTTTTCTTACTTTGAAAACTTATTGTACAATACAGTATGTATTCTTAACAGCAAAGTAGACAATGTCATGCAGCCTAATTAAAGCTTTTATTTAAGATTTTGCTTTGGCTATTGTGTAAGCTAATGGTTGAGTTAGTATCTGATTTTTTTTAATTCTTACATTAAATAAAGCAATTTAACTGTAAACTCCAAAGTGAATAATCCGTAAAGTACGTAAACATATTTATCTGGTAAAAGTTAAATAAGTAGTAAGTAATATGAATCGAATTCTGATTTAAAATTCCTTTTTTTTAATTATTCGTATTGAAATTTTTGTATGTTTTATTATTATCTATACCTTGCTTAGTTATAGTGATCGATAACTAATTCAGGATCAAAATTTTTGATATCAAAATAGAAAAAACATCGATTGAACAAGCCTTTAAACATGTTGTATGATTAAACTAAAAACTTTCATAGTTATCCTTATTTTTCCGTATGCTTTTCCTTTTCCTTTTCCTTGTTTATTATTTTTACGATCAGCATCAACCATGAAGTTAATTGAATCATAACTCTTTAAGTTGATGAATTAAGAAATCTAAAAAAGCTAAAAGCTTTTTGAAAATAATGTATAAAATATTTTAATAATTTTGCTTAGCTTTTCTTATAATTAATCATCTTACTACGTGTTTATGATAAGAATGGATGTTATAAGAATAGCTTCAAATGTAATTGAAGTTTTGAAGAGTTATTGTTTTTTTGGCCTGATTTGGTCATGAACGGCAATGTATGCCAGGACATACATATAGAAATCCAGTTGGTGCCAATGCAGCAGAACAGCAGAACAGCAGAAGCAGCAGAACAGCTGGAGCCAATGCAGCACAGTGGCGAACTGCCTACGAGGCTTAAATTTCGGATTTAAATTCGGAGTTTTGCATCTCCTAGAAGTGTTGTTATTAACCATACTTACAAGCCCTTCTGCACGGGTTTTTATGGACTTTTCCTTGTTACAAATATGTGTCTGCCTAGGCTCGAATACGGAACCTACTGCCTGGTATGCGAGCATGACAATCGCTACACCACACAGACGAATAATTAGTCTTAAATTGAAAATATTTGTTTTCTTAGCTTTTGTTATAATTAATTATATCATTACGTATTTGTGTTAAGAATGGCTAACATAAAAATAGCTTCAAATGTAGTTATAGTTTTGAAAAGTTTTAATATAAGTCTCAAATTGAAGATACTTTAATCATTACGAACAACTTACCACTCAAGACTGTTAACTGGAACATCTGGTTGTTTCGCTCCTAAACATTCAAACAGAACGGAACAATCCCGACATAAAAAGCTTATATAATGTTGTGAAAAATTTAGATTTAAACTATAGTACAAAGCATTCCTAAAAATTATATAAAGCTCAATTGTTTAGCAAATAAGCAGCTAGTTAAAAAAATCATACATAAAACAGCATATAGTTAGCTGATTATTTTACACCAAAACGTTTGTAAACTCAATCTATCTATATAAAAAAGAATTAAGTCTTACATTCCTGCCGTTCCAGTACCAGTTGTAAATTATAAATAAAAGGAGTCGAACCGCTACAACAAATTCAGTTGCAGATAAATATTTAGCATATTATCAAGTGGACATATTAAGAAGAATCTTTGGCCTGTTAGAAGGTGTTTGAGGAAAACATCATGATTTTTCCAATATACCATAAGCGTCATTCTTGCGATGGAATTGAGAAATTGAGGATGACTATGCAAGATATCATTACGACTAATAGTCTTTTATTTGCGAACGATAATGCTTTAGCTTAGACTGCAACAGAACGTAGAATTTTTCTCCAAGAGTATAGTAGTGTATAGTCTAAAGGAGAACGTTAAAAATTGTAGAGCTGTTCATGTAAGAATGGATGAAAAAGAAAGAGATAGTATATAGCTTAAGACGTCCCTCTGTAGATGAATAAGGCAAACATCACTTACGAAAAATGATACAAGTATTTAAGACTGATTCTATCACTGATCTTCATCAATGTTAGAAATGACAAAGTGGCTTCAAAGAGAATCTAAAGAAAATGTTAAAACACCAACCAACAATCGTTATGTTTTATCGGACAAAGAATTGTAATCCTAACATATAACTGAAGATTTTTTACAAGACTCGGTTGAAATTGAGATTTGATTATCAGCTGAAGGATCCTGACATCAATATCTGAAAAAGAAGTTTAAAGATGGCTCAAATCACCTAAAGACACTCCAACATGTCTCTTATATTCAAATAAAAAAGACAAAGGACTGCACTTATCCAGCTTCACAATTCGTAATTCTTGGCAACAAATTAGTGATGAAATCCTTACTATCAACTGGTTTCCTTTTCAGGATTTCTTGACATTTCCGGCTTTTATATTTTCTAAGTGTCAATATTTCCTATAAGGGATTTTAATGCCTACATCTTTTAGCATCGCAAAAAAAAAAGATTATAGTTTATTTATCTGTTTTAAGAAAGTCTTTTGTTTTGCAAGAAAATGATTTTGTAGATTTTTAGCTTTTACGCATAACGACTTTTAGAAGCATAAATTTTATTTTGGACTTTTTAAAGAGACTTTCGGTTACAATCACTGGTTTGTGTTTGCAAATCCAAATATACTTAGTTCAGCTCAGCAGCAATATTTTATCTGCTTAATGTCAGTTCACAATAACCATAAATTATTTAAGGTAATCAATAAATGTAAGTTTATGAATAATATATACTTAAATATGTAAATTAAAACACTTTGCTCATTGGTTTGATATTGCTAGATCAGACTGCATATCATCTTAGATTATAGGTCAAAATATTAATATTTTGTACATTTATATATTACTTGAAATTTTATGTTGAAAATTTCTATGAATCACATTTGAGTTACTAAATCATTATTTATTTTATAAAAACTATAATTAAATTACATCAAGTATTCAGTTGCAGTTCAGTTTTTTTTCATGGCTTCAATGCTAATTAACTGTATGATTTACACTGCTTTACATTTAAATAATATCTCCAGCAGGTAACGCTAAAGCAAAACGAATCTAAGTATTTTCTATTTAGTTAATAAGGAAGAATTAAGTAAACAATGGTAATTATTTTAACAATCAAAAATAATTATTTTATATTTCTTACTTGTGAGAATATTAAAAGCCGATTACTCACTCCAAAACTTTGGGTTGTGATATAAAAATTGAAGAAGAAGCAAAGTATTTATAAAAACTAAAATTAAGAGATTATAAAGAAAAAATGTTTTAGTTTTTACATGTTTTTTTGAGCTTCAATGATTGACTGATAGATTAAGGAACAAAATAAACTTCAGTTAAAGTTAGGTAATTACAAAACTAGATAACCAAAAGAGTGTTTTCAATTTTTAAGAAAAGAAAAAGGGAAACGATGACGTCATACTTGATCTCATAACATCTTTAAATAAACCCGTTTGCAAAGTTTAATTAAAAAAGTTTATGAAAAACCAGGATGAATAATACCGAGTTGTCTTTTATCAAGGCAAATGCTGTCTGGTATGACATTATTGGATCATTTGTTGTAATTATTGGGGCCATCAGTTTAACTTGTAATATTTCAATTCTGTTCGTATTCAAAAAGTAAGTAAAATGTATTCAATATTTTTATTAGAATGATTTTATCTTAAATTCAAGTTATTTTAAGATTAAGGAAAATTCTAAAATAAACTAATTTAAAAAGTAAGTAATAAAAAGACTATTACATATAAGGGCTATTATTTGCATTCAAATTTAAATCTGTTAGTTTGCTATAGAAATAATTTAAAAACAGTTTTTTTAACATTGTATATATGAAATTTAAAGGTTACATATATACTTTCTCATATTTGTTTTTATCTATCAGAATCACATAAAAAATGACGAACAAATTTATAAAAGCTCGTCTAAATTGTGTCATACCAGTTTATAAATCTTAAGAAATCTATGATCTGCAACTAGATAGTTTTGCAATATATTAGAATGTACGATTTGCAGGGAAAAATGAATATCACTTACAATATAACATTTGTTGAATGATTTACTGAGCTAATAATAATCCAGTCGTTGCTTTGCTTTTAACAGACCTTGTTTGTTACATTTGATTCGTTTTTTTTATTATATTCGTTTTGGCAAAAGCTTGCAGCGGACTTGTAAGTTTAAAACAGTAAATTTATTTTTATTTTCACACTAACATTTCACTAGATCAAATGACAAAAGGTTGAAGAAAAAGCAAAAACTAAGCCAGACTAACTCACCTTATCAAGCTTTATATAACCGCTGATAGTAAAAAGTAATTGTTGATGCTTTATATTTGAATAACTTTCTACATAGAATATTTCGGAGAAGAAAACTACAAATTATGAATCTAACTCTGATCTCATTGGCTATCTCTGACATAGGAATTTGTCTTCACTTTCCAGTTATTCTTTATTCCTGTATTCAGCGAGGCTGGTATTTGTCGTATGATGGTAAATAGTAATTTAATATGATAGAGAGTATTTGAAGTAATGGTTTGTAACTTAATTATAACGCTTTAAGTCGTGTTAATTCTTAAACAGTTTTATTTTTACAGTTTGTAAGCTCGGAGCATTTTTTGATTCGTTGTTTTCATATTCACAAATTTTCGTTTTGACTTCAATTTCGATTACCAGAATGAGAGCGACTAAAAACCCTAACTTGTATAAGCCAACTTTAAAAGAATCCATATTAGTTATCTGTTTAGTTTGGATAATATCGTTAGTTCTACTAAGTTTATTAATTCAATAAAGTATTATTTTAGTGAATGAAATAATTACTTAAGGAATTACGAACATGTTTCATTCGTAAAACCGAATACATTTTGTTTATAGAGCAATTATGGCTTCTTTACCGATATTAGGGTTCGGAGAATTTATGGTGGAAGGAATTGGTGTCAGTTGTACATTTAATTACATTGATCAAAGACATATTCCATTTGTAATTACTATAGTCATTTTAGGCTTTGCAAGTGAGTTAAAAATGCTGATTAAAAAGTTGTAATTATCGAGTAACGATGCTTTGTAATCTCAGTTCCAATCAGCGTTATCATTTACAGTCAAACGACAACTATCCGTGCGGTGAAAAGTAAAAATCTCAATAAAAAGAATCAAAAGTTGTCAAATGTTATTATTCAACAAAATAAAAAAAGAGAACTTACAATTATTAAAGTAACCATCAGGATAGTGGTTTGTTTCTGTATATCATGGGCACCGTACGTATTTGTAGCTTTAGTTTCTATATCTGGCCATGTAAGCTGTTTGTGACATCAGATTGAAAATCGATATTATATAATTCTATTTTTCAGAAACTATCAGAGTATTTAGGAAGTTTAGCTGGTCTTTTTGCAAAATTGTCAACAACTTTGAACGCGATGATTTATATTTTATCACACCAACAGTTCAAAAAGTTTTTGTCAAGTTTACGATGTAATGTAAAACCAGGCTTCAATCGAAGTTAAATCACTAACTTCAGTTTTAAGATAATTGTAAATTAATTTTAAAATAACATTTACTTCAACTTTACGAGATTGCATAAAGTTTATACAATAACTTGTCAACGCAGAAATAAAATCGATGTTTACTTGTAATAAATTGTTCATTACAAGGAATAATTTGTTTTTGTAATGTTGTGTAGAATACGCCACAATCAAAATAGATTTTATGTGTTTGGGTTGATAATTTGTTATTTGTTTTTAAAGAAACTGTAGAAAGAATTTAAAATTTTATGTTATGATAAATTTGTATCAACTTTTATTTTTTTATTTTTAAGTCTGTGACTAATTCATGATCGAAAATTGAGAAAAAATTATTTTTGGATTAATTTTTTAAAATTTAATTTCGTTGTTAGAAAAATTACAACAATATTTTAACAGCAGTATGTAGTTTAGAATTCATTTAATTGAGAGCTTTTGTTCATAAAATGAATTAAACCTCTCAAATGTTTTCTACTACCGCTGCTAAACAATAAACAGCTATTTTTATGAGTATTTTCCAAAGTACTTCTAGACCTTCTATTTATCTGCACTACAAGTTTAGAGAGGCTTATAAAATAACTCAAATGAAGCCAACTTAATTATTTATTGCTTTGTTCAAATAACATTTCTCAAAGGTTTTTATCAATTTGTAAGCTAGCTTTAACATTTTTTATTAGCATTAAATACAATTTTCACTAGAGATATTAATCCATCTAAGTAAAAAGTAATTTAATTTGTAATGTTTTAAAGGAAAATAAAAATTATAAATTAAAAGACTTTCTCATAAGTAACGTGTAAAATTGTGACAAGAAAGCTTCCAATTTGATGAAAATAAGTTTTGTACTTTTCAAGTTATCATTTGTAAAACTAGAAGGTCATTTAATTTTGATAATATTTTTGAATTATTTTAAAATCTAGCTTTAGTCAACTGGGTAGAAGAAATCATTTTAAATTCAATCTGAGTTATATTTCATCAGCATTGCTAGCAATTAGTTTTTGATTAAAGCTTCAGCTATCTTTTTAAGACAGTATAATTCAGCACTAAAATTAAATATTAGTTTTTTCTTACTGACAGACATAACTGTTTTATTGAACTGTTTGTTTCAAGGCTTCTAAAGGATTTTATTTATAAATATCTTTATATCTTTGTTTTGACAAGTTAAAAACTAGATATTTATGTAAGCTGTTTTTATTTCATTCTTGGTAATATCTTCTGACAAGTAAAAAGCCTTCAGTCATTAATTACGTGACAAATGTCATTTTTAAGTACATTATCTACCTTGAGAAACTGTTAATGCAGCTGTTACTAATCAAGATTCTATTGGTTTAGAAGAGGTTACTCACATCACAGAAAATAAAACTCTAGACTTTACAAAAATTGAAACTATTTCTATGAAGCATTAAAAGTGATTTAATGAAAACTTTCTCTAAAAGAAATGAGTAAGGAAAACATGTTTTCAATATCAGTGAAGTTGAAGCAATAGTTTGTTGATCAAAGAAAGTGTTATAAGTTCCGGTCAATGAAAATAACCTTTATAAAAGACTTAATCATTTCACAAATACATACCCTGAAACTTTATCTAAATGATATAATCTTTATTTATATATTTTTATGTTAAAATATTTTAAGTAAGAATCATTTAAAGTATGTTTCATGACTTATATAATCCTTGAAAATAGTTGCGCTAACTTTTAAGATCGATTTGAAGCTATTATTGATTTTCTCAGAAGTCTTACTAGATACTTAAGTGCCTTTCTTGCTATACTGTTTTTGTTTTTGTTCAAATATTTTAATTAAATTATTGATTAAAAGGTTTTAAAGTTTGGCAAATTACTGTGCTGACAACATGCGCTTAAGATAAATGCTAACTGGCATGCAAGTTATCTTTGTAAACTGCTAAAATAATATTTAACAGCAATTTAGATACGGGGAACTAATATCTAGGCACATTTTAGAGAAAAACTAAATTAATGGTAATAAATTTTATAATTTAAAATGTTAAACCGATTTAGTAGTATATTAGCTGATTTATAAGCTATTTAGTAAGTAAGTTTAAAACCATTTAATATTATTAAATTATTCAATATCATCTAATATTATTAGTATTTTGCAAATATATACTACATTGTTGAAAGAATTCTTATTTCAGAAGTCATAATAGTCCTGGCCAATTTGGATTCAAGTGAACATTTTAAGCTTAAAACTACTCCAAATCTTATTTTGACGATTCTCTTAAAACAGATTTGACTTTTTTGGATATGTTATTTGGAGTCTATCCTAAAACATAAAATTTCCTGGAAATTCTTTGCCACTTTTAGAAAAATCCTTATTATACAGTTTTTATTTGATCTAAAAGTAAATTAAAAAAAAGAAAAAAAAAAGAATTGGAACACCGTTTTTATCTTTCCTGGACTACATTAATAATTAAAATATTTTTTTAGAATTTTATTAAAAATTATTATAATAAAATTTATTTAACACTGTTTTCAAAATTTTCACAGGATAATTTTTGAGAAAAAAAAAATCATTTGACATTTGTACTACTTAAAACATAAGTTTGAAGAAAAACTAGTAATACAGTTTTAAGCACTCCAAAATTATCGCTAGCAATCTTTAACTACAAGAAATTTGATTAAAGATTCAAATCATAATATTCTATTTAAAAGCTTGGACTAAATGTTATTGAATAATTGTATGTGAATGTCGTTGCCGGATTAGTTTAATTAATTTTTTATTATCATGAGTTAAAAGCAGATTAGTACTTTCAACTTTAGTTTAATAACATGTTTTCTCATTTTTATTTTTAAACTAAATAAATACGTTAAAGACGCTTTAATAGATGAAGATAGTTTTAGAGTTGAACAATTTTAGCAATTTATAACCTAACAGCATAAAAACTGTCCAAATGTGAAAAACAACAAATTACTTTTATTCAGAACCACAGCAAATTTAATGTCGATTTATTTGGACTGATTTTTAGTGTACTTCGTATTTTGAGAGAAATCCAACTTTAATCAAATTAAACTGATTTAGTTGAACAAAATATTTGCTATCAAATATTCTACCTCTACCTTTTATACAAAGGCTTTTTTCAAACTCATTAAACTTTAGTAATGTAATTTATTGTTTTTATTTTTATGGTAAATTACAAAAAAGCTTAAGCAACTTGTTTTTGACAAAAATTTTAAATAAATGAAAAATTAAGTTGCATAAAAGGCTGTAGTTTTGTCTTTGTTTATTGTTTAGATTAAGTAGAATGGATAATTGAACGTATGGTACTGTTTACGCTAATTTATTTAATTCAATTTACATTTTGAAAGCAGTTTTGTAACAAAGTTTGTGTGCTAAAGACTAAAATTATTTTAAAACGATTCTTCAATAATAAACTTTTAAAAACTTCTGCAAAATAATGAAAGTTTTTATGTTTTTTTGCCTACAGCGTTAATGTATCGGATAAATAAAAGAGATTAGGTATCATAAAGATTATTAAAAGTGTTATCAAAAAAAATGTTGAATGAAAGTGGAACTTTATGTATAGCTTTATAAATTATTCTTAAAAATGTGTTCAGTTTTTCATAAAAACTTTGAATAAGCTTTATTTTAAGAGTGGTATAACTGCCCGCGAAACATTTACACTTTATTGTTGTGGTCCAATTCTAAATTAAATCAATAAATGAATGCAACCAAAAACCAATAGTTTCACTGAAAAATAGGTAAAATGAAAGAGTTTACATTGCAGAGTATTTACATATCATTAATTTTGATTAATAAACAAACTCTTGCCTGCTTTTTGTTTTATCATTTATTTCTAACATAACACTGTAACCTCAATTTTATGCTGCATTTATGATTGAAATATACATAAATATGTTTACTTATTTTCAGTCTGTTTCATAAACTAGCTTTATCAACGATAGTCTTGTTTGTGGATATCATCTCGAGTTTGTTTTTTAGTAGTGAACTTTTGAAACTAATAAAATTGAATATTTTGTAGCTTCCTTTTTTAAACGATTAACTTTTCATTTTATAGTTTTTCTTGGAATAATTGTTTAACAAAATCTCATAAATTTATTTTTTTATTCTTTTATTAACAAGTAAATTTTATCATATCTGATAAATAAAAAAATTCATTTTAAAATCAATTTTTTGTGAATATTTCATCTAATAAATGTCTAGGTTCAAAGAAATTTACTTTAAGTAACAAATAATTACTTTTGAATAAAAAATTCTCTATCTAGCACTTTGATATATTTGATTTCTTAATAGCTTTTTTAAGTCAAAATATAATCAAAAAATCTATAAGTTCTGTTTATTTTGGCTATATGAGATAATAAGTCGTATTTTTTTAAATAAACGTAGATATAAAGAAAAAACAACGTTTTTCCGTTTCACCATACCTTTCAACATATGCCACACATATAAATTGTAGTTTATTTGTATTTTTTGGCAACTACTGTAATACTTTAATGCTATTTTTCCTTGTAATAATTTAATGATGTTTTTACAATGAACAACTTTTGAACTTTTTTCTAATAGCACTTAATGATTTTTTGATTGATTATATTTGGTTATTTTTCTTAATGACCTTCATAATTAGCAAATGTTTTCTATTTAATTTTAAGCCGTTGAAAAAGTTTTGAAGAAAATTAAAGAGAAAAAGTTTCACAGTAATGAACAGTTTATACAAATACGTAACATACAAGTCCTCGGCCGGAGCAGGCCTTTATTATTATTATAACAAGTTTTTGTAAAAAAGTCATCCAAAAATTGAATGGACGACAAACTATTTTTGATAACCAGTTCTATGCTTGCATCATATATCGATAACCGGGAACTTGAGATGTTGAAAGACCATCTTTTTTTTCTGGGTCGATACCAGATCGGTGACAAACTTTCTTTTTTGTTTTTAAAACTTGATCATGTACAGTGAGAAATTTATAAGCATCCCAATTCACTTGATTTTGCATATTTTGCTTTAAAACTTCATTGGAAGGATAAGGAGTGACCTATTTGTACAATTTTTGTTGTAAATATTGACATAGTTTTACATATTTATATAAAAATTTTCCAACCAAAACTAAATAAATTAAATAAACGGCAATCTTTAAACATTCCAGCCTTACCAATCTAGTTAAACGTTCTTTCATTTCACTGTCTATGTATTTAAGGAAATGCTCTTTACTTAACAAGATGCATTCTGTTCCTTCCGATATTAATGAAACAGATGACCCCCCTTCGTTTTCGTCGAATAGAATTGACGATAATCCCTAAAAAATGAAATCTGATAACTTTCTTTAACTCCACAAACAATTTGATTACCAAATATTTTTATTATAATAGAAAACTTTTGCTTAACTCACAAAAACATCATTTTTTCCCAAAGTTTCAACATGAATGAAAACATTTTTTTCAGAAAGAGCTGTTTCATCATTTCTTAGTTTATGAGAAGAAAGTTTTTTACATGAGCTAAAATCCACTTTTGAGTTCTTTACATATTTGAAAATATTTGTTAGGAATTTAACAAAATGAAATATAAATATTTTATAAAAAAGTTGAGAAATTTAAAAAAAAAATATTTTTCAATAACTGTTTTGAGTCCTTATAATTCAAACTAACATGATTTGATTTGGCTTGCTTTTCTGATTCATAAAAACGTTTCTTTTTTTGTACGATCATCTTTTTGAAGCTTTTTTGTATGGTTAAGCAACTTTTAGTGCCAAAATCTAAAAATTTTTAGTTAAAAAAATATATTGGAATGATAATAGAACCATATTTTCCATTTGCAAGCTCTTTATCTTCACATAAGCAAGCGTTTTGTAATTTGCTGACGTCAGAAATATTTCTGAAAATCGAAGCGAGGCTCTCACTAGAAAGCTTTCTCGATTTAGCAATTCCTTTGTATTCTTGAAGTATCTTTTTTTGTCGATTTTTAAACCAATTTTCCACTGTAAAAACATTTGAACAGTTTTTGGAATTAAAACTATTAAGATGAATCAGCGTAAAAAGACTTAATCTTAACGTTTTATTTTCTATCACATATCTAAAAACGTTTTAAGCAATTTCTTAAAGTCATTTTAATATCAAAATAACTGACATCATCAAAAAGATAGACAAAAAAGGCTTCTGATTGACAGAGGGCTTTTTTGTTTGTTTATTTATTAAACGTTGACTTAAAGGTAATCTGATTAAGTAGAATTTATTGGAAATAAAGACGGCAAAAGAAGAACTAAGTTAATGAGTCACAGCTTAATTCTAGTACAGCAATTACTTTGTTAAATCACCTTAATCTGATAAATTCTTAACTTTATCCGATTTGTTTAAATTACTATTTTCGCAAAAGTTTTTTAAACTTTACAATAAAAACTGTTCCATTTTGAACAGTTAACACAATGAAGGTTTTACTTCGAATCGTATTTTGTTGTATCGTCATATAATACTACTTGAAATGCTAAATATGTAAAACAAAAACCTCATGGAAGGTGGAAAATTCGATTTTAATTTGATGAAACAGTTTTATTACCTTCTCTTCCATCATGAAAAATAGTGTCTTTTAAGTCTTGCTGATTCGGTAGAACTGAAACCGCCAAGAAATTGTTTGAAAGTTTACTACAAAATTAAACAAAACACTTTTCAAAAAGAATAAAACGGATTTTCACAAGTGCTAAATAAACTCTGGAAACTTATAAAAACAGTTTAATTTGAAATAGAAAACTTGCGTAGTTATACATACTCCTGCTGTTTAATAGAAAGCGTTAATCGTCTCATTACATTGGTCATCTTAGGACCTGTTACCAAAGACAAGGGAGATGAGTCAGATGTAAGAATGACTTGATCTTCTCTAATACTCGGCAAAAAACTCCCTACAGAAAAATAGAATTGAATACAAGGCTAAATTTATTAGAAAGCTTTGTACCAGGGCTAGTATTGAGGTGGTCATACTTGTCTACTTTGTTTGGTGCTTCAATTAAACCGTTGATAGTTGGTCTGGCTGCCCTGACACATTTGACCACTCGACAATATCCCTGGGTTGTTATTTGCAAAAGTTATTTAATGAAATTTCATGCTTGGCAAATTTTGATTAGATAGCTCTACACACGATTGTACACCTGCTTTAAATTTCTCTAAAAACTTATTGACATTTTGAGTGTTATTAGTTCGGGTAAATTTATAAAATTTAAAAATAGAAACGAAGTCAAGAAGTGTTCCGGTTTCCTGCTTTAATCTCAGAAAATCAGTTAAACTTGAAACCTTGACTAATTGTTTGGAAGGAAAAAACTCAATAAAAAGTTATTGAAAATACACAGAATTGATTTGTAGGAAAAAGTCTTACAGAGCGGATAATGACAAGAAAGTCACTCTTCCTGCTATCGCAGCAAATTACAACGCCAACACGGAAATAAGTGAAAGCAAAGGTGGAAGGTTTGTTCTTGGGAAGCTTGTACAAGGGGTACCCCTCAAATTCCGGCAAACCTCTCATGAAACTTATCAGTTCTGATTCACTTTCATCCATTCTGCAGTAACAACACAAAATAAACTTAATAACAGTTTCATCTAAGACCAAATCACCGATCTACTAATTGACAGTTAAAGAAGCTATTTTATCGATAAAAGGAGTTTTGGAGTGAAAATAAAGATTAATTATTTTTAATTTAATACAAATTTTGTTTTATATTTGAACATTTTTTTGTTCATAATCCATCAACTACCAGCTTCTACAAAACCGACATTGTAACCAGTTCTATACATATTGAATATAAAAGATTTGATCGACATTATACAATTTTTAATTACTTTGAAACGATTTTTAGAAGTTGTTCACCTGTGCATAAATATTTTCAAGAAATCTCGTCTACAAACTGTCAACAGTGTAACATTGGTTTGACTGATCACATTGTGCGTTCGTTGCTCGTGGCGCAGAATCGCAAGCTCACCAAAAGTTTTTCCTTTGCCCAAAATGCTAACCTAAAAATAAAAATTTAATGATAGTTTCTGCTAAGCACGCATTAGGTGTTTAATATTTGATAGAAATCTTTAAAAGCAAATAATTTTGGTCCAATACTTATGTAATCTTCTAAAAAATCACATTTTTAATTAAATTAAAGACTAATAAAATAAGAATGATTTGCTAATCGATTAAAAAAGAAAAAAACAAGATGAAAAATAAAGTACCAGAAAGTTTAAGTTTATGAAGAAAATAGGTAGCATTGGAAAGAGCTAGCTGATGAAATCGATGAAATTTGTCTGTAGCAATGAGCTTGAACGATGTTAAAAGTATTGTTCGGTCAAAAAAGAACCTTTTATTGATTTCAAATCATTGTAAATATCTTAGTAAAATGATAAATTAAAATTACTTTTATGCTTCAGCAGAACAGTTTTCTTTTAAATTTATTTTATTGATAAAACTACGTGATTACGGCAACTAAGAGAATTGTAACGAGTTGTAATATTTAATAAATGTTTTTGGCACAAAATGACATTGATGTGATGACTGACTTACCGTTTCAGCATAAGCATCTCCATTTGATTTCAACCTGTTCTTTGTGACTAACGCAGTCCCGGCCAGTATAAAATAAAATGTTTCAGCCTGATGTCCTTGACGAATAATGATTCGTTTTGGTTCGAATCTTTAATGAATTAATTGAAGTTAGGTTTAAAGCTACTGTAGAAATTGTAGTTACTGATCAAGCCACCCGACTCTTGCGAGCTCTTCCTGCATTCGAAGCGGAAACTCGGCAAACTCTTCCACTGATGCTCGAAGTCGTTTCAAAGCCTGTGTGAGTTGTTTTGATATCAAAAAGTGTTTTTCATCGGTTAGACATCAAAATATTTATAAACCTGAATCTGATGGGTATGAAACTTGATTATTTGCGTTGAATCAACTCAAATTTATTAAAATTGTAAATAAAATTATTCTCGTCATACATACTAACGTATTCTAATTCTTCTTCTGTCCTATGCTCAGGGAGAATTGTTAAAATCATTCGTGTCCTGTCATTCAATTGTTTCTGTAAACATTGATTTGATGTAAACAAACTTTTATGAACCAGAAACTCTACCTCTGAATTAGCTTTGTAGTCATTAGGATCAAAACTCAATCCATAGCGGTATTTCTTAGTAGTCACCATATCACTACTCATCATTGCAAATGACATTTGGCTGATATGTGAGACAACTGATATTCTTCGATAAGTCCGTAAGCATCTTATCAACAATCTCATCATTCTGGCAGCGCGTTGAAATCGTTGTCGCGGCTACAAATGTCACTTTTTTGTTTTTAATTTATCTTTTTGAAATTCTGTGATTTACAAGTTTCATGGTTGTATTTGTGTTAAGTGTTTGTGGTTCAGTTAGAACTTTAACATTCTTTTAAATAGGAAATCAGGATGGTTATGAGGTAAACTTGTAAATAAGAGACAGGGGAATATTGATGCTTTGTGTCATGTTTGAAAAACAACATCAATTTGAAAATTTTCATCAAATATTTGACAGATAAATCAATAGAATTTACTTCGATCTGTTTTATATGTTTTGGTTATGTCTTCTGCTTACATTTCTAGCTCACTGAGAATACTTACGGTTAAAATGTTTGCGAGCGCCATACGTCGATGTCGGAAGCGGGACTTTCTCCGGATGTTGATGCTTTCAACAATTTCTTTCGACAATTTACAGCTTCCGTGCCGCAGGGAAGAAAAATTGATCCTAAAAACAAAAAGATTCAATTTATAGTTTATTTTGATTGAATCTTTCACCTGTCTGGGTGATTAGGATCAGGACGGTGATCCAGGGAAGATCGAGAAGCTTCAACAAAAGTTTCGACTCCGTGAAGAATTCTATTAGAAGACACAATCGTGGATCTTCGCTTAGTGTTCATCATCGGCTGCTGTAAACTATTTCTATTCTTTATCTTTGGACCTCCGGGAGCTGCAGTGGTAGCTACACTCAACCTTCTACTGACTAATGGACGAGGCTCAATGAAGTCACAGCTCTTTGGATGATCTTTACTGTCAAAAGACTCTAATCTTGGTGATCTTCTTCTTATTGGATGGTTATTAAGCTTAGAAACATCTTTGCTGATATCAGGCAGTTTAGGAAGGTTTATAACAGGAGGAGAGGAAGCTTGTATTAAAAAATCTCTGCATTCAAGTCTATCTTCCAGTACATTGAGAGACTTTGTCCTAAATTTCTTTGCCCTTTTATTTGGTTCAAACAAAATTGACTCTTTGGATGTAATAGAAGAAAAATCATCTTCTGTTTCGATAGTAATTGTCATATCTTTGCCACTTATACTAGGAGCAGGATCTGTTACAAGATTTTCATCTTCTGTTATTGCCGTTGGATGTTGCTCTTTGTAGAAAGAGTCTATAACAAATGATGAAGACTTGTTTATTGTTTCGGTTGAAAATAGTGCTTCCATTAAAAAAAGATAATTTGAATATTTTTGGAAAAAAGGTACAAAGGAATAATTATTTAATCTCTTCTTTTGATAAATTTTTTACTGAAGTTTTAAATTGATTTTTTGACAAACTTAAACACGACTTTAAAAAGTTCTAAAAGTTTTTTTCATTATTTTGATTGAAAACTTTTTGAGGATAATTTTGATAAAATCAAAAATTATTTCCTTATTTTTACTACAAACTTCTAGAAAATTTTCGCCTGCTAAAAAGATTTTATCGATACGAAAAGACTAAACTAAGTATACAAGCTAGTTAGTTTGAATTGTGAATATAAATATTTCTTGTAAACTTGCCTCTGTTTTACTACAAACTTTGAAAACGTTTTTAATATAAAAATTAATCAGATCATCTAAATTTGATTTCAGAAATAAAACTAAAGCAAATACTTTAAAAACTTTTTAATCAATTTAATTTCAATGTTTTTACATTTAAACCTGCACACTAAAAAAGCACTTTGCAAAATCTAGTTTTAAGCTTGTTTAATCCAAATAGTGACAATAACAAAAAAAAACTTAGCTTGACTGAACTCTAAGCTAAGTGAAACTAAAGATTAAACTTTTAATACTTTCAACAGAAATGTATTATGAGGTATTTGGAAACTAATAGAAGAAGTTATACAAAAGAAATATCATTCAACCAGCGTGAATACCGACGTTGTAAAAGGCAATTGATTTTATGATACGGCATTCATTCGCTGAGCTGAAAGTGTTTTTAACATAGGCTTAGACTCGACAGTGTTTTGCTTGTTATCTATTGTTTTCATTTGCTTCTTGAGGATTGTATGACAGAGAACGAAGTATAATAGAAAGAAAAGGTTCTCAAGCTTAATCTAAAGGTACAAAAGTAGTTTTCACAGCTTTCTAAGTTACGAAGAGTTCACTTACACAATAAGTACATCTGATGAATTGAACCTTCATATTTGTCATTGAAATACAAAAATGATTAAGTGCTATGATAATATTATTTTAATTTTTTTTCCATGAAGCTTAATGGAGCAAAAGAAAAATAAATTACTTATTGAAAACTTTGATTTTAGATAAGCATGTATTTTTGTAGCAAAGTTATAATGAAATAGTTCTGAAGCTTTCATTAAGATTGATTTATAAACGGTAATGTCGAGATATTGTTTGTACAAAAGAAGCTAAAATAAACAAAGCTTTTTGCTGCAAAAGGTTAATAAATTTTATTTATTACATTCAATATTTATTATAAAACCAATATAGTAAAATGTTCGATAATTGTATAAGAAGATAAAAAAAGCCACAACACCACTTAACTTTAAAAAGTAAGTTCGTATTTTTGTGAATTATTAGTATACTTTAGCGTAAAGTTAAATAAATTTTCTAAACTTGATGTGTCATGTTATTTTTTAAAACATCCTTATTTTTGTAAATACTAGTCGTAATTTCAAATATTATTGAGTTTTCACAATGAAAATAAAACTTCAGTTAAATGTTATTTTTCATTTTCTTTGGTCTTTTAGATTCAATATTTATCTCATACTTAAACAACTTATCTAAACAAAACGCTTATAAACAGGATTCGAACTATCTGAACAAACGTTTTTGAGGCCTTTTTAAGTAAAAATCAGTTTTGTCAAAGAAAACTGTTTTACAATTTTAAAGAATGTATTCTAGTTAAATAAGTAATTTATCTTGATAAAAATACTGACATAAAGTAATATTTGAAAAGCTTTTAACAATTTTCTTAAATCTAAACTTGGCTACAATAAGTATAGATAAATTTTGAGTACAACGAAAATGTTTTTCGTAGAAAAAGTACTTATTAAAATTTGTGTGCAAAAGAAATTGAGCAAAAAAAAAATTAGAAGGAAATTAAAGCGTTTTAACCTTGCAGTATTCAACTTATAAATTGAAACAGAATAAATTTGTGTTGAATGTATAATTGAATTTATTTTAATTATATTAAAGCCCAAAAGAATTTATTTTGCATCTCACTGTGTTTTGCTTTATGTTTTATATAATCTCTAAAAACACATCCCGCATGGCTGTTCTCACCCGAAGCAGATTCTATTATTAATATGAATTTATTTCATAAATCGCTTAGTTCGTAGATATTTGAAAAGACAACTTTGTTTATTCTATTGACTACAGAAAACATGTTATATTTAAAGTTTGCAATAATTTAAAGAATTTTTACTGTTGGATAAGCCAGATAAATTGTTTAAAAATCATTTTGTAAATAGATTTTACTGAGATTATCTGTCATCAGTCGTATAAAATAATGATGGTCTAGATTTTGAAAAAAATATCAGTTTTAATAGTTAAAAAAGTTTACCGACTGGTAAAAATAATCATTTAAATATAAAGTGTCAGTTTAAAAGATATAAGATGCGTGGAGAAGTTAAAAAAACAAAAATTATAATCATGTTTACAAAAAATATTAGGTTTTATAGGATATCAAAACAAACTGACGTAAAAAGACACATTTATCATCTTTTTTTCAAAGTTATTTCATTTAAATTTCTTAAATGACCAAATTTCGTGATATACTCGTAATATAGATCAAACTAAAGGTTTCAAACTTTTGGTCGTTTTGAAAAAGTTACATGCATATATCATATACTTGACTTTAACAAATAAGCTTACAATAAAACAAAATGTTTCACAAAAATTCTTTATTTCACTTGATTACTATAGTATACCAACATCGTAGTAACTTTATTAAAATGTTAATAAATTAAATTTAAAATGTTTTCTAAAAAATATACACATTACTGATATCTTAATTACTACTTTTACTTTTTTTGCTCAGAAAGTTAAATCGTTCGAGCTGTTAAATAATTCGAACAATATTCTGGTGGCTGTTTGAATCATGCAAGTTTATTATACTTTTTATCACTTTGTACCGACTAAATTCTTTGTTGGCTGCAGAAGTTTTTTTATCCAAATAACTAAGTTTCTTATGAAAGATTTGAACTAGCCAAGGGTACGTAAGCCTAAATTAAAAAAGTAAAACTAATTGTGTGCTTTAAACATATCATTTAGATTCAGTTAGCCTCACATTATAGTTTTAAACAGATTGAATAAAAATATTAAATAGTCAAACAAAAAATTTATCAAAGAAAATTTTTATGATTAAACTTAAAAGATTTGATTGACCAAGGAACACTGTTTCTTAAATGCAAGTTCAATATTTAAACTCAATTTTATCTTTATAATTTATGCTTAAATAAAAACATGTTAAAAAATTAAGCTTTTGTATATCAGTTACTTTATTAAAGTGTACTCAGGGTTACTGACAAGATAAATGAAACAAAATTTACAAAAAAAACACTTCTAAGCTCAGTATTAAAAATCTTTCTAAAGCATCCTAACAAATGTTTGTAGTTCGGTTGAATATCATTATCTATTAGCAGTCATCAGCGCAATAAAATACCATTTATAATAATTGCTTATAATTAAAAGCTTATGAATAGTTTAACGAATTTTTTGTGAAAAGTCTAATAACAAAATAAAACATGTGTATACGCTAGCTTTTAAGTTGAGAAATCTTACTTTTCTATAAGCAAAACTTACCTTAGTATCACCGTACAGTTTTATCTGTTTTTAGATTAAATTAACTGATAATAAAACTTTCTTAATCCTACAACAATTTATCGCATCTATGTATACAAAGTATCTTAAATTTGAATTGTATACTTTGACTTATATATTTTGTACAAAATGGTCTCAGACAATTAACGCTAAATTTAGTGTTAACAAATTGGGTTTTACCAGTATATATTAATCGCGCGATTACGCACCGTCTCTCTATTTCTACCTTCTCATCTGTCAGTATCTCATTTGCTACTTTTATCTATAAATATGCCTCAAAAAAAGCTTTTGTATAAAGTTGGTAAGTAATTGCTGTTTACTAACTTTTATTATTAATAAATATATTCGGTTTCTATTTTATTACAATTTTTCTGAAGCTCTATAAAAGGTGTAAGAGGTTTTACAGCGCTTAATATGAAATAAATTGTTAAATAATAAGTTTGATCAAGTTCAAGTAGTTTTTGATTTGAGTTATTTTAGAAATTATTCCTTAATTGTAGTTTATCCAGTTAAATTATTATTTATTTAGCTTTATATTCAACTTTGAATACTTGAATCACATTTTTAATTTTTTAGAAATATTTTACTAATCTGCATAAGAGTTCAGTTTCATGTAGTGCCCTACTATCATAAAACATGATAATCAATTCTAGTTTATAAAATGTCTTGAAAATACTAATATTAAAATATATTTATTTTACTAACATGAAAATATAAATTTGATTTTGAATAACATTTTTGTAAAACTTTTATAGATCAGAAGTTTTTATATTTATTAATCATTAAGAATATTAAATATAATTTATTTTAAAGAAAATATATTATAGATACTAAAATTTTACTTTTTAACATCATAACACAGAATTACTAAATTAAGAAGAAGAATACTAAATTTTCTTCACTATGGGATATGTTTTTCATAAATCTTATAGTTTGAAAACTTCTTTCAATTAAATAGAGACTAACATATGAGCAAACTTCTTACTCTGCAGCTGACATGAGTCTTGCCGAGTTTGGCAGAAAAGAAATCATGTTAGCTGAGAATGAGATGCCAGGATTGATGTCCCTCAGAACTATGTACAAAGACTCTCAACCATTAAAAGGAGCGCGAGTCGCTGGTTGCTTGCATATGACTGTTCAAACTGCTGTTTTGATTGAAACATTAACTGCTCTTGGTGCAGAGGTAAGTTTAGGATCTACTTGAAAGTGAAATTATGACAATTTGTAACTTTAGGTTCAATGGTCATCTTGTAACATTTTCTCGACACAAGATCATGCGGCAGCTGCTATTGCTGCTACAGGAGTTCCAGTTTATGCTTGGAAAGGTCTAACGGAGGAAGAGTATGTCTGGTGTATTGAACAGACTCTTGTCTTTCAAAATGATAAACCACTAAATATGGTATTGTTATCTACTGAATATTTCGTCAAATCTTTTCAACTGAATTTTAGATTCTAGATGATGGTGGAGATTTAACTAACTTAGTACATGAAAAGTATCCACAATATTTAGATGGAATTCTTGGTTTGTCTGAGGAAACTACTACTGGTGTTCATAATCTGTATAAGATGAGTAATAAAGGAGCTTTGATGGTTCCTGCGATCAATGTGAATGACTCTGTGACCAAGGTGAGTTGTGAATTATTTTCATGTTCAGATATTTTTCAACTAAAAATCTCTGATTTGCTCATAAAGTGTTGAAATTGAAACTTTGACATTTTGACAGAGTAAATTTGATAACTTGTATGGTTGTCGTGAATCTTTAGTTGATGGAATCAAACGAGCCACTGATGTTATGTTGGCAGGTTTGTTATTAGAACAAATCATTTTCTGTCTTGTCAGTATTTGTAGTGATATGAAACATATTTTTAGGAAAAGTTGCAGTTGTTGCTGGATATGGAGATGTTGGAAAAGGGTCGGCTCAATCTTTGCGAGCATTTGGATGTCGAATAATTATTACTGAAATTGATCCAATCAATGCTCTACAAGCTTCAATGGAAGGTCAGTTTTCGAATTCTAATTTTCATCAAATGATTGCTTATCAAACAAAAGCTAGCTGACGTTTATATTAAAAAAAAATTTGCAAACAACTTGGCACTTATTAACTAGAAGTTTGTTTTTATTGTAGGTTATGAAGTAACTACTATTGAGAAAGCAGCGCCTCGAGCAAACATCATTGTTACTGCTACTGGTTGTGCTGATATTCTCACACCTGAAGTTTTATCATCATTAAGAAACGATTGCATCGTTTGCAACATTGGTCATTTTGATTGCGAGATTAATGTTGCTTGGTTGAATGAAAACTGCGCCAAAGAATCGATCAAACCTCAGGTTTGTTGATTATTCAAAAAAATGTAGAATATCCAATCTGAAACTTCATTGATGTGATCATTTTCATTTGGATTTCTTTCTTGCTTTTTAGGTGGATCGCTACACTTTGAAATCTGGGAACCACATCATTCTTCTAGCTGAAGGTCGCCTTGTCAACTTGGGTTGTGCTACTGGTCATCCAAGCTTTGTCATGAGCAACTCTTTCACTAATCAGACGTTAGCTCAAATTGAATTGTGGACTAACAATAAAGATTATTGTCAATATAAAAAGGGAAAAGTTTACATGCTCCCTAAAAAGGTAAGACTTCTTCTATTACTGGATGTTTGTGAAAAATGTTTCTTTAGTAAACAGATATTTTGCAATCTGCGACATATTTGAATTTTTTTGCAATTGTTTTTGATGATATTTATCTTAATCATTAATATTTTGTAGTTATAGATTTTGAATGTTAATTTGATTATCACAAGCATCCACTAATCTTCAAAAAACATTTTTCACAGCTTGATGAACAAGTTGCTAGACTTCATCTTGAACACGTTGGTGTTGAATTGACAACACTATCTGATAAGCAATCTGGTTATCTTGGTGTTCCATCAGCTGGTCCTTTCAAACCAGATTATTACAGATATTAAACCAAATATCTCTCATCTGGTTACGTTTTGAAGCTATAGGTCTCTTTTGGTTGCTTGCGAGTCATATTTAAATATTAGACTTTCAATTTAGATGAATCATGGAACTTCAAATATTTCTAACAACTTTTTCGGTTATTAGTTTTGTTAAATAAATTGTAACTCTGTTCAGAGTGTTGTGTTTTATATATTAGTTAAATTGTGAGATTATTTCAGTGTAATTTGAATCAGTTGAAGAAAACCTAATTCTGCTCTGAATAAGAGCTTTTCTTTAAATTAATCCTCTAAAAAGATGCATTGGGACTTGTTTTAAAGAATATGAAGAGATTTGAACTAAAATATATTTAGTTTATTGTATGACAAATTCAAACTTATTACATATAAAACTTCAAAAGTAATCTTGAGTCATTTTAGCATTAGTAATACATTACTTAGCTGATCCGAAATAAAATGTGAAGTCATCCCGGGTGAAAGCCTCCAAATAAAGCTCTTGACAATGTATCAATAGCAGACTTATACAAGTTCATTTATAATGGAAGACTTCAATCCAACCTAAAAATTGTTTATAACTTTGTAAGTGCAAATATGCCCTCCAGACTTGTCTATTATACCACTACTTGACCATTATCTCGTTGGTGGTAGGGAGCTACTTAAAATTTATTTTTGTAATAGATAAGCATTTAGTTGTCAATAGAGTTGACCCTCTATTGAACTTTATCAAGCAAGTGGTGACACTGGAGGATGCCCGGCGGAAAAACCAACACTTCGGGGCTGGCAGATTGGTAAGACCTGCAGAAGAAGTGAATTCAGTGGAACTCAAGGAGGAGGACCAAGCAGAACCGACAGTAGCTGCCATGAAAGAAGTTTATTTAAAATGTGGAGGTAGCAAACCTGATGATTTAAAGAGATGCCGAGCTGGTTCGAGCATATGTTTCGAAGTGAGAGGAAGGGCCACTATTCGAGTCTGTCATCTTTACAAGAGGTTCCCCTGAATACAGTAAGAAAGACAAAGAATTGAGAGAAGCAATGACTACCCAAAGACATGAAGTACTGAGGTTTACTCGTTTTTTAGGCAATTGAACCATGCAATAATGATAGATGTCTCTGTTGCGGGTGAGGTATTTAAGACTTTTATTGATACCGGATTGTTGAAGAGCTTTGTAAGTGGAAAGGTTGCTAGGAACTTGAAAGTTTATAAGATTCAAAATCCATTTAAGGTGAAATTGGCTAAGATGTTCAAAATAAATTAATCTTGCAAAGTTAAACTCAAACTAAAAAAAAAGTGCAAAAATATAAATCTGTTTGTCATGGAGGGCCTCGGTGTAGAGGTGGTGCTTGGAAGAGACTTCCTTAAAACTCATAAGAAGCTTGTGTTCGAGTTAGGAAGTCAAAAAGAGGATTTAGTACACTAAAGATGTAACAAAGACACAAACACGAAACTAACATACTAAATGTTTTAGATGTGAACAGAGATGATATTATAGGTATTCGAGTGATATTCAAACTGGTTCATCTAAGGAGCAAAAGAGCTGAGATAACGGCCAAGATCAGAACTGAGTATTTGTGTACTACTCACCTTAATGAAAGAGCATTCGGACGCTATAGTCATGAGGTAGAAAAGCTAAAAAGGGAAATCAAAAGAAGAGATACTATCTCATGAGCTAAAAAATAAACAATAAGCTCTACTAGATCTAATCAGAGATCAATAAGGAGGCCTAAGCTTTCTCGCTGTGAGAAAAAGCAGGACAGAAGCAATTACAAACAGCGATAAGAGAGATATGAGCGTTTTTCCAAGAATAATAGTGAGTTCCCTAAAAGCTGTTGGAGCCACGGCGGAAGAAAATTTAGTGGAAGCCGGACAGCATACTTTGTAGCGCTAGAACTTCCCATCGTTTTTGTTGTTGCATTTCGCGTTGTCCTTTTATTTAGTATGCAAGTTTTGGGTAGAATAGCTCCGTGTCACCTACAGTTCTTAGATCCGTCGGAGACACAAAAATGATCTTTAACGAATTACAGTATATGGAGTAGAAGAACTTTGTTCCCGAAGTTTTTTGTAGAAAAAAATCGAATTAAGCCTGATCAGAAAAGTTTAAAACTTCTGATGGATCTTCAGTCTTTACAAATCCAAGTCGTTGCAGAAAGCGCAGGGACTTTTTTGGCTTTGGAATTGGGGTCTATAAATTTTTGGGTAAGGTCCATTAATTTTCTATGAGAGGAGAGAAAGGCGGTGAGTTTGATGGGTAAGTTTGAGAGGCAAATGGGAGCCACGATGGAGATATGAAATGGATTACTACAATTTGAAATTAATATCTATAAGTACCTTGCTAGAACTATAATGTTAGAAGTAGATGCTGCTGGAAAATACAGTATTGTTCAAGTTCAAATTAAAAAAGATCTTTCCTACCGTCCCGTTATAGGTTTCAATGTAGAAACTCTATGTATGGGATGTTGGTAGTCAGGAGTCAAGGCTTGAAACCACTATCACTCCAGAAGAAAAAATGTTACATTTTTGTTATAAACAGTTTTGATGGAGATAGATTTGACGAAGCAAAAATAATTTTATACTAACACTTAGGAAGAATATGTTAATTATAAGTTGCTATCCTTATTCTAGTCAATAAACATGATAGATAAAAGTTCAACTGCTGGAGGCTAACCCGATGTACGCGTGAATCAACTTTCCCGATGGCAGGGAATCCAACGTTTATTTGAGGGATCTAGCCAGATACGCTAATACTGATGAAGAAGACTTTGACATTCATTTAGGACGTTGAAATAAAGAGGATAGTCCCTACGGGTTTCACCAAGTGGTATAAGGCAGAATCCCGATGACAAAATCATGATTTGAAAGGAAGAAGATGAAGAGAGAGAAGTAACTAGTCTGCAGGTTTCTAATGGGGAAATGACAACGAGCTTTGCTGATTCAGGTACCAGGAGTGGTAACGTCAGACCAAAGAGCGGGAGAAACGGCGGCGTGGAGGTTCTGCGGTCCACTAGATCATTTGAAGGGATACCTTCAAAGCGCTACGGTTGGAACTAATTGTTGTTAATGGCAATAATGAGACAGCGTGCGATCTTTACTGTTCGGTCCAATTATTTGATTGGGAAGAATGTAGTACAACAGTAAAGTATTTTACTTCTGACATAAACGTGTTTTCTAGTAGAGACCTCCTACTAGTCATTCTGTGATAGACTGTGCTGTGAGTAGCGTACATCGTTGTTATACTTGTCATTGTTGTTAGTTAGCCTTAATAATTTGAATATATATAAAGAGTCATTATCATTACACTATACATCCAATAGGCAACATAAAATCAGTTTATGGTAAAAAATCAAAATTATTTTAAAACTTAATAAAGATCTCATGGATGTCAAGAAAATTGATAAAGTAGAAGATAAAGCTGACAAATGAAAAAGTAAATAGTATCTCTTAATAAAATAATGCAAGATTACAAAAAACTGCAAATACCATAATAACATTCTATTTTGATATATTTATGTATAATAATGTATAAAACTATTTATTCTTTTAATAATACGTGATTTATAGTATATCGTTTTAAGATTTAACACGATGTCGTAATAAATGTTGACTTTTATTATCTTAGGTGCTTTACCTATATTATATATAAATTCAAGTTTGTGGGGCAATTTTAGTCTGTTCCTTTTCTTCATCCAAAGTTTTGCTTCCTGCTTTTTAGTTTTATCACTTTCTGTAGCTATGCCTAACAAAAGTCCTATGTATAAAGTTGGTAAGTTATAATATAACTTTTCATTTATCAATGGTTTGGTTAAATAGTAGTAAATTTGTAGAACAACTTTTTTTGAAATTTATATCTTTGTTTTTTGCTATGATGCTCCATTATTTTATTATAAAAAAGTTTTTGACACTTATTAAAAATAAGTTCTTTTAATTTTGATATTTTTTTTAATTGTGGAGGAAGTTTTATTCTTTGCTGTGATAATTTAAATTTTTATAAAGTATATTGTTTTATATACATTTTGTTGACGGATATTTCCTTTAAAAGTAAAACTGTTGCTATACTTAGATACTTTGTTTTATGTTTAGTACAAATTAAATTTTTGTTATCAAGTATAATGGAATGAATAAAAGCTTTTGCTTATTTTGTATACTTCATAGTAATGTATACCTCACATAAATTTCTTAGTCGAAAAGCTTCTTTTAAATAGAGACTAACATATGAGCAAACTTCTTACTCTGCAGCTGACATGAGTCTTGCCGAGTTTGGCAGAAAAGAAATCATGTTAGCTGAGAATGAGATGCCAGGATTGATGTCCCTCAGAACTATGTACAAAGACTCTCAACCATTAAAAGGAGCGCGAGTCGCTGGTTGCTTGCATATGACTGTTCAAACTGCTGTCTTGATTGAAACATTAACTGCTCTTGGTGCAGAGGTAAGTTTAGGATCTACTTGAAAGTGAAATTATGACAATTTGTAACTTTAGGTTCAATGGTCATCTTGTAACATTTTCTCGACACAAGATCATGCGGCAGCTGCTATTGCTGCTGCAGGAGTTCCAGTTTATGCTTGGAAAGGTCTAACGGAGGAAGAGTATGTCTGGTGTATTGAACAGACTCTTGTCTTTCAAAATGATAAACCACTAAATATGGTATTGTTATCTACTGAATATTCGTCAAATCTTTTCAACTGAATTTTAGATTCTAGATGATGGTGGAGATTTAACTAACTTAGTACATGAAAAGTATCCACAATATTTAGATGGAATTCTTGGTTTGTCTGAGGAAACTACTACTGGTGTTCATAATCTGTATAAGATGAGTAATAAAGGAGCTTTGATGGTTCCTGCGATCAATGTGAATGACTCTGTGACCAAGGTGAGTTGTGAATTATTTTCATGTTCAGATATTTTTCAACTAAAAATCTCTGATTTGCTCATAAAGTGTTGAAATTGAAACTTTGACATTTTGACAGAGTAAATTTGATAACTTGTATGGTTGTCGTGAATCTTTAGTTGATGGAATCAAACGAGCCACTGATGTTATGTTGGC
This sequence comes from Pegea sp. RAD2-039, assembly GCA_034620365.1. Taxonomy (NCBI): domain Eukaryota; kingdom Metazoa; phylum Chordata; class Thaliacea; order Salpida; family Salpidae; genus Pegea; species Pegea sp. RAD2-039. Next base: position 195,461 of record JAQGEQ010000179.1, on the reverse strand, counting down.
AGGTTTGTTATTAGAACAAATCATTTTCTGTCTTGTCAGTATTTGTAGTGATATGAAACATATTTTTAGGAAAAGTTGCAGTTGTTGCTGGATATGGAGATGTTGGAAAAGGGTCGGCTCAATCTTTGCGAGCATTTGGATGTCGAATAATTATTACTGAAATTGATCCAATCAATGCTCTACAAGCTTCAATGGAAGGTCAGTTTTCGAATTCTAATTTTCATCAAATGATTGCTTATCAAACAAAAGCTAGCTGACGTTTATATTAAAAAAAAATTTGCAAACAACTTGGCACTTATTAACTAGAAGTTTGTTTTTATTGTAGGTTATGAAGTAACTACTATTGAGAAAGCAGCGCCTCAAGCAAACATCATTGTTACTGCTACTGGTTGTGCTGATATTCTCACACCTGAAGTTTTATCATCATTAAGAAACGATTGCATCGTTTGCAACATTGGTCATTTTGATTGCGAGATTAATGTTGCTTGGTTGAATGAAAACTGCGCCAAAGAATCGATCAAACCTCAGGTTTGTTGATTATTCAAAAAAATGTAGAATATCCAATCTGAAACTTCATCGATGTGATCATTTTCATTTGGATTTCTTTCTTGCTTTTTAGGTGGATCGCTACACTTTGAAATCTGGGAACCACATCATTCTTCTAGCTGAAGGTCGCCTTGTCAACTTGGGTTGTGCTACTGGTCATCCAAGCTTTGTCATGAGCAACTCTTTCACTAATCAGACGTTAGCTCAAATTGAATTGTGGACTAACAATAAAGATTATTGTCAATATAAAAAGGGAAAAGTTTACATGCTCCCTAAAAAGGTAAGACTTATTTATCTGAAATACTGTGAAGTATTTCAACTGAAGATTTATTGCTTTGTCATTGGTTGCTTAGTCTTTAGGCGTCTAGCTCCAACAGCAAACTACACAAACGTAATTTAATCATATAATTGTTTAAACAACCCAGTGTTTGCTTCAAATGATAACCACAATGTTTATCTAGTGCTTAGCCATCTCTTGCTGTGAAGAGAGCTCTGTTAATAAATCAACAATAATTACTGTTCTTACATTTGTGGATTTATAAGAAATTGTTTCTGTTTTGCTGCAGCTACATTAAATGTATTTTATCTTTACAGCTTGATGAACAAGTTGCTAGACTTCATCTTGAACACGTTGGTGTTGAATTGACAACACTATCTGATAAGCAATCTGGTTATCTTGGTGTTGCATCTGCTGGTCCTTTCAAACCAGATCATTACAGATATTAAATAACAATTTGTTACTGTGTCTAAAGATTTTTGGTTCTTATTAATGCTTATTCAACTTAATTACAAGTAATTTAACTTAATTTTCAACATTATCGTGAAATATTTTCATAAAACTATTGTGAATTATTTTGTTCAACAAACTTGAGTTTGAAATAAACAATTTTTGCTGATACCTTGCAAATTTTCTCATAGTATTTGGTCGTTCTGATTTATTATTTTAGTTTGAAGGTTTACAAGGTTTCAAAAATATTCAGAAATCTGTTTTAGGCCTGACTCAGCATTCTAATGCCATAACTGCAGCTTTGCATATTTGATAAGTGTAATCTGCAAACAATTTGGTGTTTTATGTAACATGTCACAACGCCCAGTTGAAAAATAAGTTACCTGCTTAAACATTGACTTTGCAGAATTACAGCATTTGAAATTGATCAAAACATCACATTTCTGGTCTTATCCTAGAAAATTAATAAATTTCAATGATTTGATTTCAACATGTTACCATTACTAAAAGTTGAAATTAACTTTATTAGTTATAATAATTTTTTTGGAAATGAATAAAATTGCAGTGGTAGTAAACCAAAAGTAAAATATTTTTTTCTTAAATTGAACTTTTTAGTTTTAGTTGTCCCCTTTTCCAGGTGATATTTGCGCTAAATGATTAAGTTTTATAACACGAATTCATTTAAGGTTTCTGCATCAATATTTTAAAGCCACAGCTGTTTTGTTGACTCAATTTTTTTATTTGTCAGTTAATTATTCAAATGTTTACTTTTGGCTTTAATATTTGCAGTTGTTTGTTAAATAGAACATCCATTAATTGAATATCGTTCAAAATTTCAACTAGTATTTGAACTAATTCTGCTGATCATTATTAAACATCGTTTAATTTTTGAAAACGTTTTAAACTTTAAAAAATGTTTTTTGATGATTTTCAAGCTTGTTCAACCTCAAGCAGATCACGAATTACTTCTATCATTCCAAAGCACAAAGTTCAAATACAAAGTAAGATTTGATCTGCTAGTTTTATGATTTTTAATTGAGATAAAAGTTACAGAAAGCTCAAAACGTTTTGGGTTGAGTGTTTTTATAAGGCTTAAAGAAAAGATTTATGATTACAAATTTAATTACAACGATTTTCTTTGTAATAATAAAACATAAAAAATAGGTAAATCATGTCGCTTATTTGTACAAACACACTTCAACATTTTATTGTAATAACTTTGAAAAAACAGTTTGAGTCAACAGAATAAACAGTAACTTACATAATTGAAAATTGTAATATATTCAATTTGAAGCAGATGATAGTTGCTTTCATTTATACTTAACATTAAACAGAACTATTTTATAGAAACATGATATTTAAAAGCAGGATTTAACTTTTTTTGTAAACTTATTTTGTTATTGAAATAGTTACAGAACAAAAATGATTATCACAAAAATAACTTTAATTAACCGAAAAATATTCAAGAAATGACATTTAATTAATAAAAATTTACAATAAAAGTTGTTCGCATTTCGTGCTTTTGAACACTGAAACTGTAAACTCAGTAAAAGAACAAGAAAGTCAAGTCTTAAAATTACATCTCCATCATGAAACTTCTTGAAGTCACAACTGTTAGAAGGACTTTACTAGCCTCAGTTTAGAATTATTATCTTGCCTGTGTTATACCAATAATATTTTACAGATTTTCTTATTTAGTAGATGGACAAATAGATTGGTTGTTAAGCTTCAGCCAGTAGCAATTCACGATCGCTTTAAAGATTATAAAAATGCTGATATTACTTTCATTTTCAATAGAACTTTAGTTATACTGTTTACAATTTTTGTTTGGCTTGAATTGTTTGATTAAATTCAACTTAACTATCTGGAAAATTGATCTAAAATAATTTTTTGAATCTATAAAAACTTAGGATTACTACTTTATCACATTTTCATAACTTTATCAAGCTTTTTGATAACCTTTTATTATCGCTATATGCCTCGTCCATTGAACACAGAAGCTGTTTACATTTGTAAAACTAAAAAAAGTACTAATACACATCAAAGTATTAAGAAAAAAAGTTAATTGTTTCAATCAAATTTGAAGTTAATTTTAGTTTTATACAAATTTACTGAGTTTTTTTCACTGAATAATATTTGAAAATTGTTATTTTATGTTAAAAGATAAAACGATTATAACGTTATAAAGATAAAACAAAGTTTATTAGGAATTTATTCATAATTAAACGTGGAATACTGTTTCTCAAAGTTGTAAGGTTACAGAAGCTAAAAAATACCTAAATAATGAAATAATTGAGCTACAAAATGAAATAGAAAACATCTTTTTAAGAAAATGGTTCTTTTAAAAGCCTAATGTATGTTTTCTTAAAGTATTTTTTGAGGTTAACCGTCATTTGTCAGTTCTGTAATCACACCATCATCTCCTGATTATTTCAAAATAGAAAGAAAGGTGATTATAAATAAATTAATCCATCAAAAGGATGGAAATGGGATTAACAATTTGTGAAATTCCTAGTGAAAGCTCACCTTTCTTAGTATTACAAGTTAGTCTATTATTTAAATTAAAACTGAAGTTGAAAAAACAACAAAAAACAAGATGAAAATCATTAACTAATTATTCACTAAGTTTAATCAGAATCAACAACAAAATAACAAAATTGCATGGCATAAAAATGAATAATATCTACAGAATTATTCAGAAGTCAATCAGTTTTTTGATTAATTAATTAGATTCGAGATTTAAAAAGTTTAGTTGATAAAAGGTTTATCAAAAATGAGGAAGAAAAATTTGAAATTAAGAAAGATAAATATAAAATATCTAGAATGAAATGAAAAGTAGGTTAAATAGGCACAGATTAAATAAAAACCAAAAATAATTGTCGAATCAATTGAATTGTTGGACTAGCTCATAATCTCGAGGTTTTGATTTTTCCAAAATTTTTATTTGTCAAGTTTGACATAATTTTGGTAATATGTTTACATTCATTACGATTCACTTCTAACAAGCGTTGTTGATCGTTCATTCGAATCAAATTTTTGCTCGTCATTAAGGTCTAAAAAAGTTTATTCAAGATTTGAGAAAATCCTAAAATTATATTTTTACTCAACTTGTTAACAAAAATAATTCTAACAAAAAGTATTTAAGAGGATTAAGTTGTTTATCTGAAAAATTACCTGTAATGAGAGATTTTTGGCGAAATATTCGACTTTTTTAAACACCTCTTCTTCAAATACATTATCAGCAAATATTTCTGACACTAAACCGATCTCTTTTGCTTCTTTAGAATCTATTTTTTCACTAAATAGGAGAAGTTTGCTTGCCTGTAAACCAAACCACAAATAAAATTATCTAAAATAACAAAATTGTGTAGCTAAAAAATAGCAACCTTAGCAAAACCCATAATTCTTGGAAAAGTGTAAGACGAACAAGCTTCTGGGATAATACCAATTTTGGAGAAAGGTGTTAAAAAAGATGAAGATGAAGTAGCAAATACTAAATCACAAAAAGGCAAAATTGTTACTCCAACTCCAACTGCTGGTCCATTTACTGCAGCAATCAGAGGTTTAGGAAATTTAATCAACGTGTCAACAAATATTCTGTGAAAACATCAAAAAGATAAAGTAACTTGAGGGAACTTTAGATATAAAAAATTTTGAAACAAAAATGAGAAATATAGTTAGACTTATCTAATAAAAGAAACTAACTGGAAATTGAGGATGTTAGGTTTCTGTTTCGATTTTGCTCCTTCGAGGATTTCGTTTAAATCAGCTCCAGAGGTAAAGTACTTTCCAGCACCAGTTAGAACCACAAGCTTCACTTTCTCATCACTAGCTGATTGCTCTAAGAGCTTAGCCAACTTTAAATACATCTAGAAATAATTAACAACATTTATTTTCATTTTCTAGCTACTTTTTGGTTACATTGATGAGTAATTAGTTACAATTATTTATAATATTTATATAAAATTGATTCTTACTTGAGTATTGATACTGTTAAGGCTTCGTGGTCTGTTCAAAACTAGCATATTATAACCATCAAAATGTTCAACTTTAATTTCTTCATTAGCCATTATTTTACTTTTAATTCTAAACAACTTATTTTATTCTGCAGTTGAAAAATATTTTAAATAACATCAAAGAAATAGATAAAATATAAATTATTGAAAAAATACTCAACAAAATAACAGTCTTATCAGTTCAAAGTTATTTATATGATTACAAAACAAAATAAACACTGATATTTGCTTTTTAATCAGATCCAACTGATTTATAATGTTCTGAAAATTATAATTTCTTTTAAAGAAGTAAAAACTTAAAAAATTATAGTTAGAGTTATCTGAAAAATCTTGAATATTGTTGAAGAAGTTGAAATACTGAGAAAGAAATTGAAAGTTTTTAAAACATAAAAGTCTAGGTGACAAAATTGCCGAAACTTTATAAGGTTCCATCAGATAAAAGGAGACTACATTCAAGTATTCCTATTTTTGTTTTTCTTGGAAGAACTTCATGACAGCATTTATACAGTCATCAGAAGTCCATCTTTCAACCAATCGATCACATTCAGCTATATTCACTTTGTGCAGAAGACTCCTTTCAGGATCTCTCATCAAACTTTTCGAATACATCAACGACTGCACGAGGTAGAAACAGTTTATAAATATCATATTCATCTAAAAATGAGATAATTACCTTAGCGGGTAATGTTGCCATCTCTTTCAGAGCAGAATCAACATCACAATTAAAAGAAGAATCACAAAATAGCCGCGTGACTAACCCACAATCAAGAGCTTCTTGAGATGTCATTTTCTTGTTAAACAACATCATTTCACAAGCCTAGAAATCACCACAGATTTGTATATCGAATCCAAACAACAAACAGTTTAATGATTAATCACAATTTTCAAACCTTTGCATGACCCATGATTTTAGGAAAAGTATATGATGAACAACCTTCTGGACTTTGACCAAGTTTTGAGAATGGAGTTGAAAAAGTTGCTTTTTCACTCGCATATACAGTATCAAATAAACCTAAAATCGTCACAGCAACTCCAATTGCAGGTCCGTTCACAACAGCTATTAGAGGTTTAGGAAAGTCAATGTAAGCACTCACATACCGTCTATAAAATACAAAGTTTTTTGAAATAGATTTTACAACAAAATATAACAATAAAATTTGAAGTTATTATTCAAACTAAGTATTGACATTTTTAAAAGTACAAAAAACAACCAACCTCAAAAGTTCTCCAGAATCTTTTGCTATTTCATGCATTTTATCAGGAGTTATAGACATAAAGTTTCCTAAATCATTGCCACTACAAAAATAATCACCAGCACCAGTTATTACAGTAAAACTATTTGAATCAGTGCCAGCCTGACCAAGAGCTTTTATTATTTCTTCATACATCTGTAAATGACCAAAAAATGAGAAACATATTTCTAATACAAAATGAAAAAGTAATTGATATTAACATTTTAGTTTTGTTGCTTAGTCAGATTAAATTTATATTAAATAAAAATGAAACTGAATAATAAAACTTAATGTTACTTCTCTAGTTATTGCATTTTTCTTAGTTGGTCTATTGAGCATAATCTTTGTGTAATTATCCTGATGTGTAACTAATAAGTTTTCAAACTTATTTGAGTCACCAGAACTAGATTGTTGACTATTACCACCTTCAGCTTTTAAAAGGTCATCAACAATTTTGATATATTCCAATTTAGCATCATCCTTTTATTAAAATTACAAGTAGAAAAATATTTGCACCAAATTACAATTGTGATTAATTCAACTTTTGTATTCATTTTTTTACATAGAATTATAAATTTTTAAGAATTCATCAAAGATTTGTATAAAATTATCAAACTCACATTTGACATGGTTCCAAGATTTTTCCAAGCTGTCCATTTAGCACTAGCAACAAAGTTAAAAGCACTTGGTTTTGAAGTTGTGTTTTCTCCACTATTTGCCTAAAAAATTACATAATTTTAAAAAGTTTATAACAACTTAATCAAAAATGTTTTTACTTCAAGTGTTTCATCTTCAGCCATGCATTAAATAAATAAATAAAGATTAAAATGTTATACTTGCCTGTTTGAACAAAGCATACATCTTTAGCTTAATTTCGTTGCCAGGATCATTTTTTAGATTATTGAGATTTGATTTTGCAGCTACAAACTTCTCATCAACAGATATTAGTCTAATTTGCCGGTGTAATAAAGACCTTTTTCTATTTTAAAGAAATTAAAGCATAATTATTATTTCATTATAAATCTTTCAATATTAATTTTCTAAAAATTTATGGAATAGAAAAAGATTAAAAAACTCACTCTAAACTATTTTGCAAATTTCTGGATAGAATTCTCAACATCTTAAACCAATTGCTTTATAAAGGAATACTTTGTTTATGTAAACAAATGATTATATATTTTATATAAAAAAGCTAATTATTACAACAATATAATAATAAATTATAAATGAAAATTTTTTATATACTTTTCAAGACAAATATGGGAAAAAATAGCGTCTAAATATGTTTTTTATTTTTTGTAGTATTTATTTATCAGTCTGCTTTAACAAAAAATCGAAAATACACGATTAAGGTTATAATAAAAAACATGGACAAAATGTCTAAAATAAAATCTGTTGAATAATCCAAAAATGTATGACTCAGAAAAACTTAATCTACATTAATTTTTTCAATGATTTTTGAGCCTTTAAAAGGATAAAATTAATAATCTTATTGTCTAATCTAACTTAATCGTTCGGATTAAAGCTTTAACGATATAGCTGTAAAACCAATAAAAAGCAACTTAACTCAAATGAAGATTGTTACAAATGACTGAAGATATCACTGAGTTATACATACGCCATTGATAGATTACGATAAAATTTACTGATGAAATACTGATATATGCAGATAAAGTACGAAACTGTGAATAATACTGCAATAATTATTAAAAAAAAAATATTCCTTGCAATAAATTTCTATGGCAAACTGCTTTTTTGAATGGTTTGTAAATTTTACTTTATTTTATAAGAGACAAAAACACGATGATAACCTTGACCAGTTTTATTGCTTATAAAAATTAATTAAAAAAGTAAAAGTAATTACTTATACTCTTTCACTTCAAAGTACAGTAAATAGTATTTCATTATCACCTGCTATTTGTAATTAAAGTAAATTCGCGTACCAAAATATTTCATTGGATTAACTTTCTTAGCAGTCGATTTTATCATAATGAAGCCCAATAAATTAATTCAAATATCTTTCTTCACCAAGTTTTACTAAATATTCCTTCTAAATATCAAACATAGAAATTACATAAATCGAAAAACTTTTGAAGTTTTTATTTTTACCTAATTTCCTAGGTCAATTTAGAAATTTGCTATAGCCTGATGTCTAGTAAGCTGACAGAAACTTTGGCTTCTAATACTCCCAAAGCTAGTTAAAATTTCTTATAGAAGAACAATTTTTGCTAAAAGCTTAAATCGATCTAAAAACTTCTCTGTCAACAATATATTCAATTCAATTTTTTAATATTGCGTTTAATAGCAAGAGTGCTGAGTTTTTTAAAAATTACATATTTCTTACTAATATAATTGAGCTGAGTAAAATACATTTATTGATTAATCTTTAAGCTATTTTTATTATAGCTTGCTTGACCTTGCTGATCAACTTTAATAACTTTAGTATTTAGATATTTAGAAGTAGTTATGTTTATTCTAACATTTGTTTCCTAATAATTTTGTGGGCGAGCAAAATAGTTGCAAAAGCCTATAAAAATTTTTATATTTTTTAGAATTTATCATAAAAAACGTGTCAGTTTTTGTTTGAACTTCTAAAGTTTTAATAATTATTATTGAACATTTTTAAGGCTAAACTACATTATTTTATTCCATCGTTATTTGTCTTTTTGAGGTAAAAAAGTTTGAATGTTAATTCTGATTGTTTTGAGAAACTGCTAGTTTTCAAAATAAATTTGATTTGTAAAGTTTTTGGGTATACCAAATTTTATCTAAAACTTTTTTGTTTTAATAATTTAAAGATATAATTATTTTTTTGTTAAATTTTGCCTTTGCAAAAAAATTATTTCTTTATTTAGAAAAATTTCATTCGGCATTTCAAGCACTGTTCTATATTCGTAGTGAGTTGAGCAAAAACAAAAACAAAACATAAAATCTTATTTTGCCTTTTTGCGGTATATATTTTTCACTCTAAAAATAGATAATACAATATAATATTTTGTTCTCTAATGTCATGTAGATTATTAAAAACTATAAAGTTATTATTTAAGTCTAAACTTTAATTTTTGTTATATTCTATATATTTAATTTCTATTAATACCTATATTTACTTATGTGCATTAGGCTTATTTAGAATGGATTTCTTGCGTGACTTGATTAGGTAAATAAATACTTTTCTCCGAGAAGTTCCTTCCTTGTATCTGTGCGCCGAGGCACCATCTTCTCCGTTCCAGGCCTCCATAAGATAATCAACATCTATTTTTGAATAACTTATTTCTTATTGATACAATTTTTAATCTTTAAGTTGACTTGAGTAAATGTGTGTAAAGAGACTAGTTGTATTGTAAAAAATCGTAGTAATTTATAAAATTTTGTTTTGTTACTATTTTCTTCAGAAATTTTTGGAAATCAAAAGCTTTTTTTTTGTGTATGTTTTCTTATTGAATTGTTTAAAATAAGTTTGTTTTAGTTTTATTTTTTTAACTGGCTATAAACAATAAATTAAAATCTATATACATAATTATAAGTATGTGAACTAAATAACTAACTATAACTGCTTTATATTCATTTTACTTAAATTTAGAGCTTTGTTTTTTATGGTACATAGTATTATGTGTGATCCTTTATATTGCGCCATATTTGTTGACAATCATGGTAGTAGTTGTAACTTCCATTTATTAGTCATCATTGTTTTTATAAAATTATTTTTCTTTTTTTACTAAATATCTAACAGATAGTATATGTACTATTTATTGATTGAATCTTTGACTTGTTTTTGCTGCTTTATTTTGAATATGAACTTTGTTTTTTAATGTTGTGGTTAGTTTGAAAATATGAAGTCTTTATTGAATTTTTTATGGTTTCTTTGATTTTTGATTTCTAATGAGCAAGATATATTTTAAAATGTATATTTTTGTTTGTGAATTGCCAAATTCTTTATATTAACATTTTTTATTTCAGTTTTTGGTGTTGTGATTATCATCTTTATTTTTATTTAAGATTATTTGTATTTTTGTTTGAGAATTGATTGTTTTTAAGTCAATATTTGCATACAAAGTTTGTTATGTTTTGATGTTTGCCATAATATCTAAAATTTTAGATGAAAAATATAATAAATTAATTATTTGTTTTAAGTTTTATCAAAGCTATTTTTATATTTCATACATACATACATATGTATATAATATATATGTATATAATTTCAATTTGTTTTGTATTACTAACTAATTTGCTTATGTTGCAAAAAGTTGTAACTTTAGTGCTTTGTTTATATTCTTATGTGTTATATTAAAGTTTTTAGTAAAGCAATGATTACAGTAAATTTTTATAAAACTATATATATATCCTAATAATATTATTAAATGAATCAGTTTGTTTTTCTTAAGTATTCTGCTAATAATAGCTTATTATCATTTATTATGTATATTTTTAGTTCTCTCTCTATAAATTTGATTTATAATTCATTCTTATAATTAGCTATTTGGTTTTATGTTTTATATATTGAACAAATAGTTTCTTTATTTATTTTTATATTTTAAATTTAACAATTGGTTCTTGTCGAATACATATTAAATATTTATTTATTTTCTTTCAACAACAAAGAGTAAATATTTTTTGTTAAGTAAATGATCAGTAAATGTAAAATTTAAATTAAAGTAATAGAATGTTTTTAAATGGAAGATAAAAATAGTTTCTTTATTTTATGCTGCTTTATGTATGGTTTTAATATTTTATATATTAAATAATTATTAATTTTATACTTATATATTGTAAATTTTAAAGTAGCCATTTTTTACTTATAGATTATTCTAGTAACTTTTTATCTTATCTTTTTCAGTTGTAATTGCGTTAACATATCAAACTACTTAAGGCTAGACTTAAATTGAAGTAGTTAAAAATGGATGATTTAAAACATCAGGTCATGATCAATCAGTTTGTTTTGGCTGCTGGTTGCCTTTCTCATGAAGCTAAAAGTTACCTCAAATCTTCCCATTGGCAATTTGAGGTAATGTAAAAACATTTATAACTTGTTATTAATTTGATTTTTTACAAATGTTGTGACTTATCTTTAGGCAGCTCTAAGTTCTTATTTTGGAGAGTCTGGGATACCTCATCAACATAATCAGCACCCTGTATGTAATTTTAACTGATTTTTTTCATTTTTTAAACATTTATTTAGTGTTTTAAGAATTAGATTCTCCTTGAAAAATAATTGTAATAAATTTTGTATAAATAATTTAAATCTTATCTAGAGCATTTAACTTCAGAGTAGTGTAAGCTATAAATATTTATTTATATAAGTGTCATCTTAGGCAACTTAATTTTCTTAAATTTAGATATAAGCTGCAGTTAAAAAATGTCTTTTGTCTTTTATATTCTAATCAATATTCAATTTAGAACCGACCACCAGCAAATACACCAGCAACTCCTCCTGCCTTCCCTGAAACTCTACTCTCATTTGCTAAAATGAATACCAACGAAGGATCTTTCCAAACAATGAACCCATCCAACGCTAGTGGCGCCCAGAAATGTAAATTAGTCAGACCTGATCCAAGCAACACAGGAAAAAAAACTGCGTTTACCACTCTTTCACCTAACAATAACAGATCATGAAAGACTTTATATAAATAGCTTGTGTAAAATGCACAGAACACTTGATGATGGCAAAAACCATTAACTGTACGAAAGCAAACTTGTGATGAATATTTTGCTTAGAGTATGTGGATTGTGAATATATAGGTTCGTCACCTTTATTACTTACTTAAAATTTCAACACTCATGTTTTCATTTTGTAGTGGCAATTGTGAACTTTTGAACCGTGTTATTACTGGTAGTTAATTGGCAAATGGTTAAAATTTTGCTATGTTTGTAATTTTATCGCTTTTTCAGTCTTAAGGTTTTATTTGAAATTTTAGTTGCATAACAACTAGAGTTTCACTTCATTCAATGAATTTGGATTTTAAGTTTATTAAATGTTTCGTTTTTGATGTTTGACTATTTAGCTGACTTGTTTTATGAAATTTTGTTGAAGTCTAAGCAGCCGGCAAACAGTTTTTTGATTGGCTGAGTTAGATCTATCGGTTTTTACAGAGAAGATTTTAATTTGGATAAATTTATTTTGAAATCAAAGCGATGTTTTAAAGTTAATAACAACAAGTTGACTGAAAGATACCATCAAAATCTTTGCCAGTCTGCCACATTTCTTTGTTTTAACTTTTCATTCTCTGGTTGCTGATATTTCGGCAAACTTTTTCATTTGTGTTTACAACAGTTTTCAGTTTGGTTTACACGATGCTGCCGTGTTTAGTTGTTAATACATTTCTCTTGGATATCTTCATCACGTAACAACAAATGTTGTTAGTTTCTTTTATCACGACCAGTTCAGAAATAATCTACAAGCTGTTAATTGGTTTTAATTACAGCTACTTTCAACATTTGTATAATATTTTCTACATCACTTATAAAGCTTCTAAAAGCCGCTTTTATTCGACAATTTTGCAAAATTGGACCGATTCTAAGTGACGCATAACTACTATCCGATTATCTTTAAAAATAAAGCGTGCAACTTTTAATAATGTACTAACTAAATAAACACTAGAATGCACAGTTAATAAAAACTTACATTTTATGTAAGATTGAAAATTTTTTTCTTACTGAAGCTTATAAACTTGAAAGTTTTCAATCTTGCAAAAATTGAATACATTTATGCTAAAAGTTTATATATTTGGCGCTGTGTTATTTATCACAAATGAAGGTTACGAGCTTTTAAAATACAGAATAAATTACTTTGTCTGATATAACCCACAAACCTTTATTTCGTTGAAATCAAATGCCAAGTTTTCCTAGATGATTAGATAACTAAAATAATTATTTTAAAATGTGTGGCTTCAAATGATAAAATGGGATTAAATAGTTTTTAGTAATAAGTAGCACATGTGGAAAATAGGTATTTCATGAGCATATGTTTTTAAATATATAAATATGTTGTTTTTTACAATACAATTATAACGCTCATTGTAGAATTGGTTTATGAATAGCTTGCATAACTGTTTTATCGATATTTCAACTCAAACATTTAAGATGTATTTGAAAATAAGGTTTTTTAACCAATTTATTTGTTGAACTTTTTTAAGAGCTGTTAATTCAACTGATTTTATCAGTTACAATATCAGTTAGCAATATTTAGTTAAGTTCTAATTTTGAATTGTTTCAAATGACAGATTTATGAATATAATCTTAGTGTATTTTTATATTAAAGAAAAACTAGATCTGAAACTAAGTTTGAGATTAACTCTCGAAGCTGTCACATCTTTTGTCAGACTATTTTTAATGAACTCTTGTTTTAGACATTGATTGGGGAAAAGGAGAAAATAATTATTTTAACAAATCATTTAATATCTTACAATAACAGTTTACATAACTCAGCATGTTTAATTTTTTTGTATATCTTAATTGTGTTTTATTAGCTTTAAAAATATCAGACTAGTATTAAAATAAGTTGTTAAAAAGCTCAGAATCATTTTTTGACTCTGTCATTAGGAAGCTGACATGATGTATGTAAATGGTCTAAACTTACCTAATTCAAAAGATATCTTTACATAAGCATATATCCATTAATATTTATACTTATATGCATTAAATTTTGTGTACTTCAAGTAATTTAGAATATTAATAAACACCTGAACGCTTAACTCATTTAAAATTCTCATCAAAATAAGTTTTTAGTTCCATGTGAAAAGTTGTTTTCTTTATTATTGCTCAATATTTCAAAATGTTTTGATAAAGAAAAATCGTTCTTTTTGTCGACAATTACATGCTACCATGAAGCATAGCAGTAAAATAAATTATTTTGATCAGCAAACAAGCTGCCATAAGATGGTTGTTATATTGCTTGCTTTATAAGCACTAAGTATCTTTAACCACCAAGAAAATTGTATACACAATATAAGTTTATAGAAGAAGTTTCTCTTTGCTTTTCATTGTAGCAGTCGAGAAGTTTTGCAGTTTATAGTAATAGTTCTACTAAATTTATCGTGAACTTTGTGTCATAAATGTAAATTAGGTCAATTTTATTCAAACGTCATTTTAAAGTATTTATAGGAAAAAAAAGTCATTTAATATAAGATAAAATTTGTTCAAATAATTTTATACCTAAAAAGTTTGGAGTAGATTACTGATAGCTTTCACAGGAAACTTTATTAACATCAAATTTGCATTAATTATTTAAATCATTACCTGAATTACATTTGATAGATCAAATTAAATGCTCTTACTAAACTCATTTTATTTCTACAAAACTCAAATAAATAGTAAACATTTTCATGTAAAACTACCAAATCGTATTAAAAAATGAAATTTTTATGAATTAAATACTAAATATTTATTACCTAATTATTACCTAAACTTAGTTTTTTTAAATTTCAGTCGTGAACATTGAATTTCAGCTTAATTCAGTTAATCGATAGTAATATGTTATACATTTAAACTATGAATTATTGCATCTATACAGCTTGAAAAATAACCACAGCCTTAAAATTTGATTTAAAAGTAACTTGATTATTTGATATACTTTATCATTTGTAAATGAAATAATTATCAACAACTAAGAGCAATAAATGTAAATCAACTTTTAGATTCAAGATCCTATTTTAGGTTTACAAAAAGAGAGATTGTTTCTGATAAAAACTAATCTGTTTGGATATCAAAGTAAATCGTCAAAATGTAAAATCGATACTGAATAATTATCACTTTTAGTTAAAAATCTGCTATTTTCAATTGCTTAAACATTATTCCTAATCACTTTTGTAAGTATATGCAGGAATCAAATTGTAAGTTTATTGATTAATTGTTACAAAAACTTTGTCGATAATTTGATGATGTGTAATTATATACTTTTAATGTATTATGTATCTTATTGGTATTTTATTTTGTATTCAATGAGATGATATTTCTAAGCATTAAACATTATGTTGTGCGTTCTATTGTTTTAAATGTTGGAAAGTTAAACTTTCTATGAATTTGTAAAAAAGCTCAACAAACACCAAAATGGAGATTTATGGAAAACTTTGATAAAAAACTTTTTATGCACAGTTAATAAGCAACTTTAAATTTACTGAGAATCAAGCTAACGTATTTGTAGTCTCGTTTTAATCAAAGTGTTCCTTATCACTGAGAGGATCTACTTAAAGCAAGAGATCGAAAATCAATCATTTTTTATTACCAAGAGATCATTGTTTAAAGTTTAACTGAAACGTTCACTGAGAAGCTAACTTCAAGACTTTTTAATAAAAATATTACATTTGATCATGATCATTTTTAGGATTGTTTAGTTATTATTGTTGAATAATTATAAGCAAATGATAATTAAAATAATAACCAGTCAGGCGTTTTCTATACTATTTAAAAAAATGTTCAACTTTGAATTGGCATTATAGGTAGGATAAAACTATTAGATGATCGAAATTACGTTACTGAAATAGGTTAACTGCTTTGAGTAGAACCTACAAGTGATTTTTTGACCATTTTTTAGCTTTCTAAATTTTTTCACATCTAAAGTTTGAGAAAAAGCAGGATTATTGGAGTCAAACCAGTTTTACTTTCTCATAACCAGTTGGTCACATAAGAATAGATTGTTTCATTTATGTTGTAAACTTTTTAAGTTGTTTACATAATTCATAAAGTAAATAATGCCCTTTAGTATAAATGTTCTTTTTATAAAGAAAGCAAATATTACTTATTTTTAGAATTTGTTAAGATTAAATCTTACTTTATAATTATAAATAATATCTCAACACAAATGATTTAACAGCTTGTAGACATTCTTCTTTTTCTAAATCACTCAATATTACCTAAATATTAAATAGTACTAATTATTAAATATAATTCAAGTTACATAAATAAGATGGCAAAACATGATTTGGTTTAATAATCTAATACGCTTTGCATAATTTTTCAACAAAATCAGATAAACAAAAAAGTAGATATTACTTGACACATTATTAGTTCACGAAGAAATAGGTAAATAAATTCAATATTTCTTCTAGAAACAAAAATAAACACTTTAATTGAATAAAATTCACATTTTATGTAATTATATACTGTTGAATTGTATGGGCACTCATGAAGTGCCATGTGTTACATCTATTTATGTCTGTATTTTCATCTACTCACGCTCTTTGCTTTTATTATATGTAAAAATTATGTGCCAGCAAGAAGTGCTCTATTAAGAGACTCTTATTTGCGTTTATTGTTGAAAATAAATAATCTTATCTCACAACCCTTCTATCATTCGCGTTTTTCGTGATTTATTGTTGTTATTTAAAGATCTTATTATCAAAAAATAAAAAGCTCCTTTTTGTGAAACTTTGAATAGTTGAAGATTAAATATTTTAAGGATATAAAAACTACTGTCGAAGTATTTTACTGCGCGCAACTACAAACAGATAAATGTTACATTTGTTATCCGATGAGATTTTACAACTCATACCACTAAACTGATCTAACTATCTTTTAGTTATAGGTTTAATACTATTTTAAGTAAAAATACTTAGTACGCTACTAGACGAAGACTTTAAGAGACAATATGCACAGATTACGATGAAGAAAATCGTCGCTTGAAACTTCTTTAAGATTTTAATAAATATTTTCACTGGTCAATAAATTTAATTGAAGCTAAGAAAGCAGTAGAATTTGTAAAAAGCATTTTTACATTAGTAAAACATAATTAGAAATTAATTAAACTGATTCAAAAAAAAACTTTTATAGTTTATTTGAACATTTAATAAAAAGTCAAGTTATTCTTAATATAATTAAACAAGTTTTTATAGTGGGAAGTATTTACTCGATACAAGCAAGTTGATAAAACTATATGAAACAATTACTATGAAAACTATAAATCATAATTTGGGATCAATTCAAGACAGTTGAAATTCACATCAATATTTCCAGAAATTTTTTGAGCAAAGGTCTCCATGAAGACAGCATAATTTTCATCTAATTCAATTTTTTCTAAAGGTCTATAAGAAAGTCTTGCATCTAATACTTTGATATTACGTTCTTCTAAAGCTGATAAACACGATTTATAATCAGAAGGATTACAAACCAACTGTTGGAAAAGATAATAGAATCAGTATTAGTCGATCTGATAACACCTCATCGTCAAACCTTTACTATGTCTCCTTCAATGTGAAATTCTTCAGCATTAACTTCTATTGCAAGATCGGTGGCAACTTCATCATCCATTACTTTACCTTCGAGCTTATTAGGAATATCAACAAAACCCTTACGTTCGAAATAATGGTCCCAGTTGAATGCTTCAGTCACGTTGAGGCGACTGCAAAGAACATTTTTTACAAAAAAGTTAAAACTTTCAGTTAAATGAAAGAAGTTTGAGTAATAAGATTGACAACATTTTATGAATTTTTTAGATCAAATTGAGTTTATGTATTTGTTTGTTATAAAATGAGAAGAGTTTTCGATGAAATTTACATTTTTGACCGCTTAGCTTGTTGTGAAATATTAGATCTAGCAACTTGAAAGTTTTTCGATTCACAGTTGATTAGCAAACAGATTCCAACTGGTCCATCCGCCATTACCATCATCTCTGTCAGCTTCTGAGAATGTAATAACAAAATGTAAGACTTTTTCAGATCTGTAGACTAAAAATAGTTTCAACAAACTACTTTGAACCTATTTAGAAATTCTCCGTAAAAAGATCCAACAAATTCTTTAAAACGTTCAAAGCACAATAGAAGAGAATAAATCAGAAAAAAAACTCGACTAAAATTGAAGTGTAAATAGAGGGTAACAGATTTGTAGAAATCTCAGTTAATTTTTCAGCTAATAACCTTTTAAACTTCAAAATTGTTTAGTTTGTGTAAAATACCAAAAGAAAACTGAGAAGTGGAAACTGTAGAAATTCTCAAAGTCTTTCTGTGCATCAAATCTAGTGCAAGCACTATACCTGAGTTTTCTAGATTTCTGTTTTTACTAGGAAAGGACTTTGAGAAGTGGAATACGACCTCATCTATTAAAACTAATAAGATACATAAAACAGGAACTTTAACAACAGCAACATGAGATATTGGTAAAGACTTATTTCAGTATCGTTTTCTACCAACTTTTAAACAACAGAAATCAGTTCATCAACAAGCAACTTTTAGCAACACTTAAGAGTTTTGAATTGTTTTTTGGAGTTTCTGTGCCCAGTTTTGCATCTTTTATGAGTCAGTTCCATTAGCATGAGGTATGTCTTCTCCAACAGTCGCATCGGTAAATCATTTGGTACATTTTCACGGTTAACCTCCAGGGTCTGGGATAATTCAAATCTATCTATCAAAACCAAGGCTGCCATCTTACAGTCTTTGTCTGCAGTACGTTACGCCAGTAAAACTTGGACTTTGTCTAAGGCTAAAAAAATAAACTTAACATCTTTTATTTCTGTCATCTTCGTCGCATATTTTTCATTTAGCGTGGAAGCAAAAGATCTCGAACAAGGAAGTCTTAAGGCGTACCGGTCTGACAACAATGTACACCAGGCTAAGCAAATGCTTAGCTGGCTCGGACACGTCTGTCGGATAGATGACGCACGGATCCCAAGGAGCCTGTTGCATGGGGAGCTATCAAAAAGCAAATGCAATATCAGCCGTCCCTGTCTTCGCTTTAACGATACTTGCAATCGCAATATGAAATCGCTCAACATCAATACCAGCAATTGGGAGGATATTACAGCAGATCGCTTCGAATGGTACTCTCTACTTCGCAAACAACTGAAGGAGAAAGAAGAAAAACCAGCTTTAAAAAAAGGAAAGAATCCCTAGAGGCTTTTCCTTTTGCACTTCATTGTGTTTTGCTTTATTAGTTCTTGTTCATCTCATTTTGTTTTGCTTTATTTTAATACCATCATTAAGAACATCCTACATGGCCGTTCTCAGCCGAAGCAGACCCCAACTATATTTTCTTTCAGTGAATAACAGTGAAGTCTATGATGGCTTCTTCAAATTTTAAATCTTGCAAAGCTTATTTCTGTGGTGGAGATTTTATTTGGATTAAACATAAAATAACTGAGATAAAAACTAGACAGTAAAAGAGAAAAGTAAAAACAAACAAAATTACAAACTGAAATTACATAATTACTATTAAAGCAGAAACATTTATTCAATTACTTCGTATTACTGAACATTTTTAATAGTTTGTAAGTTTATACAAAAGTGATTTATTATAAGACTGTTATATATCTCATTTTTTAATTCAAATATTCATCAATCAATATTTTAGAGATCTGCAAAAGAAAACAATTCGAGAAATGAATAAATTTCTTTTTTACCTTGCTAGGGTCCAAAGCTCGTTCAATTAAATCTTTTGGTAGACCTTCTTTTAATAATTCAGCAATCATCTTTTTAAGGGCTTGATTTTTAGTTAAATCAAACTCCAATTCACCAGTATTTGGAACTTTATATAAAAATATCTCATAAAATAATACATTATTAAAAGTTTATATATCTATAAAAACAAATCAACGAAAGTTTTTATATAAAAGCTCTTATAATTTAAATAAGACAAACTACAAATGTTCATTATCTAATAATAATTATTAATTTATTTAATTAATTAATTTCAACAATTCATAAAATAATAAAAATTCGCTAATAATACTCATTCTAAGAACTTTCAGTAACACATTTGTTCAACTATTATCGAAATTTTAAATGTAATATTAACTTCAACTTACGTCTAATGGCTCCTCTTAATCTACTTAATTGTCTTGATCGGATTTTTCCTGCTTCTTGTGCCTTTGCAGCACTTTGAGCTTTTTGCCCAGGATTAGTTCCATAAGATCTATTGATCAAAAATGAAGAGTTCCAAAAGTTGGAAGAGGGGATTTGGTCAAAAAAGTGTGCAGATGACGCAGAGAGTGTATGATTACTTTTTAGAATATTAAATTTGAATTTTTTTATTAAATTTAAACTACTTTTAATTATCATAATCAATTAATTTTTATTATAGATTGTTCTAAAAACATAAAAACATTAATCAAATGAGATATAATTTCTATTAAACTAGTTTAGACAAAAAGATTTGAAACAAAATAAATATAATAAATTGTTAGATTAAAAAAACAAATATATATATTAACATTTAGACTTTTATTATCATAGTACCCATTAAAATATTTCAAAAAACTATTAGAAGAAATTATTAAAAGATTTATTAGTCATGACTGAAAAATTGTTCTAATGATGGTATAAAATGTATACATAGAAAATATAAATTTCAAAGTATCAAGAAAAAAGGTATAAGCTTTCAAATAAAAAAACTTATATATCTTTAAAGCTATCTTTAAAACAATTGAATAGAACTAATACTTTTCATACTAAACAAAACATCAATATAATAAAATCATAAACAAATGAAATTAGTAAAAAAAACAATAATTTGAATTTAAATATAATTTATCTTATCAATACAATTTAAAATTGAAATCAAAAAGCAATTTCATGAAAAATATGCATAAATAATATATAAAAATTCGAATATTAATTTTTATAAATTATCTAAATAAAAGTTTCAAATTTAGGATTAGTAAATAAGATTTCAAAATAGTTAATAAATGTAATAAGATTTTTGATATGATTCACATTGTACAAAAAAACAACTTCAAAATTGTCCAATTTTGGGAATTTGAAAGTATATTTTGTTAGCCAGCAATATTCAACTTTATTATTATAAACTTTTAGTATTTTTATTTAAATTTTTATCTAAGATACAAATGTATAGTAATAAATTTAAACTTTAAATAATATAAATCATTTAGCTTAAAATTTTTTCTCAAGCTCGACCTTCAGCATTCAACAATTATTATAAAGTTTTTCAAATAATATGAAACGAGCACTCTAAATTACATTAGACATTTTATTATCTGCTAATTAATTAATTAACAATTTTTTTTCTTTATAGATTTACAATAGAAAAAAAAATTCAAGTCTACCTAGAAATTTATGTAAAAATATAGAATAGAACACTGCCTATGCTCTAAACTGTGAATTTTTCCTTTTTTTTAATATTATAATGATTCTATGTAATTGTTCACTGCTATATGCTTTGAGGGCTACCGAAATGCCATATGTTACATCTTTTGCTTTCTATATTTTTGACTAAATATATGTTATTTGTGAGAATGCGTGTTAGCGAGAGGTTCTCTCTTCAGGTACCCCCCTTCGCATTTATTGTAATAAATAAAAATCGCTGATAGTACAGCAGTTCAAAAACCTTAGCACTAGTATAATTGATGTATATTTTGTATCAATTATTAAGTTTAATTGCACTTAAAAATGTTTACTAAGACATTATTAATAAGATATTATTAAATCTTTTGTTTGAGTTGATTAAAAGCCTAAAGAAAAGTTGCTAATAAAGTAAAAGACGTTATTATTTGAAATTCGTTTTAAACTTTGAAACCGAAATAAAAAGTTGTAAAATATTTTATGAAAAATGACGATGCTTTCCAAGCAAATAACTTTTTCATATTATTATTTTCTTATTTGAAACAAGTAAAGCGATTTTTTTCAAATGTCAGAAATTCATTTCCCATAAAATATGTTGAATAATAGATATAAATTAGACAACGCCCTAAAACTTGTCGCGGTTTCATTCTAACTAATTTGGAGCAACCACCACAAATATGTCAGTTGACAACTAATATAAGTCTAGTATATAATCAAAATCAGAAAACTGAAATCAATAAAAAAATTTATTTAATCTATTTCTAAAAATTTCTAGTTTGTCTTTTCATTCAACAAATTTATTTAACCTTCTAGGACTTCTGTTTAAGCAAAAAATAATAATATATTTCACCTAATAGTTTATATCAACAAATATTTATTCAATAATTTAAAAAAGATTGTTGATAAAAAAGCAAACAGACCAATTTAAACAAATTTGATGAAACAAATCTAAAGTTAGAAGAAGTCTTAAGGTCTAAGTTGAAATTAGAAGCCAAAATTTCCAGTTTCATCAACTCCATTATATTGCTTTCAACAAGAACCATAAGTTGATAGTTACATAACGTTATGTGATTCCGATATTTATTGGACTACATACAAAATGATAACAGAATATTAAGTCTCTTTTCTCAAACTAATCTGATTCATAATTTGATTGTTTGTTCATTTCAGGTAAAGTAATTGATGAAATATCATCTTTAGCTGTTTCAATCAACTTTTCACGAACAATATCAGCAATAGCTCTTGATGTTCTTCTATCTAGAGCATCCAATCGATTCTTGATATCTCGTTTTAGATCCCAATCTGGCTTGCGAGGAGCTAATTTAAAGAGATCTACTTCATGGGCAATTGTTGGAACAGATTCCTGATGCTCTAGTTGATCCTGTTAAAAAGATCAAAATAAAGTTGTAGATTTTAAAGAACAATTAAACATATGTTGACATATTGAGTAATAAATATCTTTAGAATTTTACAAAGAAACAATTGAGATTGATATCTTCATTATATCAATTTACACTACAATGTTAGATTGTAAATTCAGAGTTATAAACAATCAGCTCAAAACTATAAAAGAATTTAAATAAATATCAGCTTAATCAAAGTTGAATAAATCTTGAAAACTCAAATAAAATTAAGTTTTATATTTACAAATATCAACCAACAAGCTTTATAAATAAAACAAATACTTACAGCAACATGCTTAGTTATATCAGATGGTTTAGCAGGTTCCACCTGGTTATCAAACTTTTCATTATCTGTGAAATAGCTTCGGAGTTTAAATTGAGGTTTAGGCAATGTATTGGGTCCTTCATCCATAGGAAGATTAGGATTATCATTTTCATTTTTTCTTTTCTTTAATGCTAGCAATTTTTCACGCCGTTTTTTGGCAACTTCTTCCATTTTACCAATATTATCTTCAGACATTTTTGAAATTTTACTTTAATCACTAAAATATAACAATAATCTGATAAACAATAAAGTTTTAAACAAATAAATAAATTTCTATCTAGGTAAATAAAAATTTGTAGAAACAACAGACCTTTAAATTGAAAAGATTGTCTAATATAAAAAAGAATGTAACATCATCATATGAAGAAAAATTATATAAAAACTAAACTTTTAATGTTTAAAAAAAATTAAATTAAGACTAAAGATTAAAATTATAATAAATAAAAATAATAGAATCATTTATAAGATCCTGAAAATTACAGTATATGCAGGAAATAATAAACAAAAAATTAGACTTAATTGGTAATTTGCTGCTAATGAAATAACAAAATAAATCACAAAATTTTAGACTTAAATTAATTATTCTTAGGCATTTAATAATAACACATAGAAAAAATATATTACTAGCATTATTATCAAACTTAGGATATATAAAACAAATTATATTTTTATTTTAAAGTAGAATAATTAAAATAAGTATAATAGAAGGTTTTTTCTCTGATCTTATATAAATACTTTAAAACTAGTAATTTAATAATCATCTTTATAAATTCTTCACCATCTTAAAAACAAACTTTCAATCTTTATAATATTTCTTCAATTACCAAAAAAATATTGAAAAGTCAGTTTAAGATAAATCAATAAGTTGAAAACAAATATTGAAAATTACTTTTATTTACTTTAATTATTATATATTACTTCAAGTTACATAAAAGTTTAAACTGCTAATTAATATGATAATTAACATATTTTAAATAACTGTAAGATAAAATTATAAATAGTAATCAAATAAATAAAAGCAAAATTTAACATTATGAAAACCAATTTATTCTTTTTAAATTGAAAAAATGCCTTTGTGCCTACAAAGCAGTTTAAAAAAATAAAACAACCATCTTTAAAAACTACACTGAAAATTGAAGAACTCAAATTTGAGTAAATCAAACAAAGTTGTACAATTTAATTAGTAGTAGAAAATGGTCGGTGATGTTCAAGAACTGTAATATTTAGTTTCTTATAATAAAACTATTTGTAAAATATGATTGCAAATATGAAAGTTTAAAATTTAAACCATAATATGTAACTTTGAAAAAAAAATTTTTATTTTTTTTCGAATCATTCCTTTTTTTTTGAAAAAATAAGCAGGCTTTTGCTAGGTATAACTAGTATATTGAGCATTTCTGTGAGAGGCTCTGCTTTAAATATTTTTAGAATTAAAACAAAGAAAGGATTCAAGACTTGTATACACGTAATACAATTTCGTTATTTATAATTAATTTAAAATTTTTATATCTATGTTTTCTTCTGTAAGTTTCCAGCTTCTTCTGTTAATAGAAATCTTTATTCTTAATTGTTTTTCTTTTACTACTTTCAGCTGTTACATCAAATTTGCACTTTTAAATATGTTTAGAAACAGAAACTTCTTATACTGCTTTCTTTCAGCTTTAAAATAAATCTTATTTTTAAAGATTATTCGACAGTCTAACATTCTATTGAAGTTAATAAAAATTCTTTAAATGTAAAAGAGGAAATCGAACTATTTTGTTAAAATATTTCTCTGTCAAGGCATTTTTTGTTATCTTTTGTATGTGGTTTTTTCTTTATTACACGTTTGCTACGCACGGTTGCATCTTTGATTCAATGTTGTTAAGTTAAGAATTTTGTAGGCTTAGGTTATCAGGCATAAATGCTTTTCATCGAATCTTTAAACAGTATTAGAGGCAGCTGCTATTATGAATTAAAGGTTTTGATTACTCTAACTATCTTAAGACCCTGCAAACAATCTATCACCATCTATTATTATTAATATTAAGAAGATCTATGCAATGAATTTACCTAGTTTCTTATGATATTAAAGTCTTTGTATTATAAATTTTTAACATCAATGATTACTTGAAACTTTCTGGCGTATAATTTTATGATATGTAGAAAACGGCGTTTTCTACCTTTTTATTTTCTGATCGTTACAATTTATTCAGTGAAAATTCAATTTTGTTTTATTGAATAGGTTTTAATTAAAGCTTTTATTCAATATTTTCATAGTATAGTGATTAAATGTGATTAAACATTTTTTTAATTATTTGTTATCTGAAAAATAGGAAATATCCTCAGCAAGTGATAAAAAGTTAGTTACTAATTTATAAAAAATAACGTAATATCAACTCAAAAGTGAATAATTCTAATAGAGCAATTCTAGGATTAAGTATTGAAACAAATGATAATATAATATCACTTCATTTGGTGAAATTACAAATTGAATTTTTTCAAAGATAACAGTAATTAAATTATAAAGCCATTAAAATTTTTGTTGGTTTAATTTCATGAAAATTGTCATTTAACTTCATAAATTGCTCTTAAAAAGTTACATCAACAAAAATAATATTTTGATTATTATATTTTTAAACACAAATTAATTATTAACTACAAATTGCAGCAAACATTTAACTCAATCAATAACATCAAAGTCAAAATGATTTTATTAGTTAACACCTTTTGTTCTTTTAGTATATGCTTTAAAATGTAAAAATCTTTTTTGAAGTTGTTTTTGAATAAGTTGCTTTCATTAGTGTAATAATTACTTTATTTAAATCTACAGAAAAAAAATATATTTTTAAATATAATGGAGCAATTAGACGAAAAAAAAGAATATTTATTTAAGGTGATTATTTTAAAAGTTGAAATTATAATAAAACGTCAAAATATTTTTCATTCATTAATAAAAAAGTTTAAAATATAATTAATTATCTATTGATATAAATCTTTACTTAATATTTTATATTTAGGTATAAACATCTGCTTAATACTTTTTATAGCTCTAAAAAGTAAAATATTAAATCACTTTTTATTACGACTTTAAAATAAAGGTTTTGGTTATTGGAGACCTTGGTGTTGGTAAAACAAGCATCATTAAACGATATGTACATCGAATATTTTCCCAGCAATATAGAGCTACCATTGGAGTCGACTTTGCTCTGAAAATAATAAATTGGGATGAAAATTGTTTAGTCAGACTACAATTATGGGATATCGCTGGTTGGTGGATCACTTTGTGACATACATAAAAATAAATTCCCCACAAGTTAAAGCGCTTTTTTTTTTGCATAGGTCAAGAAAGGTTTGGAAATATGACAAGAGTTTATTACCGTGATGCTGTGGGGGCTTTTATCGTGTTTGATATGAACCGAACTTCTACGTTTGAGGCAGTCAATAGATGGAAAAGCGATCTGGACAACAAGGTTGTGTTTGTATATGTAAAAATATCTAAAAGTAACTAAACAATGGTAAACTTAATAAAATGGAATGATTGAATTACAACTTACTGACCAATTCGACCAACTTAGGACTTAAAGATTCTTTTGTCTGTTAGTGAAGTCTTTTAATGTACTCATCTGAGTGATATATGAATGACAAAAATGTATTTTATACAAACTGTACATTTGGATTTCTTGAAGAATTCATTTTTTTGTCACTAGAACAGTTTTGGTCTAGAAATCGCAATTTCTTTTAGATTTAATTTATCAGTATAATTTAGATTTTTCAAAAAGTATTGCTTTAAGTCTTTTTTGAAAAAGAAAAGTATTTTTTTATTGTGTGCTAAACCCAAATTACTTTTGGTTAAGAAATCTAACAATAATTGGTTTAAAATTTAAATATAAAAGTATTTTGTAATAGCATTACAATTTTCTTCATGATAGTTGTAGTTAAGCATGAATATCATATAGGTATCATTGCCAAATGGGTCACATATTCCAACAGTATTACTAGGTAACAAATGTGATAGCATTGAAGAAGATGTCTCAAAAGAAATGACTCAAATGAATAATTTTTGCGAAGAAAAAGGATTTGATGCTTTTTATCCAACATCTGCAAAAGTAAAATTTTTGAATTGAAAATGTACCAATCTTTAAAAGTTTGATTGACATAATCTAAAAGTTATTTGATGCTAAAGTTTGGTGAATACTCGAATTACATTCAAATAGTTAAAGTTTTGTTTCTTAAAAAATTACTTTTGATAATCTTTTTGAAAGAGCTTTTGTTTTTTATCTGCAAACAACTTGATCAATTAGCTAGTTTTAAAGTAATTACCTGAAAAATGATTTAATTTATCCAAATTTTTACAACCATACATTTATACAATAAGGGATTTAATAGATATTAAATATTCATTAAAATAAAAAAAATCTTTTTATAGAACAACACAAATATTGATGAAGCAGCTAATTATATGGTAAATAAAATTTTGTCAAATGAACGAAGCCACAGTAGCTCGAAGGTAGTTGTCAAGGACATAATCGATTTAGAGAAGTCGCCAGGCAACGAAAAAGATACCAAAGAAGGATGCTGCAAATGAATCTTTTTCAATTTTGAATAATGCAATTTTTCCAATGTTCAAGACTTTCAAATATTTCTCTGTACTTCTTAATTATTTTGATTTTACTTATTGAGCTCATTATACATTTTCTACTTTGATTTCTATTTGCAAATAAATTAGAATGATTTTTATGAATGCTTTTTTGCATCTTTAATTTATATATATAAATTGTTCAATCTTCCAATTGTGTTGATTTATATCAATACTATTGGACATCACTTTTATAAGAGCTTTCTGCTACTAGCGTATTTACAAGTAGTAAATTGTTGTCCAGTGAATAATTCTTTAATTGTTGTTTCCAAGTTTAAATAAATACTAAGACTAAAATATTTTACTCAAACTTAAATTGATTTTGAGAGAAAAAAAAGAATATTTATTTTAAGTGAATAGTTTTAAATATTTTGTATTTTATGAATTTTGAGGTCTACAGTTTTTCGATTAGTTATATTCAGTTATCTACATAATAAACACATGATAAATACTTTTGATATGTACAAATAGTTCAATTTTATTACTATTCAATTGTTTGATTAAATTTCATAAATAAATACTTGTAAATAAATATATATAAATATTGGTAAGTATGCACAAAAGTTTTAAAGATTAAAAGCTATTACTTTTACTGGTATTTATTTATATTAATTTTAATAAACAAGTATGGATGTAATTAACTTACTTTTATTAGATTTTTTACTAAGGAATTAAAGACGGATTGTTTTGTTTGTTGATTTAATAACATTACTTTTGAATTAGTTATTTGATTTTGAATTAAAGTGTTTTTTAAATCCTACTTAGATTTCATTCTGTTTTTCTAAACAAACGTTTATATCACATGATTTTGTAAAAGTGTGACGAACAAGTATTGGGAAAGAACCTGTTTTTATATGAGTAGATAGATCTTACTGAATAGTTCAATTATATTTATAAACAAGAAATAAAATCATCTTGATAATAGCAAACAATCTAAAATTTGAAATATTTGAATGCACTAGAAAAAAAGCACAAACTCGTAATTGTTTGGCTTTTGTAACCTTTTCTATGCTTTTTAGCGATGACATTTACAATTGAAAGCTTTTTTAAAAGAATATATTCTTCGTTGATATGGTATCAGCAGGTAAAAAATTTCACGCAAACTTATTAAAGAGCAAATAAAGATTCTAAACAAATGGTAAACTTATTGAATCAACAAATTTTCTTTTTCGTTAAATATTGATACCGTTTTATACAATTTATTATGTTTGCTAAATCATAAAACTTTTTATTGTCTACTTTTAAATTAAATCGAGATGTTTTCGAATCAAAATTTAAAGGATAAAAACTTTTTACTTTATTTTAACTATTTTAAAGTAATAGCATTGGCGTATTGAAAGTGTACCTTAATGATTTTAATAGTTATAATACAATTGTATATTATCTAAATTAAAAAAATTTTCAAATTTATTTCAATTTAATCATTATACGAATAAAGAAAACTTTTATATTGTAGCCGTTTATTGGTTGATTTTTTGTTATTTTAAATATACAATTTGACTGGTAAATTTGACAAGATAATTTGCGAATTAAAAGTTTGTCAAATGAAAAAACTTTCCACTTTAGTTCAATTTGCTTAATTATAAATACGAAAAATGTTTATAATTTGCATAAATAGAAAAGTTAGATAAGATAGTTTAACATTTTAAAGTGATGAGATCAAACATTTATTTGTTGTGCAGATTTTAATTGCTTTAACAACAACTTTTTGAAAATTTGATTTGAAACCCATTAAAGTTTTGTATAGCGCCACAAAATGTAAAGAGATTTCCACGCTTAATTATATGTGGTAAAATATCTCATGAAAAAACAAAAAAATGTTTTCAGATGGTTTACAGCAGTTGGTTGAAAATAAATTTTTCTAGGAAAATTTCTCAACAAAACTTAGTTTCAAAATATTAAAGTTATTATACATTTAAAGTTAAAAATATTATGAAAAAAAAACAAATGTTTTTGTCATTAACGTGGAATTTCAAGAAATTTTAATCAAGAAAATTTTAATGAGAAGTTTTTAAACAGGAAATAAACAGAAAAATGTCTTTGGAATTTTCAAAATCGGTTTGTTAAAAGTAATTTATAAGGAGGAGGAACATACAAAGCAACTGATTCTCCTTCTACATCTACTGTGCTATCATCAGCAATTTTCAAATCAAAATTTTTCAGTAAAGATACAAAAGTAGTGAAAAGAAGCTTTCTTGCAATTTTACTTCCTGCGCAGCTACGTCGTCCGATTGAAAACGGGATCACGTGGCCGGAAGAAACAAAATGCCCCTTTTCATCCATGTGCCGTTCTGGACGATATTCTTCGGGATCAGGAGCCCAAAATTTAGAATCATGATGAACACTCCAAATGTTTGGGATCACCATAGAGCCTTTTTCAATATAAAAATTTTTGAAAATTGTGTCCCGTTTTGTAGAATGGAAGTTGCCGGTTGGAACAGCGGGTCGAAGTCTTAACCCTTCTTCCATTACAGCTCGAGCCAGATGTAATCTTTCAAGCTCTTCACCTCCATCTTCGATCCTTTTTTTTCCGTATTCTAAATTGTTTATTTCACTTTCAGACATCTGAAACTTTTTATTGATTTGTAAGCATCAGAACTAAACCTCACCGAAAACTTCATCAATTTCTTTTTGAACTCGAGGAACATAAGACGGATTTTTTAATAAAAGTAACAAAATCCACATCAGTTGAGATCGTGATGGGAAAGTTCCTCCAAAAAGCATATCTTCAATCACTGTCAGAAAGTACCTAACTTCTGAACTATTCGGATTCTTAAACGCTAGTAATAAAAGACGAATAAAATTAAAAGCTGTAAAATAAGTAAAATTTGATAAGTAAAATAAATTCAAATAACCAGTTAAAAAATAATTTCTTTCCATTTAACTACAAAGATGAGTTTTAAACTGTTTCTGTTTTACCGTCGTAAAAAGTTGATGATAAGTCCGAAATATTTAAGTTGTTTTTATTTCGTTCTCTGAGAAGTTCTTCAAGTCGTTTCAGAAGGTTTTCATGTCTATCTTCAACTTCTTCAAGATATCTTTAAACATTTAGTAACTTTAGTTTATCAAGTTTGCTATAAACTTTTCTAACAATAACAGAAAAGCGAAAATTTTCCATTTATAAGTTTGATATGATTAAAGCTTGAAAAAACATTTTAATTACTGTCAATAAAAAAAAAATTCAAAACTTTAACAAATCATAGATTTTTTAAAGTAGTTTAGATATATCTTTATAACAAAACTAAAATAATAATTAGAATTTTAACTCTTAATGAAGTTTATTTTGGTAGATTTTGATTTTTTGAATAACTTTTAGTCAAAAAAATTTTACAAAAGTTTTAAAGACATTTAGTAAACAAATTTGTAAAATTCTTTTCTCAATAATATCACACCTCTATACCGACTACTAAACATTTTTTATGCTCTAAAAAAATCGTTAAATGCTTCACTATAACTTTAAGTGGTTTAAAACTGTAATCATTTCATTTTAACATATTATAAGATAATATATTCAGCCAGAAAGAAATTCAATTAAAGTAGGCTAGATAAAAACTATAAACCTTCTATGAGAAGGAAGTATTTTAGTCCATGGCATAAAAACCATCAAACCAAACCGACTGTCCCGTGGGGTCCCATATACAAGCTGAATAATTGACGACAGATGTTCAGAACCATATTGAAACCGCTTGGAAAAACAAATCTAAAAAGATTATTTCATTTAAACTTTAGAAGTAAAATTAGCATTAAAAGTTTTTATGATTTAGTGATGATTTAGAGTTTATATGAAAAACGCCATCGGTAAACAAAACTATGTTAGTGTTCAATGATATTGTCATCTTTTCATGACTTTTAAGAAATTTTCTTTGGCTTGAACTCGCTAAATTTCATTGAAAAACTGAATAATACTGAAAAATCAAAGAATTTAAAAACTATTTATAAACCACTGTTCAATTTAAACAAACAACATTAAATACTGGAACAAAGAGTCACCAGAAAACTCAGTTTACTAAAGATTAAAAGCATTTTGGTATGCTGACTCAGATCGATAAAAATGGTTTTGTTTCTTTATTCCTAAGTCTTGCACAGCTTTAGAAAATAAAGGGTTAAAACAATTTATATTGTAGGTTGACAACTTTATAAAATAACTTTAGATAACACATTGATAAAAAATGGTAAGCTTAAGTAGTAGTTACCGTTTATGATGTTAAATTTTGACAATAGATAATTTAGATAAACTGTTTTACTTGAAGTAATATATTTGCTGAAGTTTGAGCCAAATATTTTCCAATATCTATCTTTTGATTTTGCGCTTTTTGAAGCTCTTGAACAAGTATTTGACTTTCTGTAATTATGCTTTCTCCTATATCTGTACATTTCAAACAAATAATTATAGAAAAAAATAATTCTCTCTAGTATCTACTTAAAAACAAAGATTAAGTCCTTTACACAAAGCGCATATAAAGCAGCTTCAACAAGTTTATTTAGTTTTTTTTTATGAAATTAAATCTATCTAACTCATTATTAAAATTAACGATAATTCAATTGTTTAAATTAAAATCTAAAAAGCTTACGTTTCCAAACTTTATCAAAGCTTTCAACTATTAACTTTTTCCACTCTTTACATTGTTCGTTATCAGGTGTAAAGAGTAATCCGTTGTTGGTTCTGTACGATTTCAAAACGTCAATAACGGGTCGGTCAGAAAAAATATCTTCTTTATCAACAAGAGCTTCTTTGACTGCTTCATAACTGAAATTAAAGAGCAAAAAGCTTTAAATTTATGAAATAAATTAAACGGTATAAAAAGGAATGAAAAAGAAAATTATTCAATATTTTATTACTTATACTCAATTTTTACCACTTTATTACATTGTATATTTACCCTTGTAAGGCCACTGCTTTCCAGGAACCCATTTTTACTTGATACACGGATCCATACAACTTCGACCACTCCATTAAAGTTCGTTCTTTAAAATTTACAAGACTCAGAAGAGATCCAAATACAGGAAGCCCATATGGGCCTGGTAGAGACTTTCCTGACATTTTAACTTAGAAAAAACCTTTGAAAATGAAGATTAAGGTTATTTCTTGGTGATATAACAATGAGCACACTTGATTACTTAAACTATTTTTATTTTCTTCAATAATTATATTTTTTAAATTATAAATTAATAGATATATGTTTATACTTATAAATTTTTCTAGATTGTAATCTGACATAAGCCTATAAACGTTAATTTAGTAACCATCTTTGTTTCTAGACGCTTATAAGTGCGAGCTAAGTTGATATATAAACACACTAGTGTAGTTCAAAGCTATTTGAATAGATTTAGGGCCTTGACCTACAAAACCTAGACTTGAACCATGAAAAATCTATCTTGTAGATCTTTGTTTTACTGACAGATTTTGTGTTTGGTGTTGAAGAGCTGCTTAACAAGTCATCTTCTTCTAGAATTAAAACAATTTGATGATAATGCGCAAAATCTGGTAGATGCTATTTGATAATAAAAAATCTTGTATCGAACAAGTTTAGTAGATAAACATATAAAGTTCAAATATTATATTAGCTATAACTTTTTTTATGTATACAAAAATAAACTTTAAATATGTTGATTACCTTATCTTTTAACCCTTCTAAATTTTTATTGTTTATTACCTAAATAAAATATCTTATCACGTTAACAAATTATAATTATACATCAAATTTTGATGAAAAACTTGTTAGGATACCTAAACTTTAAATCAGAACATAAATATAAATATATTTAACATATAATTATAAAAATAAAAATAAAACTAAAAATTATCTAATGATTTCATTAATGTCTTTGTGAGTACCATAAATGATTTACAACAAGTTTACGATACTTTAAAGGTTAAAACGATTATTTTCTGAGAAAAAGAAAAAACCTTTATTTCACTTTTCGAAATCAAACAAAGCAAATAGCAAAGTAAAGTTTGAATAAAAGTTCATTCTATTTTTGAAAATTCTTCTAATTTGGTTATAGCAAGTTTATTGCAAACGTAAATTAATTCTTGATTTGATAAACTAATTTAAAAAGAAAAAAACTTAGACTTAATTTTAAAATTAATAATTCATAAAACTCTTCTGGTTTTGTAAATCGTTTTATGATACCTCAAAACACATTCACACTACTAGACTACAAAAAATTCTTCTCTGTAATCGTAATTTAATTCAAACTGAAGTTTGTTACGATGTTTATTTTTTAGTTTTACTTCTTTAGTTTAGTTTGGTTAAAATGTACTCTTGTTCGGCTATTAAACAAATAGAATATTTCTACTCCAGTGAACATCTATTTGAAATAAATCTCTCCAAAAAAACTTCGTACTTCTCGTAATTAACTATGATTGAAAACTACAAATATGTCTTACTAATATTTCCATTCACGTAACATATTCCTTTAACGAGCGGCTTCAAAATGAAACATCGTAAGAATAACGCATTTTTATAATGTTTATAAATACGAGTTGAAAGACCCTTTTAAAAGACAATTTAGTCTTTTTCTAAATTCTTTGAAACTGTTTTATGCTTTTCAATACCAGATATACTTTGATAGATCATTTACTGCGAAAAGAGGCTCATATATGCTTCGTAAAACTTAAAAATATAAAAATAATGTTTTATGGATAATTAAAATAGTTTTCTTATTGATTGCAACTTGAGCGTATACTGTGGTTAATATACAAAGTGAGAAAAGCAAATTCTGTATTACTCATAGCCAAATATTAGCAAACATCACATATATATTATAGGTTATTTGTCTCGGACTCAGTAAACAATTTTATAAACAAACCTTTTAAAATCTTAATATTTTAAATTTATTCATTGGAATTTGTATTATTTCAAGTTATAACTTGAAAATTATTTAAACTAAATTATGCCAATATATGTACATCATATATAAACGAGTATAAGATTAAAATGAAAAATAACAAAAATTTGTTTTCTGAAATCTTCTTGATTTTTAAGATGTTTTTAATAATTTGTTTTTCTGTTTTTTTAAAACTAAGAATTTAATGATAAACAACTACATCATTTCATATACACTGATCTAAATTATTTCCAAAGATAAAATATTGATTTTTCTTAATTAGTTCTTTTGTTTAAAAATATTAATAATAATCTGTGAACAAATTTGGTTTAATGTTTTGCATCGTATTGATTATGGTGAAGATGCAGAAGTTTTTATTTTATTTAAGTACTAACTAAGATTTCTACAAAACGAATTGATTTTAATACAGTACCGTGAATATTCATAAAAAATAATAGAACAATGATTTTTTAAAAATTATAAATATTTTAGAAGATTTATAGATCATTTTGTATTCTTAGTAATCGTCACGTCACTGTTTTAAATAACTGTATCAATTATATTTCTTAAAATATTTGATTTCTTAGAAAAAAATAGATATAAGAAAACATTTGATCAAATATTTAGAAAATAAATGTGACGTTTTAGATTGTATTTATATAAAAATTTGTCACTATATAAAGAGTCATATAGTTTTATAAGAAGAAAACAAAAGCTTCATATAAGCATTAACTAAGACAAAGAATAAATAAACTTATCTCTAACTATAACCAAACAACTGACTTTAAATGGCGCAATTATGTTTCCAAAATCTTTGGAAAATCAATCAACCTTGCCTTCCTAATAATAAAGACCTTTAATTCTAAGGACCTTTTTATCAATCTTTTCAAATTGTACGTACGTCCAATTCTTGAATACAATGTCAGTGCATGGATGCCATATCAAGTCAGTGATATCAAAAAAATCGAATCCGTTCAGGCCACATTTACAAGATTAGTATGTAGGAAACTTAATATTAAATATGATAATTATAAACATCGTCTCAGTTTCTTCAATTTAGATACTTTGGAAATCCAACGGATTAAATACGACTTAATTCTTATGTTTAAAATTATCCACATTTTAATTGACATTCAGTTTGATGATTTCTTTTCCATTAGTCCTTGTACATTGGTCAGAGCAAATTTTTTCTCATACCGCACAGTTAATACATGGAACCAGCTGCCATCAGACATTGCCATGTCGAAGTCGCTCGCGTTGTTCAAGCAGAAGTTGAACCGTTATAATATTGCCAACATTTTCATTTATAAACTGTGATTTTTTTCTTTTTTTTATATCATTAACATTCCATGTAATTGTTCACTGTTATATGCTTTTTGACTGAAATGCCATGTGGTACATCTTTTACTTTCTATATTTCTAGCTAAATATGTGTTATTTGTGAGAATGTGTGTTAGCAGGAGGTGCTTTCTTCAGGTACCCTTCTTCGCATTTATTGAAATAAATAAATAAAACAATATAATAAAATTGATAAGCAATGGAATCAATTCAACCAACCCATAATAAACTTCCAAAAATAGCTTTCATGGGTTATTTATAATCTTATATAACCAGTAACAAATAAAAACTGCAACTTTGTAGATTCAATCTTTGATCTAATTTCTGACTTTGTTTCATTTATTACTGATAAATAAAGGATAAATAAGAAAGTTTTCCATTTAAAAGTACAAAGAAATAAGTACTTGGCAAAATAGAACTGCTTTCACTTGTTTCAATGAGTATTTTACAGTCTTTAAACAAATATGTGACAAGACCAGAAGACACCAATGGCATCCTTTTGCGACTATTTACCTTACATAAAAGATAAAATACTTCGTTTGTCATACAGTATTTGAAATGACTCCATTCTTCACATGGCATGTGCTTTACTCCTGTTAATTTCTTGTCATTGATGCTATGTAAGCATACACCACAAGTCGTAACTACCCTGGCACCTTTCTTTAATAAATTCTTAAAACCAGAAAGAGTAAGAAAACTAAAATTTTAATTATAATCAACCTCATTCAATTAGAATTATATATCAAAATTTAATTTTAGCATTTAAAACTTAGAGAAGCTTTCTGTTATGTAAACGTTTTCAAATGACATAGCTATAAAGCTTTTGTAAAAAATCATTTCACTACTGTGATGGTGTTTCGAATGAATTCAAAATAGTGGAAATGCTCAATATAATCATTTACTCCCCATCAAATAATCAACATTTAAGCAATCTCAGTAACTAAGTTTTTTTATTATTGAAGATGATATTCTTAAGTTTACATGTTTTTCTAATTATACTTCTATTACCCAATAGATAGGAATTCAAACAAAAATGTGATGTTATAGCATTCTTATAATCTGTTTATGCATCTGATCTATAATTGTACATAGTACATCAGTATTTTCATCAGCAATTACTCAGCTGTAAGCTATAACTTTCGGTAAAATGAAAATTATTTACCCTCAACAGGGGTTAAACATTTGATTATATATTCTTTATAACAAACTTGTCTTACATACAGATGTTCTCTTTAAAAATGAGGGAATTTAAATCTAGCTTGATTGATGTAGAGCACCGTGAAGCGTCTATTCTAATCATAAAGTGCATGTGTCTCATAAAAACAAAATAAGGCCTTCACCTGACTTATTCTTCCTATTGTTGATTTATTATTTTATTTTTTTATATATATAAATGCGAAGGAGGGTGCCTAAGGAGAGCACATCTCACTAAAACACATTCTCAGGAGTTTTTTATGGTTTTTCTCAGGAGTTTTATATGTCTCCACCTGGGGTCGACCCGGTACTTCCTAGCTAGATGTACCTAGTAGCTAGGTGTAGTAACCGCTTCGCCACCAAGCAGGACAATTATTATTATAATTATTATGAAGAAATTACCTAGTTATTATATTTTTGGTGACATTAGTGCTTTACAAAGCCATTAAAGAATATTTGAGCGAAATTAAAGAATTAAATAAATAGTTTTTTTTTTAATTTCATTAAAATTTGAAATAAACATTGTCTTATTATTGAGATAATATTTTAGTAGTGAGTGTAGCTCATCAGTGATCTCATAATCATTTTAATTATCTATGATATGTTTAAAGCTACAAACAGCCTGCTTATTCTAAAAGCTTTTATTAAAAAGTCTTATGGGTAATAAAATCACTTGTTCAAAATCGAAAATTTGTACTTAAATCTTTTAATTTTTTTCATCGTGTAAATCTTATGTATATTTTTAATGTTATGAATAAAAAAAAATGTTCCTTATTTTATTTATCAAATTTTAATTTTGACTGACGAATAACAAATTTTGTAATTCATGTATAAATAATAGAATATAATTTTAAATAAAATAATTTATTTTTAAATTTACATGAAAATTGCTTTGCAAAAAATTAATTTCTAAAATCTAAAATTAATTTTAGGTTTTAATAATAATTTGTACACACTTGTTTATCTAATTTGTTTTATGTAAATGATTTTTGGTTATAAAATATTATTGTTAGCAATTAGCATTATCAAATTTAAAATTAATTTAAAGATTTATATTAAAATTGGAAAACTAAACAACAAAAATAAATCTTTAATTACTTCCTTCAGATAAACTACAATATTTAATATTTTTTCAGCAATCTCTTCTTAATTTTCCATCATCTTTTATTTACTTTTTGAGTTGTAATCAATTTTGTAATTAAACAAAATATTAAATTTTATATAAAGTATATTATTTATAGTTTGTTTTTATAAATTTTATTTTACAAAGATTCAATTTTTAGTTATGCATACTTTTTAATTTAGTTAAATTATAAAAATGATATAAATGAATCTTTTTTTGCAGTTAATTAATAATTTTTGTTTTAGTAAAATCACTTTAATGAAATGGCTGGCCGTGGTTTTGTAAGTGATATTAGAAGTGAGATGGCAGAAATTATGAGAAGAAAGCAAGAATCAAAAGTATATTATAATTTTTCTATTTTTTATTTAGTTTATTTCTTATTGACCAGTTTTATTTAAACATTGACTATATAAATATAATATGGGTATTTTTCATTAAAAAATATAAAAATCAACAATTAATTTTGTTATATGATTGTTATTATGTATTAAAAATACAGTTAATCAGTATTTACATAAATATTATCTCTTTATATGTAATAAAAAAATTTATAAAGTCTCACTTACAATAGATTTTGTATGTCGTTAGATTTAATTTGTTTATATTGATAAACTTTTTTATCATGTTATTAACTTTTTGTGATGGCAATTATTTTTATTGGTATAGTTTTAATGTTTAGTGTAGGTTTTTTATGTTATTGTTTAAGCAGTAAAAAATAATAATTTATCTATATATTGTTCTAAATTATTCTTTAAACTTTTATAATAATTATTTGAAGTTAATTTTTGAATTTAATTGTTTTTTAGGAGAGTCTGGTATTACTAGAAAAACAGATATATGCTTTTGAAGCAACTTATTTAGAAGATACTCAACAATATGGGAATATTATTAGAGGTTGGGACAGATACCTGAATAATAAGTAAGTACTTTGAGTTTGAAAAGTAGTGGTTGATTTTTCAATGTGTTTTAATGCAGAAATGCTAGTAGTAAAAGCGAGCGACGCAAAAAATTGAAAGTATCGGATAGATTATTTAGTTTGTCGTCAGTAACATCAGCTGCTGCAATTCATGGTAATTCTGAAAACAATAAAAAAGGTGAAATTATTAAATTCATTGATAAGAAGAAGTATTTGATTTGAATTAAATTAAAACGTCTTACTATAATTCTATTGATTTAATATTTGATGTATTGAAATTCAAATTATATTGAAAATTTCTTATAATCATTTATACTTGAAGAAGTAGTAACAGTAGCAGAAGATGAGAACGATAGTGAAAGCTCTCATATTAGATTAGAACCTGTCAAAAGAAAGTTAGTTATATCTGATGACAACTCCGATAAAGAAAGTTGCAAGTTGGTGTAATATTCATTTGATTATGAAGTTTTTTATAATTTCCTTTTTTTATTTCATATAAATTGAACAATCAATTTCAATAAACTAATAATTAGCCACAAGTTTGATTTAATTAAATTGTTTTAAAACAACTTTCTCATTTCTTTCTTGCAGATATTTAGATGTTATTCCTAACTCTTTGTATCTTTTGCTTAGGTCTGATCAGTTAAAAGAACCGCATACGCCGGTGAGCCGAAAGAATAGTGGAACAAATGCTGCTAGCGGAAGTCTTGCTAAAGAACGCAAAAGAAAGAAACAATCTGTGAAATAAAAGCTTTTTCTTTCCCTTTTTTGTCTTCTGTTTGATTAAACTTTTTGTTTTGAAAATTTTTTTGAATTTTCTACAAAGAAATTTGTGCCTCACAAAGATTGGATGTAAAACTTTCTTAGTTTTATTAAACTAGCTGATTCTTAAAGTACAAGTTGGAGGTTTTATTCTAAAAGTTGAATATTTTTTATGTTTGGTCATGACTTGGTGCATTAATAAATTGATAAAATATGTAGAATATTGTTATTATGATAAATTATTATAGTTTAATTTAGTAACTGTCTCGTAAACTTCACTGATAATCTCCATCAAAATTTGAAGTAACGAATAGAAATAATACTTAATGGAATTTAGTTCTTAAGATGTAAAAATTGTTTGGTGTTAACATAATTTAAACAATAATAAAAATGTTAGATCTCTTTTGCAAATACTTTTGTATCTTATACAAATAAAAGCTTAAACTTATATCAAGAAAAGTTGAAAAAATTCAATAATTTTTGCTATTTATAAAAATATCACAATGCACTACGCTTCTTAAGCTGCACAATGGATTCTATAAATTGACCAAATCTATTTGAATCAATTATCTTCTTGGTATGTAATTTTTTGAACTTCTAAGGATGAATCATAGCTCCATAAAACTTATCATAAAAAACAGATCTTGAACTTGGTGATTCAAGGATATGAGAGACATTTTGTTTTGTACTACTCTATATAAAACACCATTACCAATATCAGAAATTACGATCTTAAAAATCAGAAAACTTAATTTTATTAAAGAATTAAGATATATTCATCTATTGCTTGGTGGAATAGTTTTATAAGGAAAGCTAAGATGTTAAATTAAAACTTCGAGTAAAGTTTACAAAATAAATGTTTTATCATAAAAAAAGAGCCAAATTATATGTTTAAAATTTTTTGTTTTTATTTTTTAATATTTTCAATTACTCAAATTTATATTTCTTTAAAATATCATCGATAATCTGAGTTATTCTTTGAGTTGAAATACATTATTTTCAAATAGTTTATATATTCTAAATGTTAATAAAAAAATGATTGAATTGAAACCAATAATAAGTTTTATACATTTTAAAGATACTCAACAGTTTTCAAAAATTAGATTAATCTTATAACTCATATTTCAATGTTTTACATGATAGTGTAAATTAGCTTGTAGTATAATTATAAAGTTCTTTCATTAATTTATATATAGATTTAAGTATATTAACGTCTGTATAGGCTTAGTATGTTGAACCAAATATAACATAGTTTTTAAAAGTCAGTTTTATAAGAGTAACCATTTTAATAAATCTATGATTGCATCTTATATATTATAACTATTTTTTACTAATTTATCTGAATTATCAAACATTTTCAAGGTTTTCAACTAAGCTAATGAGTCGGAACAAAATTGCTGAAGATACAGTAAGCTGTTTTTTTTTGAAAAAATAAAGTTTCAATAGCTAAACCCTTGAATTACTTCCAGTTGATTTGGGGAAAATCTGATGATGGTGACTTGTGGCCTGGAAGGGTAGTAAAGAGTAATGAAATAGGTGAAGGATTTGTTAGTTCTGATTCTAATAAAATTTGGATCCAATGGTTTGGTGACTTTTCTTATACAAAGGTATTCAAGTCTATTTTAATTTTCCAAACTTAAATGAAAATAAACTAAAAATTATTAGAGTCATCTTGCATCATTGGTGTATATGGTTTAAACTATTGAATACAAAGCTTTATTACTTGAGTCTAAATTCTTTAAATACTTTTATTGACCTGTATTTGAAATAGTTATAGAAGTTTTTAAGCTAAAGATTGAAAGATTAAAAAGTATATTATGATAGTTGAAATATAAAACTATTTTTTACTAATTACATTAACTAGAAATGAATCTTTGCAATGATTAATAAACAAGCTTTTCAAATATATATTTTTTCAACTTAGTTAGAAGCAGAGGAAGTGATAGAGTTTCACAAACTAGATGTAATAAAAATCCTGCAATCTAACAAGGAGTCATCTTTTAAGGAAGCTGTTTATCAAGCTTTAAAAGTTTATACAAGACGAGAAAGTTATTAATATAAATAAACAGTTTGGTTTTCCAAAATATTAAATTGCTAAAATTTGTTTATCACTGTTACAGTACTTGCTTCTATAGAATATTGCTTTCAGTTTTGAAGCTATTCATAAGTATTTCACTAATATCTGTAGATAATTTTTACAAATTTAATGGAATTTAAACAAATTATAGGTAAAGATGCTCCTAAATTCTTACTAGATCGAGCCACAGAGTTATGTGAATTGACCACTAAAGCTCTTATGAAAAATGAAGAAGATAGCTTGGAGGAGCGTTTTAAGTTTTGCCCAAGCTATAAAAGAAAGTTAGATTCTATTGCAAAAGTAAATTCGTTTTATACTTGCTGATAAGTTTTTGAAATGATTTTTGAAATTAGGTGAAAGCAGGAACAACATCAATTGATTTGATATGCGTGGGTTGTGGTTTAAACGATATTGTTCAAGACCATCCTTTGATAAATGGTGGACTTTGTTTAACTTGCAAAGTAATTTTTCGTTATACAATTTGTTTGCATAAAGTTTTCGTAACCTTTTGATTGGATAACTTTTTTGTTACTAGGATCACTTTTGGAGTATTATAAAACTGTTTGAAACGAAATTCTATGTAAAAGTTTGTATCATTTGCATGAAAGAAAATGTGTTATTAAGATGTGAGAACACATCTTGTTTCATGTAAGATTTTCAAACTATTTTTTCTAATCTAAGTTTGGTTGCTGAGCATGAAATCTATAACCAATAAATTTACTTTTTTAGTAAGATCTGTAAGAAATGTATCTACATACTAGAAGGAGAAGATGCTCTAATTGAGGTTTTTAGTTACTTATACTTTTGGTTTCTTCACCGACTAGGTTTATTGGTGTGACAACGCTCTATAATCTTCTATTAATAATACCAACAATACTAGTTCAAACGCAGCATAGATTACAAAAATGTATTTCTATTTGAGTCGATTTAATACTTTAATCTGTAAAATCTCTTTCATCAACAACACCAACCCAAAAATGTTGTCTTACAAACAAATATTGGGCCTAGCTGTCGAAAATACTAAAGATGAGCTGACTGTGTTTATTTCTATTAGCACTTATTCGGTGATTTAATCAACCCTCTCTATTTAAATTAAAGGAAGAAAATATGCAACCTTGGAATTGCCTGAAATGTCGAAATTTAGCTCAATACGAACTAATTAAATGGAGAAAAGACTGGTTAATGCGATTACTCAAGTTTAGTGTCTTGGTAAGTATATTCGATTTGTTATTTAAATAGTAATCTTAAAATATTTTGTGAGTAATTGGTTGCAAACTTGCAACTGGTAACCATACTGCAGTTACTATCTAATTTCTTTAATATTTATCTATCTCCTATAATAATTTTAATCATACATTTAAGTATTTAAAGATTTTTGAGAAGCAAAAAATTATTTATTTGTAAATCAGATGCAAAGAGTTAAGAGACTCATTTTAATTACAGAAAGATTAGAAGAAAGAAAGGCTTCTGAAATTGTTGTGTTGTAATATTCTGAAATTCTTTCAAGTTAAATAAATTTGTTTTCTGGAATGTTAACAAAATTCAGTTTATAAAATAGTTTTGTTATAAAACTAAATTACAAAAGTTTTGGTGGTCTGCAATTTCCTAATATTATAAAAATCGATTTGATCCAGACTAGCTTCGTCACAAAACTTAAAAATTGCCATAAGTGTATTATATATAATAGAACTTCTTATATCGACTTAACTTAAATATCACATACTTTTCAGAGCATTAAAAAACTGAAATATATATTTTTTTTTATTTGAAGTTTTGAACCAGACTAAGCTAAAACCGCAAATGAAATATTTGGTCAGATATCTTTCCAAATATAATACTGTTACCTACCGAAAAAGTTATTTAAGAAAATTTATCAAAAGATGTTAATTTACTTGTCATTTATTTTTTTTACAATCCTGTATAATAAAACGATGAAGAATTTGGTTAATTTTTTATAGAATTTTCACGTGCTTAAAAATGAAAGTAATAAAGGAAGATTCTAAAAGTTATTCATGATTGAGTTTTATTCTTGCAAAGTTTACTCCAAATTTAATTTAATTGAGCTTTTTGTCTAGACAAGCAAACTTAATCTTTATTGTTTACTTATTACCTGCCTCCGTATTGTAGCGGTTATCACACCTGACTGATACTTGGAAGGTCTCAGGCTCGAGCCCAGTCCGACACATATTTGCAACAAGAAAAAGTTCATATAAAAGCCCAGGTAGAAGGACCTCGAATTTAAGGCCGGGGTGGAGTTTTGTAGGCAGTTAGTCACTGTCGTTCTGGCAGCTCCTGCGACGTCAGCTGGGCCTAGCTGCATCAGTCCGTTTATTCTGCTTGCATGCCACCCATATATATCCACCTTGTTGGCGAAGAGAGTGTATTCATGCCGCACGAGCAGCAACTATATCTCTATAATTTGTACCTGTGTGGTCGGCCGAAGCACATTCATTTTTTCTTGGCTTTATAGCAAAACTGATTATTAGTTTCAACTAGATATTTAGTTGATTATTAGTTTAGTTCTGATTTCTATTACGAGTTTGTTGGCCTTCAAATCAACTATTTTACGTTGTTAATTACTCAAATTAATACAAACTCTTATAGTTTTATTTATGTTTTTCTCTTTGAAGTTATGCTATAAGAACTTGAGCACT
Source organism: Pegea sp. RAD2-039 (assembly GCA_034620365.1). Lineage (NCBI taxonomy): Eukaryota > Metazoa > Chordata > Thaliacea > Salpida > Salpidae > Pegea > Pegea sp. RAD2-039. The sequence goes on along the minus strand of JAQGEQ010000179.1, from coordinate 150,700 downwards.
TCTTGTTTCTATGCACTTAAAAACGCAAAACATGTTTTTGAGCCAATTACATTTCAAAGGTTATTTTCAATGCTTAAGTCTATAAAGAACTAATTCAATTTACTTAAAAGAACTTTTCTTTAAACAAAAACTTTTAAATTGAATGATCATCTACTTTTTTAATAAAAATATTGATCACAACTTGTGCTGTATGAACAGCTTTCAATAGTAGACAGTTATATAAGCTTTAAATTTATTTACTATTTGTAATCATAACAAATCTTCAAGAGAACTCAATTGTTAAGTTATTATTCAACTGTAAAAGCAACTAGAAAAAACGATGAGCAACAACGATGAGCAACAACGATACACTCTACGCCAACATAACAGTCAGCTACATAATGAACTATATATAGAATAGTTAAGCATATCACATTTACGTAAGCGGAAAAATATTCTACAGTTACCTAATTCAAATATACTACACTTTTATTAACAATTAATATGCCATTACTGCATGCCACTGATACTTCAAATAGACTACCAAAAATTCATCTTACTAAATTATTGTCAAAATCCAATGCATTAGAAAGATAAGGTATGTCAGCAAAACAAGAAATAATAATAACATAAAATACAACCACAAAAGCTCAACAACCAAAATTAAATATCTGTACAACTTATTAAACCTTGTTGGTCGTTAAATCCATAAATCAACAAATATCTTCGATTATATCTTTGGTATTAATACTAAATAGTATATGTTAGAACCACTTATTTAACATCAAAAAGATTCTAGACATATTTATTTTGTAAACTACTAAAGCTTCGAGTGTTTTAGTAAATTTCTTCTGCTTTTTTTATTTACATTTTTGTTTTTTGTATGAAACTTATTCTTGTTTGTCTTTGTTTTTATCGTAAAATCAAAGTTGGTAAATCAAACTTAGATTTTTTGTATATTCGATAGAGGCTCAACTTATAACAAAATTACGAGCGTCTTGCTTAAAGCAGTTATAAGTTTTGTACATAAGATTTTAATTTCCAAATTTGTTTTTACTCAAGGAAATCAATAGAAGCTTTTTCTAACTATAACAACTTTATGTAAACCTTTGGGTAGCTTACTTAATTTGTGATTGAAAAAGCAGAACTTTTAAAGTTTAAAATAAACTTGATGTTTAGACTTTTACTCGAAAGTGAAAAAAGTGGCCCGGCTCGGCCGCGAATGGCCATGCGTACATATGAACGATGCATAAATGTGCCAGGACAGAAGTTATGTATATCCAGTTGTTGCCCATGTAGCAGGATTCTACTCTCCACGCTAGCCAGGTTATGCAGCTTAACAGACAGACTTTGACTTGAGCTATGAATCAACTCTTTGATTATTTACTAGCAAACTTTAAAAGTTATTTCAATTTTTTTTATTGAATTACTAACTGCACAAGTATTGTGCTGACGAGTAATTTCTATTAGAATATATGTTTATTCTTTGGCAAAATTTGTCACATTTTTGTTACTAGCAAGTTAGATTTATAAAATGCAGAGTATATCGTTTGTGATCTTGTTTAAAATTGTACAAAAAGGATTGACTTTAAAGCTTTCAAAGAAAACTAGTTTATTATAATTCTAATTTTATTACCAATAATGTATTACAGCTACCCACTAGCTAATCTTTCATTAAAGTTCTTGTTTTCAAAATGTCTAATGATGAGTACCCTATAAAGGTTTCAAAAGAGTGGAAAGCAAAGAAACCAATTAAGGTGATCCCTTATCAAAATACGGTTTGTTGTTTCCTTTTTTTTCTTTTAAATCTATAAATAACTTTAATTTTCAGTTGGTTTGGGGTAAACTTCCTAGACATGGATGGTGGCCGGCTCGAATTGCTAGTGACTCAGAGTTAAAGGGATCTCCAGTTAAAGTTAATGACCCTAAAAGATGGTTACAATGTTATGGAGACGGATTATATGCAGAGGTAATAGAAATAGTAGGTTTATTTTTTTAAATATATTAAATATAAGTTATTTTCTCAAACTTAATAATATCATAGATTAAACTTGAAAATATGGCTTACTTTTATGAGTTTGACAAGTGCTTTAATGATGTAAAATTTTACCGAAAATCCCGAAGAGATGAGAACTATTGTCGTGGAGTTGAAGAGGCTGTTCGTGAAGTGGCAAAGCGGTTAGGTAAGTTCAAATGTTTAATAGTTTAAAAATGTTGTATCTAATTTTTGTTAATACTTTTACAATTTTAAACTAAAATTTTAACTTAAGAGATGTTCCATTCTGCTCGACAGATCGAAAGAATAATAATGAAGATATTGACAAATTGATTGATTGGATAAAGTTTGATCTAAGTGGAGATGATAAAATGAAGTTGAAATTGGGAATATTTGGTAACAGTCTCAAATTGATTGTGCTTAAACTAGTATTTTCATTCAGTCTTTAACTGATCTAACAGAGTTTCAAGTATATGAAGACAAACAAATATTTGTTCTTTTGTTATTATAATCGGTACTTTATATTAAGATAAATTTAAAGTATTTTAGCTTTGGTTTTTCATTAAAGAATTTTTTGTTTTAGACCAAAGGTCAGATCTTAGTTGGAATAGACAAGAGGAAGAAGATGAGGCGGTTAAAAGCATAGCTCAAAATGAACCATCATCAGAGAGAAAGCTACCATTAATAGATCAACCCCTTTGTCGGTTACTACCAGAAAAACAAAACTCACTGACAGAAAATCCCTACTCACTCCGCAGTAGAAAAAAATCTAGAGATTTTCTTGAAAGTATAACGAAAATAAATGTCGATGAATCATTTTCATACGAGCCAAAAAGAAAAAAGCCACATTTAGAGCAATCAGTAGTTGACCAATTATTCCTAGAAGATTCATGTTTTAACCAACCAAGTCCAGAAAGCTTAGATGGTGAAAATTGGAGTTCAGAAGAATTAATAAACCAGCAACAGCCAACTAAGGAAGATTCAGCAGCTAACTTCTTATCACTTGAAAAACCAACTTGCGTCAAAAGTCAACTCTCGGATAAGCAATTAACAGTAGAAGTTGAAATGGGAGATCAAAACAGGCCTGAAGTGAAGAAAACAGCTTTGAAAGTTGGAAAACCGGTAGTTGTTGAACTGAAGCATAGAATGATAACCAGATCATCTACGTTGAGGCAACTTACACCAAACCAATCAGAAACTTCGGACGGACCGACAACTTCAGAGACTTTAGAAAACAATCAATCAGTTTTAAAGAACAAACTCCCACAGAAACAAGAAGACATGCAAGCATCTGAAAGTCTATCAAGCGATAAATTAAAACAAGACGAGCCAGTATCACAAGGATCTTCTTATAACCAAAAAGCGTTTGAAGATTTAACAGAGTCCAAAGAATCGACCAACACCCAATCCTCACCAGATTTATTTCCAAATAATTCACTTTTAGAAAATGCTTCTGAAAGATCGGCTCGATCAAAACTACATATTAACGATTTATCTTTTGTAAAACAAACAATGCTATCAAATAAAGGAACTTCAATTGAGCAAATAGTCAAAAATTTATCATTAAAGAATTTTCCAATCAGTATTACTTCATTAAATAGATCAGCAATTGGACAATTAAAATCAAAACCATTAGAATGTTCACCAGCATGTAAGAAGTCTGACCATTCACCATCAAACAAACCAACAACCAGCCGACTTATAAGCTTGGATACAATTGAAAAAATCTTGCCGAATTCAAATCTAATGCTGAATCAAGTTTGTTCAGATCAGCTATCTGGTGAAACTTTTATATCTCAAAAGAAACCAGAAAAAACAGAGCTTTGTCAGCTAACAACAAAATCAGCTAAAACTTTTCTTCCACAAGAATTTGATAACGCTCAAAGAGTACAGAAAGAACCAAATGGTGTTGAAACAACTGCAGAAGGCAGTAAGTCGACTAAAAAACTTGAAGGAATAGCTGACTGTTTAGTAATAGAAAACAAAACAGTAATTAATCATTCAGTCTTAAGTAATGAAAGTTTATCTACGTCAGAAGTTGACAACGTTCCGTTGTTAGTGGCAAACCCACTCTCTCATGAGCTAATTTCAGTTGATCATGTGATGGAAGTGAGCTCAGAAGAAATTTTACAAACTTGTAAGTTACTGATTCAAAATATAATTGCCCAAGTAGAAAACCTGAATGAAAAGACTGATGTGAAAGAATTAGAAAAGCCATCAGGTAACCATTTAAGAATTAGTGAAACGGCAAATAACCAAATTAAATCAAAGAATTTCGGACATGTCCAGTGTCTGGTAGAAAATCAAGTAAAAGAGTTGGAAAACAAAGTAATATCCAAGTTGACGAACAACCAGTCCGTATCAGAGCATGAAACAAGAACTAATTTGACATTGGAGTCGTCGGTACAAGAACAACAACAAAATCTCAGTGTTGATAGACTGGCTGACAAACCACTAAATACTCCATTAAGTTTTGAACATTTTAAAGAAGCTAAAAAATCATTTAAAGAAACAAAAATCAATAATCAAATAAATACAACTGATGAGAATAATTTGACAGATTTGAGTCTATCGGTACCTTTGGTTGATCAACTGGATTCAGGCATTCCAAGCTCTTTAACATTGCATGAGTCCAATCAATTGTCAACTACAGTTGCCAAGCAATTAACACAGGAAGTGTCAATACTAGGTAAGACATCTTTTGAAGAATCGACTATGAACAAGACAGCAGAGAAAGCACTGGACGAATGTTCATTATTAGATTTCGACAAGCAGAAGGAGTTAACACCTGATGAATCACATAATTTAGATCAACTTTCACAGCTTCATCTATTTGACGATTCATTTCATGAACAAATGAACCCTCCAGCAAAATCAAACGAGTCAATAGCTAAAAAACTAAATTTGAAATCATTCGCTTCAGAAAAAGGGCATCATGCAACAAATGTCGAAAACCGATCAGTGGTTGAGTGGACTGTGAACAAAGAACTACATTTAAAAAGACCAGCGAGTACTCAATCACCAAAAGTAAATCAATCTTCAGATAACACTACAACAAGCGCATTCATGTTGGACCTAACTTGCAAACAATATTCACAAGACCTATTTTTTAATGATTGGACTTCAAATTTAAAACTACGAGACTTGTTGAATGACCAACCAGCAATGACCAGTCAGAAAGTCACAGAAGATTTAGAAATAAGTGACTTTTCATCAAATCGATTTACAGGTTCAGAGTTGACTAGTGATTTATCTGAGCCAGAATCATTAAACGAATCCATTAAAATTGGAACATTAAATCGGCCAGCTAGAGAAGATGATTTTGCTAAACCATTTACTCCAAATTACCTCAAAATTCCTGAAAGAAAGAAGCTACTGCCTAAACCACTTCCAGCGGAATCACTGGGTGAATTGACCAAAGCAGGAATCCCTTCAGATAATCTTTATACAACAACACCTTTTAACAAGTCCAATAAAAATAATTTATTCGATAATCGACCGAAACTATGGTCCAAAAACTTATATGTTTCATCAGCGACAGAATCCTCAGGTGATTCGTCAGCAACTGAAATTTTTAGTGAGTATGCTGTCGTAAACCCGTTAAATAGCTTAAATAAGAATAATTTGTCCATTAAACCAAGTAGAAAAAAGCTTTCAGAAGAAACAAGTGGGTTAGAATCACTAAATCAATTGAATGCATCGAAGCTGAGGATTAATTTGAATGAAAAAAAGGTAAATAATGAACCATCTCCAAGAGTTCTATCAGACAGTTCTTCGGCAACGGAATCAACTTCGGCGACTCTTTCAGCAACAGAATCATTGAATGAATCTTCAGCAACAGAATTTTGTTTCCAGCAAACTGCACTACAACCATCAACTGAACTAGCTAAAAATAATTTCCCAATTAAATTAAATGAAAAATGTATTTTTAACGAAACTATTTTGACGGAGACATTAGGTAAAACTTTTAACTCACAACTTTTTAGTGAGTCACTTGAAAATAAATCACTTACCAAATCTAATTTATTAGACAGTTCATCAGCAACCGAATCTTCAGTTAGCTCAGGATCACTAAGATTATCTGCTAATTCATCAGCAACAGAATTGTTAAGTGAATATCCAAAAGTAGAACATTCGAAAAGATTATTTGAAAACAGATTAAGAACTGAAAAAAATTATAAAGCATTTTTGATACGTAAAAATGAAACAGAGTCAATGACATCAAAGTTTCCCAACAAGCTCTGCCAAAACGAATCATTTGATAATAAACAATCAGAAAACGATTTCTTAAGTGGTTCATCAGTAACAGAATATCTAAGTGAAGACATTCCAATAGAGCTTGGTAACGGATCACTTGAGAGAATTCTGTTAACTAATTCAGTTAAAAAAGGTTTATCATCCATATCAAGACGTAAAGAATCATTTGAAGAAATAAAAAGAAGAAAATTAGTAAGGAAACCGATAGACTCGCCATTAACTGATGTATCCCACACAAGGTTGGTATCTGAACCAACTACATCAAAGTTACTGGATGAAAGAGTTTCAAAAGAGCTGGTGTCTTGTTCAGTGTCTGACTCAATAGGCATTTCACAAGCATCAGTATTGGATCATTTTTCTGAAGAAAGATATATTGAGTTTGTTGCTTATACTGGGAGTGACGACGAAGATGAAAGTCTTATCGAGAAGGTTTTTATCCCCATGTTCGATAGTATTCAAATAGTTGATCAGGAAAAGAAAGATTATAATCTAAGATCGAAACATCAAAATAAAAAAATAACTTTGAAAGAGAAAGAACGGTTTTGTCAAAATGAGAAGAAAATGTTGATTTTTAATAAGGTTTAGAAAATTTTAATTTATAGTTTTGTTTCTAACATTCTTTTTTTTTGCAAAATTGGTTTTTCGAAATTAAAAGATCAAAAGAGGAGAAATTCCTATCGAATTTGTCTGTGTTGTTTGTTGTAGCAGTGAAAAGATCAAGTCTGATCATCCTTTTATAATAGGAGGAATTTGTGAAAACTGTCAAGTAAACTGGTAAACATTTTCAGGTTTTTTTATAAAATTATTTTTACAGAATACTTTATATGATCATTTGAGAAGTTCAAAGCATGTTTTAATGGAAAATATTTGTTTTATCTGTTTTTCCAACTTTGAATTATTAAAATGCTGTAACAAATACTGTCAGATGTAAGTATCGATTGTTAACATTTCAGTACTAAAACAAATAAGCTGGTTAAAGTAATATGTGTCTACAGCAAAACTATAAAATCAAATCTAATAAAATATCAGTCATTTGTCAATAAACTAATGTGTATAAATACATAATTAGACATCAAAGATAATTTTGACTGTAACTTGATTAGACTTTAAGCAGAAATATGTCTAACATGCGATTAATTTTAGTAATTTGTGCAAGTTTTGTATCACAAGTATGGTTAGTGATGAAATGATTACTCAAGTAAGTCATTTTACTTCTTATATTTAGTAAATTTGAATCATAAAAATTTTTAAATTTGTCAATAAAATGTTTTACGTTTATCACCTTGAAAATTGTAACTTGTTTAGTTTTAAACCTCTTTTGAAGCATGGTACCTTTAAAAATTCATATCTTTGAACTTTTCAGTTTGAAGATCCGTCATCTTGGATGTGTCCTTGCTGCAAAGTTTGCATTGATTCAAAATTATTTACTTGGAGATTTAATTGGACATCTCAACTGATTTCATGCTATAAAAAAGCCTTAAGCACGATTTGATAACAATATCTTGCAACTAAGTATTGAATCATTTACAAATGGAATCTTTAGAGAATAATAAACTTGAATTGTTATCTAACTAAATAAAATATATATCGAATACTTCAAATGAGTTGACTGAACTAGTTTTAGTTTTAAAGTATTGAGAACATTTGTAGATATTTTGCAATAATTCAAAAAGTTTGTTTTTGTTAGCTATTGATTAGTAAAAAGTCGCCTTTTTTTAAAAATGATTTCTTTTATAAGTTTAGTACTTCTTAATCAGTGTACAATTTTAAAATGATTAAATGTTGTATAATTAAAAGAAGTTCGTCCAGTCACTAAAGTATCAATAGATTAGCTATTAAAAATACTCAATTACACAAAAGCTTCAACTTCTCCATACGATGACATGACAAATGTTGTTTATATAATCTCTAATTTTTTAAAAGTATACATTATAATCAATTGTTTCTTGGTAATGAGCTAGAATGAAAGAATGTTTGTTTAAACGAAATAAACTTTGTTGTTTGTTATATAATATTTGCAACTTAGTTCGCTTTTATTCAAACAACTTTGACAAACACCAACTTTTTTCAGTTACAGTAATTTTTATTTTTTTTTTGAACTTGAACATATTACACCAATTATATAAAAGAATTTGAAGGAATATTGGAGGTTATGGTTCGAAAAAATTTAATTTAAGGGTTTCAAAACTCGTATATGGAAACTAAGTTCCCAAATCAGTTGAGCTACATAAATTAAGACACCTTGAACGGTGCAGAATAAACTTCTACGCGAGAAGTTAGATATACGCTGACTTGTTGTCATGGGCTAACTTTATATCAAAACAACAAGATAACATAGAAAAGTATATAATAATTGCTTCGCGTAAAAGAGGGGATGAATTAGAAAGAGGTTCTTTTAAATCTTGTTAACTCGATCAGCTAACTTCTCTAACTCCTCACTAATCTCACATGGCAAATCTTTGTTGACTTGATCATCGAAATATTTTCGGATGGCTTCGACTTCTTCGCACCAAAATTCTTGATCAATTTGAAAGACTTTTTCTAAGGTTGCTGGATCTTCAAACCCTTTCAGACACTTAGTGTTGATGGAGCCGGAAGTGGGAAGAAGACCAATCGCTGATTGGCGAGCATTTGTCATATCATCTGATCCAGATGCAGTTCGGTTAAAAATCCATTCCAAGACGCGCGCATTTTCTCCAAAACCAGGCCACATAAATTTCCCAGCAGCATCCTAAATAAAGTGTCATTAAATTGTCTCCGACAAAAAACTCCAAACCAACCTTACGGAACCAATTGACGTGAAAGACCTTTGGCATGCAACGATCGTTTTTCTCCATACTGAGCCAATGTGAGAGGTATTTGCCGAAGTTGTAGCCAAAGAAAGGTCTCATAGCGAAAGGATCATGCATAATTACTTTGGCTGTTTACAAAATATAGAAGTCGCAAAGTGATAAGAAAAGTTAACTGCTCACATTTGTGTTCAGCAGCTGCAGTTGATTCTGATCTCATTGAAGCTCCAATAAAGACCCCATGTTGCCAGTTGAAAGCCTCGTACACAAGTGGAACCCCTACAAAAAACAATCAACAAATATTTATCACAGTGAGATTGTTTTTGAAGTTTTCATAATAAAACTTTATAGCTTCATAAATAAATTAAACAAATATTTGATGTCAACCTTTAGGACGTCTGCCTCCGAAGATAATCGCGGAGATTGGGACGCCATCTTCACTTTCCCAATTAGGGTCGATTGTAGGGCACTGACTTGCCGGGGCACAAAACCGCGAGTTGGCATGAGCAGCTAACTTTCCGCTATCTGAATTTAATCAAATTGTTGATAAAATGTCTAAGGAATGGGACAGATTAAGAGACCTTTGTCCCAGGGCTCATTGAGCCAAGATGTAACTGGTTGGCAAGGCTCTTCATCTAATCCTTCCCAGTAAACACCTCCATCACCGGTTTCAGCAACATTTGTAAAAACTGAAAAATCAAAAACATGATTTGATTGACAATCAAATGAGTCAACAATCAGAAAAGAAAAAAAAATATGAATAAAAACATCGTAAAAAAAGCTTCAAAACAACTTCATTAAATTAAGTAATAAAAATCCAATAAAATTATTTAAAAATAAGAAATTAAATGAAATTTTTTGGACAGAAAATTGATTTAATTTGACATATGATGAAATCGATTTAAACAACCAATTATTTGTTTAAATGGAACTTGTTTTGTAAACAGATCAAATTTTATGAGATTTTAGTCATAAAAAGTTTATTTACAAAAAGTTTTAAATCGTGATAAAAATTCCAGATGAAATTATAAACTTTCAATTACTTGTCGAATATTAACTTTAAAAAAAAAGAGTAAATTATTACACAAAACCTAAAAACAAATACAACAAATTGAAACTGACTTGTGTTTGACATACAAGCTTCCAACGCGTTTGGATTTGATTTCTTAGAGGTACCTGGAGCAACACCAAAGAAACCATTTTCGGGGTTAATAGCATACAGCTTTCCATCTTTTCCAAACTTCAACCACGCGATATCATCACCAACACATTCAACCTTTCAAGGAATAAAATAAGTTAAAAAGTCGAAGCACAACAACGAAATGTTGAAACCTTCCATCCAGGTATGGAGGGATCCATCATTGCTAGATTAGTTTTACCGCAAGCACTTGGAAAAGCTGCTGCGATGTACTTCTTCTCACCTTCAGGGTTAGTGATGCCCAAAATCTATTAGCAAAAAATCAACATCAACTTGATTGTTCAAAAAGTTGAAAAAAGAGATGTTTTTGAATTTCTAAAAATAATTTGTCAACTTTTATGAATTAACTGAATAAGTAGTAAGTAATAGATGAGTTGTTTGAAAAGTAATTGTTTTGAATTGTATTCTAAAGAACGAAAAAATATGAATAAGTCTTTGTGTAGGTTGAGAAGAATTTCTGAGTAGAAACAGCTTCAAATTGTGCAACACGATGAAAAGTGAAGAGAAAAGGTTTGGGTGGTTGAAAAGCCGACAAATGAGTTGAAAGCGATTTGATTTTAAAAGTAACAAAAGTTTCGAAATAAAAACTTGAGTAGAAGTGTTGAAATATTTGCTGAGCAAAATTAGGAGTTAAATAACTACCAACCAGCATGTGTTCTGCAAGCCAACCTTCGCGATGAGCGATTGTAGAACCGATTCGAAGAGCAAAACACTTCTTTCCTAATAAAGAGTTTCCTCCATATCCACTTCCATAAGAAATGATCTCATTTTTAGCTGGAATGTGAGTTACAAGGACATTTTCTGGGTCACATGGCCAATTTCTCACTAATTCTCCTGTTAAAAGAATTAAAGATTAAAATTGATTGATGAAAATAGTTGAAAGATGAAACTGACTTTTTAAAGGTAAAGGACATCCAACTGAATGTAAACATTTCACAAATTCGTTGTTACATTTGATTAAATCAAAAACTGTTGGGTTAATTCGAGTCATTACTCGCATACTAGCTACTACATAGCGGGAATCAGTCAGCTGGACTCCATATTTACTGATAGAACCTCCGGTAGGTCCCATGCTAAAAGGAATCACAAACATAGTTCGTCCTGAAAGTTTATAAAAAAAGATTTGATGAAAACTTCTAAACAATTCAATAATAAAATATCAAATAATTAAATTGTTGAAAAATCGGTGTAAAATATTAAAAAACCTTTCATGGTCCCAGGAAAACGTTTGTTCAATTCACAGTCCAAATCACTAGGTGACATCCAGTGACCCAGAGTTCCTGTAACTCCTTCTTTGGGAGTAGGAATAGTATCTTCTTTTTTATCCGTGATGATCACAGTTTTACTTTCAACTCTGGCAACATCTTTAGGATCAGTCCGAGCCAACCAACTAGAAATTTGTCCGAATAAAAGTTGAAGAATATTGCAGGTAATCAAGTACTAACCAGTTGTCATATTTAGGAAGTTTTTTCAACTCTCCAGCTTTTACCATCTCATCAATAAATTTGACATTTTCAGCTTCACTACCATCACAAATATGAATTGCATCTGGTTGACAAATTTCACTTTTCTCTTTGATATAATCCTGGAATAAATAAAATGATTTCACTGTACAAAGTGAGCAACATCGTAGATACAAACCTGAACAATTTTCGGTAAATTATCAAACTTTCCGTTTACAACATTTAATGAACTATAAGAAGCAATACGAATGTTTTGTCTCAATGCTGGGCTTTTTAAAAAAGTTGTTGGCCTGAAAATAACAATTAAATAATTAACAAATAGTTAATAAATTAAGTTGATTTCAAAAAGTAAGCTTATATACCCATCATAAGAAGATGCCACACCTACATCTGTTGTAAAAGCGTTAACTGGCATTTTAATAGCTGATAAACTCAAATAACGTTTATTTGACTGAGCTCAATGAAGAAAAATCAGAATAAATTGATCTGAACAGGAACCGGTTAATATATAATCAAATGGACAATCACATGACAATTCATTTTATTTTCTCATCATAACAAATTTTTTCTTATTCTTAAGTCAAGCGTAACCATCTTACACTTTCCTTCACACGCCCAGAAAAAAATCGACCAATCAAAATCGAGTATCCGTTTCAGCAACGTATTTTCGTTAAAACTCACAAATGTCGACGACAAACAAAAACAACAGTCATTATTTGAAGAACACAATAACAAATTATTTATATCATATGAAATAATGACGTTATCTATATTGATATCTATAAACTATACAGCTATAACCTTATTTATTTAGCTGATATCGGCAAACGGTCGCTTTTTTTGCAAAAATATGAGTCGACTCATTTAACCTAAGCGCAAATATTTGATGATTATATGGCGTACAAGAATAAAACTTTATTTTAAACAAATTAAACTTCGTAGATTAATTATTTCTAAAAGTTTAATTATTTAATGATATTTTATAAAAATACAAAAATTTATGAGATGTGTGGTTAGATATTGCAAATGCTTGACGTTTGCAAACAGCAAAGCACTGATTGGTTCTTTAAGAAGGTGTTCTATTTTCTTCCAACCTTATTTCAGTACTTGGAAACGCCCATTTGTATAACCAATGAAAGTAGCTTTGTCTAACACTTGTTAAACATTATTAGATGATGTTACGCAAGGTTAAACTAACAAGAAATGTTTTTGAGGAAGCATTTAAAAGAATTTTTGGTATATTTATTACCGAAGGATTTTTGAAACTATAAGAACTTATACTTTGATAACAAATTTTACCACTAAATATTTTACTTACTTATTTATCAAAAATAACAATATTATAATTAAAGAATGGTTAATTTTATTAAACAGTTTCTAATAAGGTTATGTCAAATGTATGTGAGGCCTTCCAAAGAAATTATTGAAGCAAATCTTATTTGAGATTGCGAAATAGAAGATCTTGAAAAATATTTCAAGTAAGCATGACTGATCAACTGTGATTGGCTGATATAAAAGGGGGTTTGCCAAATTGCATCATTGTTATGCAGCAGACCAAAAAAAAACTTATTTTTAATCTTTTACCAATCTTGACTTGATATTAAGTTTTTATAGAGATAATCATTTTTTATCAGCATTAAAAGTTTATCAAAAAAAGTTTATAATACTTACAGTTTATATAGAAGAAGACTTGACAAAGGTGACATACTTGATGATACTTAAGAGTATATAGATACCACAAATTTATGAAGATAATTGAAGTAAAAATTTATTCTGTAATCATAAAAAAAATATACAAATTAACCACAAGTTTAAACAAATTTTAAAACCCATTAAATAATTTAGTAAATAATAAAATCTCATTTTAAAGACAATTATTGATCTTGTATTTATCATTTTTATTTTGCACATTTTCAGGGATAAAACCTAAATAAAGTAATAGAAAAAAGTAATTAAATAAATTAGAAAAATTAAGTAGGTTTTGATTATGATTATTGTAGAAATATCAAAACATTACACTAAAATAGAATAGCTGACTCAATTAAAATTTACTAACAAAGCTACTTTAAAAATATACAATTATGTTTTTACTATTAAAAGAGCATAACTAAACTAGACTGGAGTAAAAAATATTGACAACATTTATATAAGTTTTATAATAAAAAATATATTTTTATATCTTAATAACCATCCATATTACTGTAGAGGTAAACTTTAATATTTTAAAACTTAAAGTGAATTTTATAAAAAACTATGTTTTATATTTAACTTATTATTATAATTTTTAACTTAAAGTAAGAATCACTATGTGAAATTATTTAAAGCTGATATAATTTAAATAATAGCTTATATATGTAATATATAATACTTCAAATCAATAGTAATTAAAAAAACACTTCTATATAGTTTATTTAAATAATTCTTGATAAATAATTTAACCGTCAATATACAATGACATAAATTTAATGATGGTCATAATAACTTAGAAGTTACATGATAGAACTTATCAATGTTTTATTAATTTGATAAACAAAACAATATTACAAAGATTTGTTAAAAACTTGATTTGTTAGAAGATTATTAAAAACAATTCCCGTTTTTGGATTAATAACAATTTGAAGGACTTCAATCAAGAAAATGTTAAAAATAAAAAAACTTTAGATAAAAATTAATTGAACAACTTTTGTTCATTATCCATTTCAATAGAAAAGTTATAAAAATATTCATTTTTATACTTAGATGATTTTAAGCTTTTGCTAAATTTTAATAAAAAAGGAATAATATTTTCATTGCAATAACTTTATGCTCAAAACTTTACACCTTAAATTTGATAAAAATCTTCATTTATCACAAAATTAATCAAGTAAATGACTAGATATACAATTTATACTTTTAATTTTAAGTAGTAAGTAGTAAACCAGTAAAAAAAAATGTAAAAAATATGTATTAATAAAAAAATAAAATATTTATTATTCTAATGTTAATATAAAAATCTAATTAAAAATAATACTTTCAATTATAAAAACACAAATTAAAAAAATTAAACTTTAAAGAAAAAATAAATTTAACCAGGTTTTATTTACTTATAACAACACAATATTTCAAAAATTAACTTAGTTTGTTCATACAATCCACTTAAATATAATAGGCTCTTAGTTTGTTAGTCCAATTATCAATTTCTAACCACAGCTTTAGTGAGTGGAAATAGACTAAAAAGCATATCAGATTATGTAATCGTTAGTAAGGTTTTAAGTTTGTCCAATCATTTACTGAGGTCATTAATGAGATGTCTTATATTGACGAAAAGTTGATCTACTTTTATTTTTGAAAAAATAAAATTAACATTGTAGTTATGTTGATGTAATCAACAATCGTCAAATACTTATAAATACGGAGATAAGCATAGCTCGTCATAAATGGTTTATTACTTTTAGTGATAAAAAGTAAAAATAAAAGAAATGAATGAAATAATTTTTTTTCAATAAATAAAGCATCATTTAGTTCAAAAAAATAATGAAAAGCTTTTTTTATTATATGTTTTTTTGTTTTTAATTTATTTTATTATACTGATTAAGAATATGATTGTAAAAAAGCAAACTTAAAGCTTAGATTAGTAAAATTGTAATAATTCGAGCATCTCACAGGAAAAAATCATAGAAAAATAAAAAAAAAATTGTAAAAAAGATGAAAATTTTAATTAATAGATCTATTGTACAACTTTTAAGTTTTTATATTAAGCTTTATTATATACTTATATCTAAATATTTACCTTCTGAGATCATGTAGTAGTTGAAGGCTTGTTAAGAGCCTTTATATTAATTATAATACTAAAAACACTGATAGATTGCATCTCTTTGTATAGACACATCAAAACTAAGTTTTATCTTTATATTAGGGATGCACTTATTGTCCTAAAAATGTAGACGTGCAAGGTTTTCATTTCTGTCTAAAGATTTAAGATTTAAAAAATGCATTATAAATAAAGCTGTTTACATTGTTTGGATTTCAATATTCAACAATTATACTTAAAAAGTCATAAATAATGTAACCATAAAATTAAATCGCAAATAATTCATTACTGAACTGTTTTATCCCGAGCGGAAGATATTAAAGTTTTTGACGATACTGCCTTTATGTCCGGGAGGTAGGTATAAGTATAGAAAATCACGGCTTTTATTCTTTTAGCAAGCATGATTATAACTAATAAAAAAACTGCAAAAAAGATATATTCGGCTCAATTTATTCGTGCAATGAGATTACAGCGCTTGCAAAAATTAATAGGGCTCTTATATTTAGTTATTTAATTAAATATATAATTATTTATGATTATCATGCTTTTGCTAGCGCTCTGCAAAAGATTAATGAAATTGTATGAACGATTGACAGTGATTCTTGACGAAGATCTGATAAGTAGAATAGCAACAAAAATAGCAAGTTCAAATAGATTATACTGTCAAAGATTCTCTTATTGCAAGAACTCATAACCATTTTTTTTATTCCTAACTTTTTTTATTATTCTATTTTCTTCAGTCCTCATTAGCGATAAAGATGTTTTGGTGAGTTAAATAAGCAAAGCATTATAATATATTTGATAAATACAACTAATTATAAAAATAAATCACTTTTCCAGGAACAGTCTTAATCCACAAAATTGCGGATCATCAGAAAGAATTGAAAGAATTGTTTGCTTCATACAGCACCTGTTAACTTTATAAGTAAATACTAATAAATAAACAGTTAAACGTAAATTCTCATGAATTTCTTTTTTAATATAGCAGGACTTTTTACTAGAGGTGGAAAGAGGCTAAAGCATAGAAGTTGACAGGATAAATCAAATGGTATCAAAAGTTTATAAATAGAATAAATCAAAAAATAATGCAATCAAATTTAATTTTTGTTTTCATTTATTCTATCTTGTTTGAATTTTATCATGAATTTAAAAGATTATGAGGTTGAAGGTTCAAGAAAAAAAACAAGCTACAAAAGTTTGTTTGTTTATTCAACAGATCACACATCAAAATATACTAAACATAAAAATCTTCACTAAGTTGATTTCAAAACAGTTCCAAAATTTCTAAGAAAAAAGTATTAAATTAACTCATAGTTGGTTTTTTATGGTGCTGCAACTTCTTATTAATAGTTCTACTGATTAAATTATGTTACATTCATACTTTTATAATTACTATAGGGTTATTATACATTTTCTCATAGTAAAGTTAAAACAGTAGTAAAAGTTCAAAAATCAGAAATATCAAATAAAAAGTAAAATTTTTTGCACTACTTTAATCTTCAAATTGAAGAGATGTAAATTTGTTTACCTTTTTTTATAAAACCATTATTGGTAATGAACTGGTAGAAACAATTTTCCTTACATTTTGATAAAACGGTAAGTACATCTTTCTAAAGATGATATGAACACCTCTACAACTTTGTGTTTCAATCTTTTTTAAGTTATGGAGTCTTGTCTATGATATCCTTAAGTTAGTGTTGAGTATTGCTATATAATTTTTTGATAAGCATCATGATTTTAACTTAACTGTAAAGTTTTCAAACAGAGCACCTGGAAGCAGAGTTCTTATAACTTTATTATTGGCCTGCATCGTATTTACTAAGCTTCTTAAACATCTATACATAATAATTGTGATCAAATTGATCAAGAGTAATTTCTTATAAAAAAAAATTTGTTTCTAATCTTATGTTTTTTCACTTCTTAGCAGAAATAGTATCTTAGATGCAGAGCAGTTAGCTTCTAGTCGATGGTGATGTAGATGATTGTGTCCATAAATCATTGCTATAAGAGATCACACGTTCGTTACAAAACTTAAGCCATGAACAACTACCGATAAGGCCGTATCTTAAAATAATTAGTTTTTACACTGACTTATATTTTACAATTTTTTCTAGCAAAACTTTTTATCAATTGTGGAATGGAAACTTTGGATTTTAATATTGAGATTAATTGGTTAGTCTTTTGGCAAACTTATAACTTCTTCAAATCTATTTCATCTTAAAATATTAACGTTCAAATGATAATTAATAATTAGTAAAATAATTACAGTAAGTCTCCTAGTTTCAATAAAAAGTTAATATTGTACAGCTCTACTTAGTTTAATGACAATTTTGTGATTATAGAAAATTGAATTAGAAAAGAAAGAAAAGAAATTACAATACAACAAGCTGATGGTTTTATTAGAATAATGTATATCATTGAAAGCAGTAACTTTTTAAATTACCTGTTCAGTGGAATTGTTTATGTTACTATAGTATATCTGACTATAAATATGGTTAAAAATTAGAAAAAAAGACTTAAAAAAATATATATGGCAATGAAAATTTTTTATAGAAAAATCATGCACTTATTGAAACAACATTTAATAAATTGTTTACAAAGTTTGCGATACTACTTCCTGGCTTTTTAAAGGCTAATGCAATAATGTCGTGTCTCTATAAAAGTAGCAGTAATAATATTCATTTCAATGTGGTTAGAGAGACTTGAGCAAAGCTTATCGACAAAAGTTTTTCAGTTATTGTTACTTATTATTTAATTATTTAAATTAGTAGATAACTAAAAATAATAAATTATGTGATTTTATAGATTATAAAAATGATTTAAGTGAATGATTGATAAAGAAATTTTTAGTTAAAGTAATCTTGTAATTTTTTGTTGTTTTCAGCATATTTCGCTATACGTGGCTTATATATAGTTGAGTCATTCGTTTCCTGCAGATGCAATAACTTTATGTTTTATTGATTTATCAACTTGGTAAACATATAAGTAAAAACTTTAAAGTTTAAATTATTGCAACTGTTTTTTATGCTCTTAAATTATTTTACTGTGTTTTTATGTGAGATAAATCAGGAAAAAACTGATGGTAAACTGATAATTAGCTTAAAGAATGCTTTTCTTATTTTATTGCTCTAAATTAAAAATGATTGAGTATGGCAATATGTTTTCTTTTCAAAACTCATTATAGTAAAAGACTTTCTGTTTAAATTGAAAATGAAAATGTGCTAAGTGAATAAGATGTTTATCAGTTACTTTTAAATATTCTACTTTGAAAAGTATTAAACTGTAAATTAAAGCAAAAGCTCATCGTGAACAATCTGATAACATTTTATTAGTTTTCATAATTATTGTTTCCAAAACATTTTGTTTGTTTATGCAATCATTGTGTACATAGTCTTGCGAATAAATAAAAACAGTATGAATCATTACAGTTTTATATAAATAGAACTGTTGTACTTAGAATTAAATTTCATGAATTTTTAGAATCATCTGTTGCATTATTTTTCCCCTTCCTTTGATCATATCCTATACGTCTTTTTTTCAATGGACGTGTCCGGAAAGCATGTAAAACTGCATTAACAGATTTTGTTCTATAAACTATACGTTAATCTCATTATAAAAAGGACTAAAGTAAAAATTAATTGAATACTAATAACATGAAAGATCACATTTATCTCAATTATCAGCTGGTATTTGTGGAAAGGCAATTTAAATAAGATTTTTTTGAGGAAATAACATTTCAGAGGTTATTATTATCTCACAATTCAAAAAACTCTTCATCTTGTCGAAACAGATTTTATAATGAGATTGTTCAGCATTTTGATTCTTTCCATACTTTGCGTTGGCTTGTCTTCATCAGTAAGTACTAAGCAAATTGCTGCCTAACTCAACTAATTATAAAAATATTGATAAGTTGCAAGAAATCTCTAAAATATTAAAAAATCTTTCAAATTAATTGTAAGGTTATTTAACCAGAGCAACTTTAGCTAAAACTTTTGTTATTCTTTTAACTTTCTTCAAAGTTTTTGCTGCTAGATTTGTCAGTTTTTTTAAGTTAATTTTATTTTATATTAAATAGTCAACTCGTATATTTTAAAACGCTAATAAAACAGCATGAATTAAAATTTAAAATTTTTTGAAATTAAGCAAAGAAATATTTTACTCTGACTTTCAGCAAATGTTTGGAGTTTTATCTTTAAAACTGAGACAGTTTATCAACCCCACGTCAAAGTTGTCAAATGGAAGCTGTTGTAACCAGGCTGCTGCAGTAAATGGTTCTTGTATTTTTCCATGTAAAACAGCTTTCCTAGTATCTGTTCGACCAGACCTAGGGTCTAAGAAATGGAATAATTTAAACTACGGAATATCCAAAACTACAGTATTAGGAGAAGATACAGTCATAGATACTAATTTGGTTTTAAAGTTTAATATAACTACATATAGATGGATTGTAAGTCTTAATGTTTGATTTTTTCCAGCAATGTTTTAGTTTTGTTATGATTAGAAGTTAAAATTGCATTAAACAAATTTAAAGTTTATGTAAAAGACAATAAAAAAATGTATTGTGCATATTTCATAAATCTAAAATTGTTAAATATATTTTTTTCAAATTAATTATACTTTATCTATGCATATTTATTATTATGCATTTACAACCGCATTTATCCATTTTTCTTTATCTAATACATCTTTTTAGGTATATTATTGTATATGCTAAATATATTTTATGCTAACATTTTTTACAGGGTTATTGTCAAGTCTTGATTGCAGCTTTTGATATTAGAAATGAAAATGAAAGTTTTGGTATTCAAAAAGGTAAGACATCGGCTAAATTTCTTTGTGGTTTATTCAGGAAGAAAGCATGATAAATATTTCCCTCAATTTTGCTTTATGTAATTTTCTTATTTACATATTAGAATTTTTTCAATTCAAATATCAGTAGATTTGTTTGAAGAATGCTTTAAAATAACATTTTTATACTAAGTAGAAATAAAATTTGCTACTAGACACTTTTTTGAATTGTTTTAAATTTTTAAGTGTGTAATTTGAAATGACAAAAACAACCAAGAACTTTTTTTTAAATTGTATTTTATATTTATTCTTATTGTTTAAATTTTATCAGAATATACACCTAAACGAATTTTTTGGAAAATAATTCGAAAGTCTATATTACGCTCCGATGATTTTTCAAAAGAGGATAACTCTTCTGATTCTTCTACTGGATCGGTTGTTACTTGGAGTAGTAAACTTGAGTGTGCTAGTAACTATCACAACGCTGTTTGTGCAAAGTATTGTGAGTCGAAAAATAATTCCTTGGGACATTTTACATGTGATGAAAATGGTGATAGAGTATGTTTGAAAGGTTGGAAAAACCCAATTGGAACTAAACCATGCACTCAAAGTAATATGCAAAGCTTATTATAAAGATATCTGTAGAATTTTCAATGGCTGAATTTTTTTTAAATGTTTGAACTAAATTCATACGATACACAACCTTTCTTAAAAAGATTTGAATATATGTTTAAATGTCATTCAAATACTTGTAATTCAAGCAACAAAGTGTATGTAAAAATAAATAAAATTTTTAAGTATTTGTAACCTGAATGAATACTCGAAATTCGAAGAATTTACTTATTCAATATTCAAAAATGTATTTATTCATACTATTCAGATTTTTGTATAGAGTTTTTATTGATTGAAAACTACTGTTTCAAACTTTACCAAAGAAAATAACAATTTTAGAACAATTCAAATTTGTTGGCTAATTTATTAAAACTTCAATTTTTACAGTAAATTTATCAAAATATTTTTCAGTCAGTTGCCCAGAAGGTTGTGTGGAAAAAAACTCTTATCAATGCACTCAAACTGAGTGCAAGTAAGTATAATAGCTCGCTTGTATCTTTGTGCATCAACAATGAAATCTTTGATAAACTACAGATGCAGAGCAGGATGGAAAGGAAAAAACTGTGATCAATGTTTGACAAAGATTGGTTGTTTACATGGTACCTGTTCATCTCCAAATGAATGCTCATGTATCTCAAACTGGACAGGGGCTCTTTGTAATATTGGTTTGTTCACATTAGAATTATTTTTGCGACTAAACTTGATCTATTTATTACTAGTTTGAATTCAAAACTAGTTTTAAAGTTGCTTTTTATAATTGAAAGAATATTATAGATGAAAACTACTGCAGTAATAATGACCCGTGTAGACACGGAGGGTTATGCCGAAGTGGCGCTTCATTTCAAAGAAACTTTACTTGTACCTGTGAACGTGGGTATATGGGGGCAAACTGCCAGATAGTTAAATACTGTTCATTGAATCCTTGCAAAAATGGAGGAACTTGTAAAGTAAAAACAAAATAATTTTATATCGTGAGCCAAACAATCCATTATTAAACATCAATAACTGAGAGTTCTTTACAGGAATTTCGCAATAAGTATGAATGCAAATGTAGTGATCAGTTTGAAGGAAAGAATTGTGAAATTTCAAAATGTAGTTGCTTAAATGGCGGGACTTGCCAACAAAACACAAGTCTATGTCAATGCCCTGAAAGATTTATTGGTGAAAAATGTGAAATGATAGCTCCAGGTAAACTAGTTAGTTTGTTGATTACATCCAGATCAATAATTAATAGTTTCAATAATCAAATATTCATTTATACTAAAAAATGTATCTTATAAACCTTAAAACTTTTAATTTCTTACAATGTTTCAAAAACAAAAGTTTTACAATCAAAGTAATCGAATAATAACTTAAGCAAATTACCTGTAAAATCAATATTAGAAAACATAACCAAATCTTTTACCTTATTACTTTTTTCAGTAAGTAGTTTTTACTTTAAACCTAACTAGGTAAACATATATCCTATTTTGATAAAAAATATTCTGTTTAAGTCTTATTACTTTTATAAATATCTGAAAAATCATTTATCGATGTTAAACAACTTTTTTCATTTATAGAAACTACAGAAATCACTCCTAATAAAACAATAACAACAACAATGACAATAACTACTGAATTGCCGGTTACGACAGCAAACGAAAATAAAGAAAGTACCAAACCATACACTACAAAACCAACAACAGTAAACAATATAACACCGAGTAAAGTATTTTGCTCGATCGATACCAAGGATCCTTTAAAAGTTATCTGTGGACAGGACTGTAATAACGATGAAAAATGTTTGAGTCAAAAGGAACAGTGGAAATGTTTCCTAAACATGGACTGCCCTTTAAACAGCTACTGCCACGAAACGTTTAAGGTTTGCATTTGTAGCTCTGGGCATTCTGGTGAGCAATGCAAAAGAAATGAAAAAGTTTTAAAAGTCCATGATAAGCATGATGGAGTGCTGACATCTCAACAACTCGCTACACTTTTGGTTGTAGCTGGTATATTGATAGCTGCTGTTGTGGTAACTGTGTGTGTGGTGACGAAGCGCCGTAGATCCAATAGGAATGAAAATGAACAAAATTATGATAAATCAGTTGAAAATGATTTACTTACAAAAGAAACAGAAGTTAGTCACCGAACACGAACATTTTCAAAAGCGCAGTCTGTCACTGCTACTGTTTAATACGTTTTTCATCATTTGAATAACAGACGATAATGATTAAACATCTTATTTGACGTTGTATGTAGTTTATAAATTTGATTTCGTGAATAATGTAACTTCTTGACAATTTTTTATAGTTGATGTATGTATTAGGAATGTTGTATACTTCATAGCTTTTATTTTGTCACTTGCTAATTTTGTAAGATAAGTATTTATAATTTTAAATAAAAATTGATTTTATAAAATGATTGGATTTTAATATTACCATATTGTAAGAAAGAGGCATCAGCCGGAGAAGAAAGTTTTTACTTTAATGAATGAAAAAATTCTGTATACTAAATTCAAGGCATCTTGAATTGGATTAACTAGTGTTAGTCAACTACTGATCAAATAAAGAAAGATTTTAAGAGCTTGGAAAAAGATTTTTAGCTATTATAATTGTTTAAGAAATCTGGAAAGAAATTATTAAGTTAACCAAGACCTTGAATCTGAAAAATAATATGATCTAAAATAAATTGGATACCGATAGATGAGAGTTTCAAGGGTCAAAGATAGAGCATCGGATATATAAAAAAAGAAGCATATGCAAACGATACGCCGAGAAAGAGTGACAGGAGGAAGGTGCCACACCCATAACTGAAGTGCTTGGACTGCTTCAGACTCTAAGCAATCTCTTGCACTTAGCTCTCAATAGCGGCATATCGTTCCTCTGCACTTCTACCTTGTTAGTTTTCAATCATATTTTTAGCTCTCAGTTTGTCATGACACTAGCAATAAGTTCGTTAAGTTTAGTAGGTCTAAATTAAATCCCCACGTAGCTTTACCATTGTTCGTTAATGAAAATAAATATTTATCCCAGCGATCTTAAAAAAGCTGAACTTGTCTTTACCAAGATAAAGATATACTACGATAATACTACGACTGATACTCTTAAAGCAAAAAATTCAAATTTTATAGATGAATTTTTTAGATTTTTACTGCTGTCTGCATTATAAAAGAAAGTGACTATACGCCTGAAAAATTCCTTATTATTTTGTTAAAAGCTCTATTCATTATATTATCCAAACTATATTGATCGTCTTCAATTCTTTGTTATCTTTCAATTATGTGATTTTCCAATGAAAGAGTTTCATTATCATTCTAGTTCATAAAAAGGAGATAAAAATAAGCCATTAAAATACTGACCAACTTCTAGCATCATCAGCTTCAGTCAAATCTTTGAAATGATTGGTTCACAAATAAATCTGACTCATCTTCTTCATAAAAGCTTACTTTTTAAGTATCAAATATTTAGCGGCAATCAGCTGCTGCCCTGCATCCACCAGTAACTAAATAATTAGGCTAATACTATCATTTATTCGCAGAGCTTTCGATTTAGTTTCCATTTTCATATTAAAAATTTTTTAAGAGAGTGTAGTAGTAACCCTTTTCTTATCTTGTTAATTAAGTAATTTCTGAAAGATAGACATCAACAGACCACCATCAACAACTCTGTTTCAAGTTGTCTACATCAAATTTCCCCTAAGCAGTATTATTAACCCTTTTCTTTTCCATATTTATCTCAATAATATCACAATTTGTTTTTCAGCTCTAAACTGTTTTTGAAGTTTGATGCTCTTTACTAACAAGAGTTCGACTCTTTTGTATGAAAAACAATATAAGCCTTGAATCCGTTTAAAGGTCGCTTTCTCTAAACATCACAGAGGGTTAAGCTTGATATTGAAACTATTCAAAATTGAAACTTTGTCTCACCTCATATTACTGTTTAAAGTTAATAAGGGTTTTCTCACCTTCACTTTAATGACCTCTTTTAGTTCCTAGAAGTTTTTTTGTTAAAATTAATCCAAATAGAAACTGTAATAACACCCAGTGGGCTAATACCTTTTTCGTTAAGTTTACCACACCTTGGAATCAATTTTTAAATTTCTAACTGTATTATACCTACGCCTTGGCAATGGCATGATGTTTTTGATATTATTATGTTGAAATTTGGTGTTTTACACATTTTTCTTTTATTTTGCTGCAGCCATATTGTTGTGTTTGCTACAAAAACAAATAGTTTAAAAGAAAAGTTTATATTTTAGTAATGATAATTTTCATTGAGTAAAGGTTGTTTTCAGCTCTGAAAATTTTTTTTAAATGACTAGTTTATGAGTAAACATTAGTAATGAACTAATGATGTCAAAGTTTTTACTCTAGCTACAGCATATCGAAAACAACGATATATTTGAAAAATATTACTTTTATGACAATGATATATTTTTAATAAGTGATTGAACCCTATTAATAAACGTGATAAAATGAGTTCTGAATTCTCATTGTTTGAAGAAGGATCTTTTGGTTTGGAGTAAGAATTTTTTTAATAATAAAAAGTTAATCATGATTTTAATACAAAATTTATTACAAAATTGCTTTATATTCCAAGTATGGATGAATAGTACTACCTCCTCGTGGTTGTCTATGGAAGAAACCCCGACAGAAAAACTACAATCCGTTGACCTTGATATTACCGTCCCAGGTCCCAGGGTCCCGTGTTACCTCGAATTGCATCTAAAAACGATAATAAAACCTATGCGAATGCTTGAATGTAGTAAATGTCAACTTCCTGTCTACTGCTTCAGCCAACATAACTCAATCAAAAAATTATACTTAAAAAGACTTTCATACAAAACTTTACAAAATATATAAAAAGAAAGCTATTGGATCGAATAGAAATAGACTAAAAATTACAAAATTTTTCAACAACAAGAAAAAGTATTAAGCTAAGAACAACTAAACAATGGTTATTAAAAATTTTACAATGTAAAAATAAAAATAAAAAGATATGGCTGCGAAAATAGAAATTATCTGAAAATAATTATTATTTGCAATCTAAGATAGTTTTTAAACTAAATTGATAATCTGACTTGAAATTTGTAAAATCAAATAGTAATGCATCTCGTAGGTGGTTTAAGAAATAAACATAAATACATTTACACTAATAAAATGTAACTCTAAAATTGATATGTCACCTCAAAAAGTTTCAAGAATAAAATTGGAGAAAACAAAATATGTTTTTAATTCATATATTTCTTATTCTATTCAGTAACAAAATGATTTCTTGTTTAACTATATAGTTTATAAAGCTAACACCTAGCATAAACTGAAAACGTTTTAATGTTAATAAATATCATAAAGTTTATAGATAGCCATAAAACTGTAAGATATTGAAAATAACTTTGAAGCCGTCTATGTAGCGGTAATCTTCCCAGTTGACACCCTAGTTTTCTTTAACATCCAGTACATTAAATAGAAGTTCCTTGCAAAGACAACGCTTTAAAAATATGCAACTTCAAGGGGTCGTTTCTCTAACTACGGGATTTGTTTACTGCAAATGTTTTGGAAATTAATGAAATGGTGTGAAATTTTCATTATATCTTAAATAATTGTTTAACGTAAATAGATTGCTAAGATCAAATTTTAACTACAAATGCGTAAAACTGGAAAATGATGAGTCATGTGACATTTACGCTTGACTGGCCAAATGTACTAACTCGTTTTCTAGCGGTATAAAAATTTCTAGACTCGTAATACCATTATAAAGTTTCTTAAACCTTTAAAAATGTTACAAGTCAAAATATCTTAATAACGATTTCGTTTACAATGTCGTTTATAACAAATGATAGAAGAAATAGTTTTACCCTAGTGTCTACCGGCTTATTCGATATATTTATGAAAAACTTGTCAAACCTGCTTCTTTATCAATTCAAATCTTGTTTTAGAATAAGACTGTCTAGTGAAAATATATCATCATGTAAAAAATATTTTTTTGAGATAAAGAATTAATTTTTACGATAAAGAATTAAAACAAACTTTAAATTAGCTATATTCAATTTGGAATTATAGAGTTTTTAAAATATTAGAACTCACGCATTCAAAGCCCAATTAATCGACTTAACCATTTGTATATCAAGTCGCTTAATCATTTATTGATTATTTTTCCTATAAAGTAATAAAATTTATATTCAAAATTTTTTCAAACACTCTTATATATTAGTATTGTGATTTCTAGTTTGACTATGTTTAAGCTAATAAATGATATTGTTAGAAAAAATAATTTTAAAAAAAGTTTTAGTAGCACTGTAGAATTTGCCGAGGTCAAAAACATCCAATACTATACCTAAGCAGTTTTTAAGCTAATCAAGTGAGTTTTAAATCTTTAAATTTTTTATTGGTTTAATTGATATCATCTAATTATTGTTACAGTAAAGTGATTTGGCATGTAATGAAATAATTGATAATGAGAGTTTAAGACTATGTTATTATATCTTATTTTATTTACTCATCTCTAAGATTTTGTGTTTATATTTCTAAAATATTGTTTCATCTTTAAATGTTATTTTTGTGCAAAAAAATAGCTTATTTAAAAAATGTTGAATACTTGGAATATTATTTTTATTAATTTTCTGAATTAATGGTTTTTTATAATTTTTTTAAAGTATTTATTATAACAAATTAGTTATTAGTACCTAGATATTTTTTTTTAACTAATTTACAATTTATGAAATTAAATAATGGATGTAATTTTTTATTACTTTTATCTCTTTGATGTTTTCTTAGAAATATAAGATTCTACCTCTGTTTTTTGATCAGATAATTTGTCTTTTACAAAATGGTTATTTTTCAGATTAAATTTCTTTTATTTTGATTTTATTAAAAAAATATTTTTTATAAGTATCTATGTTAATTGGTTTTATAATTGCTGAACAGTTGCTTCTTAGTGATTATTTATTTACTTTTTTTAATCTAAAATAAGTATCTATAAGATGAAACTTTAATGTTATTATATCTTAGGTAGGTAATTATAGGTTTAAGGTAATTTTTTTGTATACTTATAGTTTATTAAATTATTTAAGTTACACTACATATTGAAAATTAAGTTTTTATAATATATAATTATTTGAGTATTGATGAATTTTGAATATTTTACTTTTTTTTATTTTTATACTTTGAATAGTTTGTTTAATCATTATTTAAATATATTGTTCTTGTAGATATTTTAACTTTTTTATGTCTTTAGTGTTTTCATAAATATCATTTTGTTTTAAGTTAAGTTTTTTATGCAGTATTCATTTTTGTGGTTCAATATTATGTAATAAATATTAATTATCGTTTTATCACTAGTTTTAGTATCTACTTTTATATTTTGGTTCACCTTTTGTGTTTATACTTATAAAAATATATAATTACTTACTATGAAATTATCTTTAAATTCTGAAAATATGATTTTTTAAATCACTAAAGAACTGTGTTTGCTTCTTAAAAGCTAATGATTAGACGGTTTTAATGTGCTTAATCTACTAATGTGTTATTATTTCTTTAGATCAAAATGTTTTCCAAAATTGCAACTCAATTAATGCTTCGGCAGCCAAAACCCAGCAGAATATTTCAAAGAAACTCTTCAATGAAACCTAAGATCTTTCAAGAGAAGGGAGAATGCCATGTGTATGAATCAGCGAAAGATGTGTTGCCTTTTAACCCTCTTCAAAACACTTGGGTTCGTGCTGCCAAAGTAACAGTTTATGTTACTGCAGTGTTTGCTTTTCCATTTTGGTATATTAACCATTCAATGAAAAAAGCTGCAAGTTCTTAGACGCTTTTGCAGTTAATGGTTGATTTTTTCAACTATTTCTTCATTATTGTTATATGGTTTATGTAATCTTCTGATAATTTCAAATAAATTTTTTTGAATATTTGATATCTTCTAATAAACCAAAAATAACTTGAGTCATTTGTATTTTGAGACAAGTTTTAGGTCGAGTTATTCAAACACTGAGCCAAACATTGCTTTCTAACTTGATTCTGATAATGAAAATCTATTTCCTTTGAGTCAACTTATGCAAATCAAAGACTTCTACAAGTTTAAAAATAAGATTTACTAAATGCAAATAATCAGTCCTAAAACCTTTTGTCGCGCTAAAAATGGGTCTGCAAGTAAGGCACTCGGCTAAGCCGTTTGTCAAGTTGTATTTTAAAATGAACTGTATTAGATCTAAGATCAGAGCTGATGAGACATCTGACTTAATTCATCATCTTTAAACATCTCGCTAAAAAGATTCTAAATGTAAACATTCTTAAAACTAGCTTCTCACAAATTATTCAAGCTTTAAACCAGCAATCATCACTCTTTTACTAGATTTTGATTTCATTAACAATCAGGAAATTTTTACAATCTCAGTGATTTTAAACACTATTATTTGTATTTAGGTATAAACTTGATTTAAACCTCAATGACATGTTCTACCCTTAGAGATAATATTATAAGTCTTGCTTATTCAACCAACCTTGCTTAAATTTATTTATAAAACCAAGCTTTTCATAAAATTCCTTGGTTTGAGAGTCGTATCTATAGCGCCACCTAGAGGAAGTTCATTAGAAATAAACAAAAAAATGAAACTAATTTCTTTTTCATATTTCGATAGATTCATTTTTTAAATGTTTAATGATGAACTGAATTAGTATTTTACAGCCAGCTTTAATAGTTACTATATAGCAAGTGTAATTTGATATCTTTAAAGTTGTCCTAAATTTGTTGATATTAGTAAAAGCTTTAAACAAAATTATTCATGATTTTAACTTACATCGATTATAGAAATTATAAGGATAAAATGTCTATCACATTTACTAAGCCAATAACATTTTAATGACTTAGAAAGTAAAAATTATAAAAATAAGAGATTTTAGAACCAAAATTTCAAACAGGTTTAAGACTTTATTATTTTAATAGTAATTTTGAAGAGAAAGTTTACTTAAAAAGTAATTTCAAAAAATAATTTATATTTTTACTATTGTCCTTTCAGAGTATCTTGCCAAACTATAAAATTGACTTTTTCTGTCTATATATATATCTATACATTTAACTTTAAACATGCATAAATAACATTTTTTCAAAATCAGTTTTCAAATATTTTTAATAAAACTGAATTAAATTTTGTATATTTATGCAAATATTGGTTTATTTGTTGGCCTTATTGAAAACAGCTAAATAATAAATGCATTTTTATTAAACTCAAAAGTACTTTCAATTTCCCCATTTCAGATAAACTTACGCTAATTCACCACACGCATAATTAGATCAAGTATAAAACCAATTAAAAAAAAGTTCATCTGCTTTTCAAAAATGTGTTTCTATAAAGTTAGTATCTAGTTACAAATTAAATTTTACAGTGCTGCAAAGATTACAAAGTAAAAGCAAACAAAGAAGATACGATCGTAATACTGCGCTTGGCTTTATGAATGGAGCTGACTTACCAAATCAGCCTTATGTCGATATCAAATGCTGTTTTGATAATACTTTAGCATTTTTTAAAGTTTTAAATTAAATCATTAGTAAATGATTAGGTAAAAATCCATAAAAAACTTTTATATAAAAGTTATAACCTGCTAACAAACAAATCTCACTTATAGGAGATTCAACCAACTGCTGCATATACTAATGCAATAAATAAAATAAACTTTGATGTCAATTGTGTTTCAACAATTAATTAGTTACTGTGAGTTCACTCTCATTGTCTTTTGGTTGATTAGAGATTGTACGCTCTGATAAGCTTGTTTCTTCAAACACTGGATTATCATGTGACCTAATAGTAGGCTCCGGTAAAGTACGATCCTGGTTAATCGGATAAAGTTTGAAGTAGCATGGAGGAGTTGGGTACTCGAGATTCTGAGTAATCACATCATCATAAGCAGGAGGGCTTGAGATGTCAGTTCTTATTGCTGTGTTAGTTTGAGCAGCTGGTACTGGCGAAACGTCATTTGGATTTCCTAAATGCAAACTATCGATTTAAATAGTTAGTTATTAGTTTAGTTGAGCTAGCTTCAAGCTGTAGGGTTATTTAAGAGATATTTTAACAGATATTTAAAATCAGTGCAAACCATTTAGTTGAAACTACAAGCTCTAATCGAATGAAAGTCACATTTTATAAATCTTTCAAATTGCATCAACATTTTCAGATCTTGAATTATAAGCCATTTATAAATTAGAAATTTCCTGATAAAATTGAGTTAAAAATTGCTCAGTAACAGAAAAAATTTAATTTCAGGTCGCTGCAACAAAAATATTTATCAATTCAAAATAGAAATGATTGTATAAGGTTCAGCAGATTTAGATAACTAAATTTAGGTCGTATAAAATTGATTCTTTCTTAGAAGAGGTCTTGAAAAATTTGAAGGGAAGAATTTATCATAATGCAAAAAGAATTACGTTGAAATCGTTGCTTAAGCCGTTTACAACAAGAGCAGGCAATCACCATGCAGATCAAGGCTCCAATGGCTCCAAAAGCCATTCCAGAAAGTTTAAGCATCCTAAAAATTAAACAAAAATAACCAAAAGTCAAGATTTAAACTAATAGATCTAATTGCTAGTTAAGCTGTTGGTATTTAGCTAAAAAAATAAACTTGTAAAAGAATCCATTCTAGTAAATAAAGATGATCGAAATGACTAAAGATGAAATAGAATTAATCTAAACAAGTCAACAAAATATTTTAAAAAAGAAATCAATAAATCTTACAAATAAGTTTCTAAAGTAAAAATAAAAAATAAAACAATGTAAAGGACATTGTATCAAACTGAGCAATGAAACTTCTAGCAATCAATTTATATTTACAAAAAAAACACTGAATGAACAATCCAAGAATTAAATCAGTAGATAATATTCAGCTTAACTTTTTGAGGCGTAGAAACTACACTCTAATCGAAATAAAAACATATTTCTACTAAGTCAAGAGTTTGGAAAATGAAAATTGCTTTTTACTGACATTAAGTTTTTCTTTCTGCTTCAATAAACACAAGTTAGTAAAGTCACTAAGCTTATCATCTGTTAAAGTTTTACAAATAATTACAGCAAAGAATATATATTTTTCTCTGAAGTTGTGATTAATACTAACGCAAAAGTAAATGACCTAGCAGAAACTTGAAATATATGTCTAAGTAAATAATTGCTCTATAAAGAAAACATGTGTTTATTTGCACAAGAAAGTTTTTTTTAATGATTTTGCTTGTGCATTTTTTATGAAAGATTAAAGACGAAAATATCTAGAAAAATTTTATGAGCAAGATAAAAATATTTATTCATGATTTTGTTAACATAACAATTGTTTGAGTTAAACTACTTTTAATAATAATTTTAATGAAACTGAATAATTTTATCGTTTCTGTTTTCTACTAATCATCATTTATCTATACATTTAGTAAAATTGTTGTGTAAAATCTGACATGTGTAAGTAAATTAATTAAATAATTTCTAAATGTGCTATTTCTACAAATTATTTAGAAAATTTTTCTACTAAATACTAGGCAAATAAGTAGCTATAAAAATGCAAACATACTTTAAATCAAGATGAGTTTGAATTTTGTCTTATATTTTATATATTTTGTCAATTATTTATTTAGCTTCACAAAAACTATCTCTAAAATAAAGTATTATTAGCTTCTTATTAAAACAACTTATCAAATTCATTTTTATTAGTGATAAACTTAAACTCAAAATATGTGAAATATTAATAATTAGTTAATTAAAACTTAGATTTTAGGATTTTTTTTTATTTTCATTTTTGATCATGCTAAATATACTTTCAAAAAAAAATTAATAAAAAGTAATTTTATCTGTAAAAATAAAAAAATCATATTTCGATTTAGTTTGAAAATTCAAATTAATATTTTATATAATAGCTGAATAATTTTTGTGATCTTCATCTTTTTATAACAAATCATAAAATCGAGCAATCAAATGATTCTATAAAAACTTATCTAATGGTTGATTGGAATTATTAAATAAGTCTAGTTTTAATTGACAAATGTTTAAATAGTCAAAAAAGGCTGAAAAACCTTCGTAGAAGTGATTTTGATGAAGTTTTAGTTTACGTGATACTTGTAAACATAAAGAAGAAGCCTCAGGCGAAAACATAGTAGGCTTGAATCCTTCAATATTTATATTTGAGTATACTAATATTTAACTGACTGTATTGTAAAAATAAAATGGTTTAAAAACATTTACAGAAGACTTACCAGTCCCTGTCAGTCCGGACACAGCATGATCGAGTATTGTACATCATATGCCAGCAACAATCTGTTTGTGTTGAAGGACATTCTTGCTTCCCACATCTTAGAGCTTTCAAACAAATGTAAGATTATTATTTGAGATTTTTTGTATTTGTTTAGAAATAGTTTTATCAAAAAAATGTAACCCTCATTTGTTCATGACAATATATTGTCAGCGTATCAAAGTATATGCAAGAATCACTTAAATACTATTTTTGTTAAAACTGAAAAAGCTCGGAAATTTTTCTCACCTTGACCTGATTCAACAATAGCAAAAAACAATAATCCAAAAAATCTTGAAGAATTATCAAAACAACTCATTACAAGTTTTTTAATAGTTGTACAAATGCAGAAAAAAAAATTCAAAAACTTTGTGTGTCTTGCAATAAGGACCAACTTTGTAATTTAGAATTTCTTATTCATTTTAGCTTTTATCAAAGATAAAGTGATAAAATTCACAAATTTAAAACTATACATTTAAGTTATTTTGATTTTAATTAATTTCTAATCAACTTTAATACAAAAATAATAAACTAATTTCATTAAAATAGTTAAACCTTTAAAATATTTTGTAAATGATAAATACGAAAACGTACTACTCAAAAAAACTGCTCAAATAGGATCTCGATAATGGACTCGACTACAACTAGCTGCTCTTATTTTTCCATTTGTTTAAATTCATTCAGATGTTTCTATGCTAAATTTTACCATTAAATATTTTCAAATAAAGTAAACTAAAAGTAAAACATTCTGATGTAATCATTAGAAGGCACCCTCCTTCGCATTTATATATATAAAATAAAAAAAAATAAAATTATTCGTTTATAACGTTTATAACACTTCTTTTGTTTTAGTCAAGCTACTGAAAATTAACATAGAAGTTTTATGTTAGACTTAAATCACAATTATTTTAAGTATATGAAGTATTTCAGGCTTAAAACTTGTTTTTCTCGAAGAAAAATTTAAATTACTTTTTTTTTTGCAAACTCATCCAACAAACCTTAATTAAGAAATTTTAAAATATTAAAGTATACAACCGCCATGATAAAGTTGATATAGACGTTTGAGAATAAATAAAACTTTTTAAGCGACTTCTCACATGTTAAGCGTGACTTTAAAACATTACTTAAAGCTTTCGAAGATATGTTTTGAGGAACTAAGTATATTCTTTTTTATTTAAACCTTTTAAATACACAGATTCTTGCAAGCATATGCGGTTAAATACGATAAAAGTTTTAGTAAAATTCCTACCGTTATGTTATGAAAAAAGTTGACCTCATTTACAACGTTTTACTGAATATTTACAAAATTTGAATTCAAATTATTTGATTAAAAAGTTTTCAATTTAATAACTTTACTCCAACATATAAATTCTTTTAAAGATTTTGATCAAAACATAATATAATAATAAAGAGCTTTTAAAGTAGTTTTAGTAAAAACTTATAAACTTTTCTTGTTTAACTCGAGTAGATAGTAACTTACAATATATGTTGAACTGAAAAAACAAATACTACAATCTAAAAATAAAGCCAGATACTTTTTAATAATAAAGGAACTATTTTTTCTTGTTTTAATTCTACAAAGTTCTCTTTTTTAAATTCTCTTACAGATAGTTTTTTGTTCTATAAATTGTTTAAACTTTTAAAAGTATTATAAACATAATATTGAAATTATAAATTGTTGAAGTTAAGTAACTGAAATAGAAACTTGACTTTTAAAAGTCTAAAAAGCAAGCAATACTTGATTCAAAATTTGGACAAGAATAGTTTTAACCTGAGTATACAAATAATAAAGAGATAAGAATTATATGATTGGCAATTTTAAAAGAACTTGGTTTGAAAAATGATAGCTATTTTAATTTTAATCATGAGTTCAGCCGTTTAAAAATCATGTACTTGAACCGTTTCTTATAAAACTTAATTTAGAAAGCTTATTGAAAAAATTTGAAAAACAAAATTATCAAACAGATGACAAAAATGTTACTTCCTTTAAAACGTACGTTTTTACTTAAAAAAGTAAATTTTTCATGGTTA
Organism: Pegea sp. RAD2-039; assembly: GCA_034620365.1. Taxonomy (NCBI): domain Eukaryota; kingdom Metazoa; phylum Chordata; class Thaliacea; order Salpida; family Salpidae; genus Pegea; species Pegea sp. RAD2-039. The sequence goes on along the minus strand of JAQGEQ010000179.1, from coordinate 115,565 downwards.
TCGCAATCCAAATTATACATAAAGTACAACATCTTATTTAAATAAGACCTAAATATCCTATGCTTGATATAAGATTAAATTTTAATTAATTTGCGTAAGAGGTGGAGTAATGTTTAACGATGAATAACAAATGAATTATATATTTTACAATACCTTAATACGAAATCGCTTCAAAATCTAAGCATTCTTTAATAAAAATCATAATCTAAAAATGTTTGGTCGAACTATGACTTGACGATTAAAATAATATATATGAAGAATAACATTATCTTAAGTTATGAAAATTTTTTCTTTCATATAAATTTCAAAATCAGTTTTTGCAACAGATACTCAAATTCTTATTTCTCAACTTATCATTAAGCTAAAACGTGTTTAGCTTTCTAGCAAGTGCTTTTAATTTACTTTTAAAGTTATAATCTATCTTTTATCTTTTTTTTTCAGCAAAAAAAACATTTATGTTACAGGTTCATTATTATCTAAATAAACATGTTATTAAATAACAAATACTGTATGTATAAAAAGTTTATTTAAGCAGCACTCAGCATTTTCAATTTGAAGCTTTATTTGTTGTAGAAAAGAATTTTGTTCTTTGATAAAACATTTACTACATTTTTAAGCAATTCTTAAACTTAAAAAAAAAATTATAATCGGTCACCACAAAGCACATAACAAAATTTCAAAAAAATAAGTTTTGTAACTTTAAGTTTATATACATAAAATAAACAAAATAGACAAAATTTATATTTCAAAAAATTACCTGTTTATTTACAAATAAAAATAGTGTTGATGAATATAAAAAATATTTATTGTATTATTTTTGTAGTTAAAAATCGATTAGAAAGAAGTTGTTTTGTTAAACTCAGATAAAGCAACAATAAATCTACCCTTTAAACTATCGTTTATCATAATATTTTATCTACTAGTTGTTGAAGCTTTAAAATTTATAACAAGTATATTATTTAAAATCTATAAACTAAAACATTAAGATAATCACTTCGACAAATTTTAACTAAAATTTAAAGTTTAAAATGAATTTAAACTTATTAAAGCAATCAATCATTTAGGTATTCTACTTTTATAACTACCTGCCATCTAATTTTGACGAAAAGCTGAGACGGAAACTGACAAGTTTGAAAGTATTTTTAGCAAATCAGTAAATGCTATCAAAAGGTATCGCCTCGGGTTATCCTGTCTAAAAGTTAGAAAAATGAAAAAGTAACTTTTGTACATAATGAAAAATAACAAAAACTAACAAAATAAAATCAAATTATAAATAAAATTAAAACAAATTACTACTAATTGCTTAAATATTATTTTTTGCTAATAATCTGTCCAATAACTTGATAGAATACAACTTCAGCCGTCTCAATACTAAGGTTTTATAACAAATGTTTGCCTACTTTGCTCTTTAAAATAGTAACACAAGTTGCTCTTGACCGCTTCATAATGATACTTGAAAGTAAAGTTTCTGGCTGTAAATTACGATGTTAGTGTTTGAGTATTCAAAAAGAAAGCTTTCAGTTTTGATGTATATTTGTTTGATATCTACAAACTAATTATTATATGCTATAAAAAATAAGAAATTGTTATCTTCTAATCTTGTTTACCTGCTTGTATCTTCTGTAAAATCTTCTCAATTTAGTTCTTTAATCAATTGTTGAGTTCCTTTTTAAGGTTAGTAAACTAAAACAATTTCCAACTTAAGATTTAATTTATGGTAATTAAAGGTAGAGGGCAGTTTATGAATGAAAGTAAAACTTTGAATTATGGTAGCAATACATATATTTCAACTTTTTTTTAATCATATTATCAACTATAATTTGAATAATTCCTAATCAAGCGTAAGTTATAATTGTAGCACAATTGATTAGAAAGCAAATGTGAAGTTTAATTTATTTGAACTTTTTGCATCATACAGATCTTTAGAAAATAAGAGAATGGAAAAGTAACATCAAGAATAATAGAGATTTGGTGTTAAGATAGATTAGATTATAAGAAAAAAAGAAATTAGATTTAAGTGAACCTTTGAATTTTCATAATTCTGTGTTTAATCTGCTGATGATAAGAATACAAGCTGGTATAAAATTCAATCCTCATGAATAAACTTTTGAAGAAAATAAACCAATAAAGAGAAAACTGGGCTGTTTAAGAGCCTTAAATTTTTTTTAATAGTTCTTTTGCATTACTTACTGATTGGGAACTTTGAGGTAAACAAATCTAGTTTTCTATAAATGACTTTATTTTTTTTTACATTTACGATATAAATTCTAATTGTAGTAAAAGTGAAAAAGTGTTTAGTTTTAACTTCACTTAATATAAACTATAAAATGCAAAGAAGTTGACTTTTTCATTGTTGCAATTAAGTTATTTCAAAGTTTTATAGTTCAAAAAATAACAACTTTACTACGTTTGTTTTGTATTTTAAGGCTGCTAGTTGACTGATTGCTTACAGATTTTTAACAATGTTTGTACTCACTGTAGAATAGCTTTAAATAACTTGAACGTCACTACTTCTTATTTTTGAATAACTATTAGAACTTATAATCCACAAGATTATTAGTTTATATAAGACCGTTTACTTTCTCGTTTAAAAAAGCCTTTATCTCTCAAAACCTCGTGTAATCTAAGTTATAACTTTAGTTATACCTTTTTTTAGAAATATATCAATATTTAACTTTTAATTGCAAGTATCTTTATGTAACTTAAAAATTGAAGTTATTGATACTTTTTTTATTTTCAAAACTGTTTGAAAGTAGGGTTTATTAGTTTGAAGTATTTATTTATTTTTAAGAAAATCAAACAAAAAACTTTAAGCACTTATATACAAAATTTAACATTTTAACTGAAATAATTTCAATAATAATTTGAATAAAATTCATCTGTAGCATAGCAATTTTTTTAAAGAAAATTTTTTTAAGAAATTTTTTTAAAGAAATATTTTTTTAAAAATCTCTAAATGTCTTCATTCTGATGTTTATAAAATTGATTTTTATATTTAGCTGTTAGTCATAAAGTAATTCAAAGCCTAAACGTAGGTTCAAAATTGTTTTTAACAAACACACCATACTTTCAACAAAATTGTTGAAATTTATATATAATTTGGCACAAGCATTACGAAACGTTGTAATTTAATTATAAGCTCAAACAATTTATTATTCTTTCTACTTTAAATAGTTTTACTTAAGAAAAAGCTTGTCTTGGAACATTTTCAATTTATATAATTAGATCTTATGACAAGCATCACATTTAGGAAATTGTTTGTTTTCAAAAGTCAAAGTTTATAAGAAACAAAATATGGTTGTCAATAATACTTAAATTTTTGTTTTGCTAACTACTTTCTTTAAAGTATTTTTTAATGATAATGCTGGTAAACTTACTATTTAACAGTTGTGACTTTGTAACGTTAACTCTTAATGAATATCTCAAAATTTAGTCTAAATTATCAACACTTTGTGCCTTTTTATAAAGTTTATCGATTTGATATTAATAACATTTCTCTGAATTTGTTTTTTTTTTGTATTTAGAAATTTTCATTCGGTTTTTAAAAGACTTTTTTTACTGTTTAATTTTCTATTTGTAAACTGAAGTATCCTTGAATATAAGTTTTCCAAGTTTGATTCATTAAAATGTTGAGAAATTTTTGCCAAAGTTCTTGAAAATACTTTAATGATTGTTTATTTTGTACTATAAACAGCTTTTTATCAATTACATGAAAATTGCTAGCATATAAGCAACATACACTAAAAGAAAAGCTAGTCAAATAGTAGACATAAAAAATAAAATAAGTTATTTCAAAAGATTTGCGCAAAAAGAAAATTAGAAGTTTAGTCTTTTTTATACAGTTGATTAGTTATTGAGTTAAATCTTAAAAATGTCTTCAAATATTCAGCAGCAAACTTGAAGGGTACTTCAAACTCATTTGGAACTTTACCTGGAACATTGCACTCAAAAAAAGAGAATAGAGGGAAGAGATACTGAAATAAAACAAACATTTATTACAACCGACTCAAGAATTGATAGGAAATGAATATGAGTGCAAGCCACTGGTTGTTGAAGCACTTTGATCAGTAGAAACATACTTCAATAAATGATTTCTTAGATGAGCGTCTATTGAAGCAAGTGTTGCCCCTCATATCAGTAAAGTATTTCCTTGGGTTGACCTGGACACGGTCTAGCCCACTAAACATGCTTTAAGTCTTCTAGAGCTGTTAACTTTAACTTTAAATATACTTAAGCGGTATTAACACTAAATCTATTTTACTTAAAACCTTTTTTCGATATTTTTTTTGAAACTTGAAACTGAACATGAATTTTTAAAGATAACAATTTTAAATAATTTAGATTTAAAAATAAGTAAAAATAATTGAATATACTTGGACGATAAGATTGACCCCCATACATCTATCTAAACTACTTTTTGAAGTAACTAATTACTAATAGATAATACGGAAATAATTTGAGAAAAGAAACAGCCTAATTTAGTTTCAAAAACTTTCTGAATCATAAATGACATAATCTGACGACCAAAACAACTTTCCAAATTCAATTTCTCAAATCCATTCATAAAATTTAATCGAAAATATAACTTAATTTTTAATAAAATTATTAGGGAATCAAAACAGGTCGTAAATTTGTAAATAGTGAAAATATCTCACCCTAATTCTACGACTTCTACTGTAACTTCTAGTATTTGCAAGCATGTGATAATATAAAAAAATTCTTGATGCGATATAGAAGGCAATTACTCTGAAACAGAAACAAACTCTTTTGATAGAAGTTCAAACATGAACTTTGAACTTACACATCAATTGAGTAGTGCTCATGAGCAGCTAAAACAAAAAATATTCCAAATAGGTTAAGAACCCAACTTGCTGTATGTAAATGATATAAACGGCTAGGAGTATCTGAAAAATTATTATTATTTAGAAAAATCTATTTTTAGTTATTTGAAACCTTTTAAAACTAATTAAGGTTGAAAGATAAGAATCAAATTTTATCAAAACAAATTTAGAAAACTTCTAATTTTAAAAAACATAAAAGTTTAGAAAATAAAAACAAACATTCAGTGATGAAGTGGTTGAAGAGAGTCAAATATGCTGTATGTCCACTAAACAGGTAGTCCCCACAGGTATGGACGCCTGTCAGTGACATACCAAGGCCTAGAACAATATTAGTAGCCCGTTCAATTCTTCCAGTCATTGAATGGTAATAAGTTGCTAAAAAAGAAACATTTTTCGATTAATTCTGTTTCGTGTAAAAATCATTTTCTTCAAAAATAATATTTTAAATTTTGTGAGAAGATTTTTCATGATGTTTTGAAGCCATAAATGATGAATGAACCTGAACAAGAAAGATGCTTTCCAGGAACAGATAAAGATGTGACAAACATCGTAACAGAACGCAACAGAAAAATTGTACTGGTGATGCTGAAAAATCTCCTCAAAATAATAAATCTAGAAATTCACAGATAAGAAGAATTTAGAAGAAAATCGAAATAATGTCATCAAAAAAAGACACACCTGTGCTTATGACAAATCAAAATAGCAATCCAAAACAAACAAAGAATTAAGCCACAAACTTCTGCTAATTTAAAAGCATCCGGAATCAAAGGGACGTTATCAAGAAATATATCAGGGAGAGGAGGATACTTCGTCATGTCAGGGACTCTTTCATGAACAAGAACCATAGTGAAAGCAGTTATCCAAGATGAGATAAATGCATAACCAACACTTGCCTGAGAAAACAACAAGTTGAAACATTTTACAAAGTAAACAGTTTTTATTCAGTGACCTAAAAACGTTTGAAAGTCTGACAATTGTCTAATAAAGAAGATTATTATTAAAAATAACGTTACTAGAAAATAGAAAAAATATTTTCAGATATCTTTTTCTAAAATCTAATCAATTACGTTTTATCATTATGTAATTTCTTCACTGATCAATAGACAACACCCAAACAACAAACAGATGTCAACACAAAACTAAACTTTAAAGTTTGTTAAGTTAGAACAAATAATTGATTAACTACTAATCAAAGCTACTCAAAATTTAATCAGATTAATTTTGTAAGAAATAAACTTTGTTTAAACTGAAAATTTTTCATTCGATAACTTACAAAAAACTTGTAGTAGTCAGGTACAAAATGAGTTCCATCTGATTCTGAGTAGGCATCACTGGAGTCTGAAAAAGCTCTTTGAAAAGAGCTTGATCTACCCACAGATGAGTACCGTAGTCGGTCGGCTTTCATATTGGAAATTTGACGATCTACAAACAAAAGTATAAAATTTCAAATTGAATTTTCAAAGTTTTGTTTCAATAATTACTTTAAATAATCAAATAATACCAGTAAAAACTAAAAGTTTTTTTTCAATAAACTTTCATCTTTAATGAAGTTTGTTTTTACAGACTTATTTACACACAAAATTAAATAACTAACTAAAGTACATTTTATGGACTTTCATTTTAATCAAAAAATAACAAAAAATCTATATTTAAGAAATGAAGATAAAAGTAAATATAAGTTATAGATTAAAAAAATAATATCTCAAATATGTATCTCAAACAATATAAATAGCAACAAACATTTATAAGCATCTTCTTTTTCAATCAAGCTTCTGATACAATTAAATAGCTTTTTTATATGAGACAACTTCTTGATTTGTAGAGGTGGTGTTTTCAAATCCTAAAAAAAATAGTCAATTTTTACAGCTATTTCAAGTATAACGAAGAATAACTTACTATTTCTGTTAAACTGAGAAGCACTTCTCCATCAACCTCATGTTGATCACATAAGAGCTCTGAATATTCCTTAAACCCCTGCTCTATCAACCAACTCTTTACTTCACTACATGACCAATTTGCAGCACTCATTTTTAATTGATTACTGCTTTTTTGATAATATTTTATTAGGTTTGAGTTGCATCAAAACATAACTATTTTCAAATTTGCTCATTTATCAACTTTATAAAGCTTAATTTTATTCCATAGGTTATTAAAACTTTCAATTTTGATTTAATTAAAATGTAAATAATGTCTCAATATATACTAAAAGATAAATATATACTAAAAGATAAACATTAAGAGCCTTATATGACCAATAAAACTTGAAAATAAAAGTAATGATTATAATATTTGACTATAGAGTTTATTTATAATGTTATAAACCATTTTAAAAGTAAATAACAAAACTACCAAAGTTTCATCTTGTTATAATTTATTTAAAATAAAAAAAATAATAAACTAAAATTCTTTTTATAATCTTATAAACAGTTTAACATTTAATAAGTAGTTAAATCATTACTAAGCCCCAATTTCTATTTAATGGAAATTGGATATAAGAGTCAATTATATTTTTCAAAGTACTATAATAAAGTTAAATCAATATGAAAAATAACAATAAATAATTACAAAGCTAAAAACAGGTAAAGTAATAAAATATGTTGTAGAAATCCTTGATGAAAAGTTTGAAATTATTCAATAATTCATTTATAAAAGCTGGTAGAATTTTCATTTAGTATTGACAGAAAAAAACAAATAAATAAATAGAGCTACAAGCAAAGAGACAGTTTGTTAAAATATTTTTAAGAAAGGTATTAGCATTTTGTACTAAATTGTATTTTCATTTTTATGTCTTCAACATTTATTGCAAAGTTAAAAAGAGTAAAGTTTAAAAAATAGTCAATTTTAGCAAATATCAAAGTATTCTTTGATGTTTTTACATTTTTTAGATATAGTAGTTCAACCAGCTATTAAACAGTATAGGCTCATATCTGATTAAACTTTTAGCACTTGTAGTTAACAAACTAAGTCAATTCTTGCAAAAAACAGCAAACTCTCTTATAATGTATTCACAGCTTTATTTAACTTGTGTAAATACTTTATGAATATCTTATATATTTATAATAACAAAACATCAAAGGTAATTTTTCTCAGTTTTAGCATAGCAGCCAACTTTATTACCCTGTATCAGAGTCTAAATTCTATATTTATAGAAGTTAAAAGCTATGATTGTTAACTTTAATTCTATATAAAGTATAAAATTTTGATAAATACTACTATAAATGATTTTAAAAGAACTATGCGAAGAAAAATGGGCATTATAACAAAAGCATTTTTTCACAAGAACTAAAAAACTTCGTTCCTATTGCAAATGTTGCAAACATCTGCAAAGTTGTTTTAAAAGTAGCAAATTTGTAATACGTTTAATCATAACGCATAACATAGAAAACATAGAAAGGCATTGAGGAAGCTTATGAGTTGTTCAATATAAATTTATATTCTAAAAACCCAACTCTTGATAGATAGAGTTCCTAATGAGTTCCTATCCCATTTCGTTAAACAAAAGCAAAGTATGAAAGCTTAAAAGATATACCTTCTGTATAGATTAAAAAAAGATTTATTTGATTCCTTTTGTTGCTATACCAATGGATTTATTATTCAGCGAATATCTTCGGTTCTAGACCTTGGCATTACCCTATCATCTGACTTTAAATGGCGCAATTATGTTTCCAAAATCTTTGGAAAATCAATCAACCTTGTCTTCCATATTATAAAAACCTTTAATTCTAAGGATTCATACTTCTTTATCAATCTCTTCAAATTGTACATACGTCCAATTCTTGAATATAATATTAGTGCATGGATGCCATATCAAGTTAGTGATATCAAAAAAATCGAGTCTGTTCAGGCAACATTTACGAGATTGGTATGTAGGAAACATAATATTAAATATGATAGTTATAAACATCGTCTCAGCTCCTTCAATTTTGATACTCTGAAAATTTGACGAGTTAAATACAACTTAATTCTAATTTTAAAACTATCCACAATTTAATTTACCTTCAGTTTGATGATTTCTTTTCCATTAGTCCTTCCCTCAAGTTATATCTACTCAGACATTACATCTTAATAAACTCATACCACCTGGTACATTAATCAGAGCGATTTTCTCATACCGCACAATTAATACATGGAACCAGCTGCCATCAGACATTGTCATGTTAGAATCACTTGTGTTATTCAAAAAAAAGTTGAAACGTTATAATATTGCCAACACTGCCATTTCTAAACTGTGAATTTTTCCTTTTTTTAAATATTACTATAATTCTATGTAATTGTTCACTTTATATGCTTCGAGGGCTACTGAAATGCCATGTGTTACATCTTTTGCTTTCTATATTTCTAACTTAATTTCTAAATAGATGTTATTTGTGAGAATTTGTGTTAGCAGAAGGTGCTCTCCTTAGGCACCCTCCTTCGCATTTATTGTAATAAATAAATATTTTTTCTGCAGTAAAAACAAAAAAATTATTGTTTTACTTTTCTCAAAGTTAATTTAAAACGAACTATTTTTCAGCTTATGACTGGAAAACTATTAGCACAAACAGACACGACAGAAGATGCTCTATATATCGGTATATTTCATATTTTCTATTAGCAGTGGTTCAAAGGTTTGAAGATAATACAAAGATGACTATGCAATGAAAAAAAATATGTGACATACATCAAGAAAGAATGAAAAAAGACGATATGAAGATGGAGCTACAGTTTAATCTTCTTTGGCCAAGCCGATACACAAAAGGAAAACTTGACTGTATTTCTTATAGAGGTGTGATTGATACTCGATGAACTTTAATCGATAACCTTTATCTTCCTTGCAATTTGTTCTTTCTTCCGGTCGACTGGTTATGACTTGCCTCACGAAATACGTTGACGTAATGTTGATGATTTTTTTTTATTCTGCAAACCCAGGTTGAGACAAATGAAAAAGTATACCTCTGTTTCAAAGAAAATTTCAGTAAATTTTTGAACTTTTTTTGGTGTGCCTCTATTTCTGTAGTATGATGAGAGCTCACCATTAAAAAAAATTGGTTGATGGTTATACTCCATTCTGAAAAGTTAGCAGACCCAAGGAAGATACAATATATCATTGTATCATATGCTCCCACATATTACAAACTTTTTTTCTCATCTAGTTTGATCAAAGTGAATGCAAACCTCTAGCATCATTATACACAAAAGAATTTTAAACCTTCAATCATCTATTTGGTTAAATAGAATATTCAATTAACTCGGGCAAGTTTATAAATGTGACTTGCATATTTTCTATGACTTTTAAAGTCATTTGTTTATTCTCCTTTTTATCAAACTAAATACATTGCTTTATTTTTAAATTGATATGCAAAGTAGTTCATTTATAACATTAAATGCAGTAGTAATATTTCTTTTCGCAGCAACACAATACTTGCAATATCTGCGTATACCAAACTAAGACAGCATTCAGCACAGTATAAAGTTTTTTATAAGGGACTTTCCCGTTTAAGACTTTTTTATTAGTATATTTTATTTTTTTTGTAGATCTAATGAAATGTTTTTGTTGACTTTTTCTAGGAATTTTTTGAAGTGTATTAGAAATAGAGTTAAAGTAAATGAAATCTGCTCAAAAAGTTTTAATCACACTTCTTCAACGAATCCTTTTGATATATTAGGTATTCCAAAAAACTCTAATGAAAGCACAGTTAAAAATGCATACTTTCAATTATCCAAAAAATATCATCCTGATAGAAATCCTGATAAAGATTCACAAGAAAAGTTTGTGAGGATTCATAACGCTTATAGGCAAATATTAGAACAATTTGATAATGATTTTGATTATGAAAATAAAGAAGAATGTAAAGATGAAACAAGAGGTAGTTAAAGTTAAGTTTTTATAACCTGAAATTATTTTTATCTGTTATCTTGATTATAAATTTCTAAGTGATCTCATAAAGATCTTAGTTATATTAAAACTAATTTTTAACAATATTATAAAGAATGATTTTAATATATTCTGGTTAAGCTTTTAAGATATACTTTAATTCTTTTCTACTTGGTAGTAAATCTTTAAATAATCAGAGAACTAATTTTTTCATAAATCTAAAAGCTTAAAGAGTCTATTCAATATTATAATTTACTTTTTTTATATACTATTAAGCAACTCAATTGTATTAAATCTTCTAGCTTTTAAATATTATCTTAATAATAATTTTTTTTAGAAAACCAATTCAAAGTTTTTTTATTCTTTTATAAATGTTTTTTTATTGTTTATTATTGTAATAAATTTTATTTATCTAATATTTATAAAGAATTTTAATTAAATTTTAATGGTTTTAAGTTGATCAAACAATTTAAGGCTTCTTTAAGTCAGCTTACTTTTAGAGTTTATTAAAGTTTTTTTTATTATAATACATTTTATTATTAGTGAGTGTTTCACAGATAATTACTCAAATAAATCTTACTCTTTTACTGTGGAGGCTCTTGATGTTGAAAATGAAGCTCCTAAGAAGTTCACTGAAAGTGCAACATTTAAAGTATTCAGTTTTGTGGTGACTGCTGCGATTATTGTTCACTTTTTGGATATTTTTGGTTATTTATCTTTGAAGGTAATGGTATATTTTTGATTATTTTACTTGTCAAAGAACTTTTTAATAAACTTTTCTTTAAATTTGTTATAACCAATTAGTTTGAAAGAAATTTTTGTTTATTTGTTATTCTTTAATTTTTTTCTAATTCTGGAAATTATTTTTATTATATTCAAAATTTGTTTTTATAATATATTTTGATGATAATCTGCTATCTGACAGTAAACTTCTTACTTTGCCAGATGATTGCAGGTCTTTAAGCTAATTAGTATCAGTTGTTTTGAATTATACAAGTTTGAAAAAAAACTTTGAATCAATATACTTTCTTACTTATATATTTAAATTTGAACTTACCAATTGGTCGAACTAAACAAAATTCTATTTCAAAATTATTATGATGTAATTAGAATAATTAATTTTATTCTGAGGTTTATTTGATATAAAAAGTTTTAATCTAACTTTTTAATGAACCTTTAATTAATTTACAACTAGATAAAATTGTCCTTCCTAATATAGTTGTTTTATTTCAATTGAATGAAATAATTTGATTTTTTCAGGAAGAAATTTTTGATGATAAACCACCAAACGAAGAAGAAGAAGAGAAACAAATAAAACAAATTATGAAAGAAATGATTATGGAAGATTATCAGGATAAAAAGAAATTAGATTTAATTGAAAAGATTAATTCGTCAGTTAACATTTTTACTAAACATCGATAAAGAATACAAGATGATTATATTTGGTAGATATTGAAGATATTTTCCTATTTACTAAATTCAATTGAATTTCTTTTTTGAAAATCAAAATTAATAAAGAAATTTTTTTAACTAAAAAATAACTCCCTGCTAAATTCTTTAATTTTATACAGAACCAGATTTTAAAGCATCTTATATTGACTGCAAATTCATACACTTCTTAAAATGTTTTTTTTTTAATTATTTTGAGCTTTATTAGTTTAAAAAGTCAAACATGCTTTATCAGAGGTAGTTTCAGTTTTATCTCTTCAAATTTCACAAACAATTCTACAAATGAATCCTGAAAAAACTCAGGAAAAAGTCATTAAAATTGATTTGAAAAATGTATAGAAAATTCCAAGTTAAGCAACCTTATGAAGCTCAGTTAATTTTTTCAGAAATTTTATCAGAAGAAAACAATTACGAAAATTAGTCGATTAATAAATTGACTTTGAATTCAAGAGAACAAATACTTCACACATAACTTTTAATTTATTCAGGACTATTTTTTTAAGATTAACATGTTTTGAACCGCTTTGTATTATAAAAAGTTTGATTTTAGTTAAATTTAATCCACTAAAAACTGTTGATGTTTTGAAAAGTTTGACTAAATTATCTACTTATCGAACTCTAAGTAAATTTCTGTAAGCATAGATTTCTTAATATCTTCTAGCAAAGTTTTGAGCAGTAAAAACTTGATGTCTTCCAATTTTCTAATTACTTAGAGCATTTTGTAAAGTTTTTTAATATAGTCTTGTAAATGCGGCAGACATTTTCAATTAAAATGTAACCTTTGGTGCACTACTTTGTCTATAATTTCAATAAGTTTTTATTTTATTTATAATTTTTTAGCTTAAATTTAAAATACCCCAAAAAATATCAAAACTAAGTCTTTTGTAATGTATATATATTAATGCATTTTCAAACATATTATGAAATTATAACTTTTTTCGTGGTTTTTCATCGCTTATTACTTATACTTTAATTATTGTTGCTTACAAAGACACGTGAATTTATGTCAATTATTCTGCATTTCTTTTGATACATAGTTCTTCAAATTTTTATAAAACATCTGCCTTGTAATTGAGCAGTCTTGTAAATAAGTAAATTAATATTTTTAAAATTGGAAAAAAATTAAGATAGTAAAAATCATATGTCAATGAGATAAAGTAAAAGAAAATCAAAACTTAATGCAAAGCTTAAACGAAATAATCGTAGACAAAAAACACAGAAAATACATTGATAAAAGAAAAATTACTAATATATGATGCTAAAGAATTACTTAAACTTTGTATCAAACGAAGTAAACTAGAATAATTAAGCAAATGAAATCTTAAAGATATCATTTGAAAACCAAATTTAACTGCAAATTTAAACATTGTCATGTGTTTTTGACGATCCACTAAATAATTAAAACTTGTGTTAGTAATCTTGAATTGTAATTTTATAAAAACAAATGTAGTCCAGAATCATTGTAGAAATATTTGTTTCAAATGAGTTCACCTGAGTTTTAGTTTTAAATATTTAAAGATTTTTTAATTTTAAGTAACTTTGAATTACCTCTTTAAAGCCAATAATAACTTCACCTTTTAAGACTGCAAAAAAGGTTCAAGAAACATTATTTTTAAAAGTTTGCATTTTACTTAACAACTTAAACTTTTTAAAGTTAACACGGAAGTGGAAATCCCACTTATACGGAAAAGGTTTTCTGCAGTTTGTGATGTTAGAAACTACTTTAAGCACAAGTCATATACTAATCATTATTATTTGTTTATTATATAAATCTAAACTGATTACATAAAAATGTTTAACTGAGCCGAAAAATTCCCTCTAAAATGAACTTCTTGAAAACGTTACATCAAATCAACCTTTCTATCATTTCAAGTATTTCTCAAATTTTTTGATGTCAAATTAAATTTATTAAATACTAACCACGAAAACTGTGCAAGTAACAGAAGAAACAACAAATAAGAAGACAATAAAAATATGAACAAGTAAAAATTAATCTTAATAAAAAGTTATCAGTTTTCCATTTCCTTTCTTAAAAACCATCTAATGTTTGAAATGGCTTATATACAAAGAGACAAACTTCATAGAAGATAAATAGAAAGTTATTAATAAAACTTGTTTGGAAATCTTTACTTTGCAACAAAATATTTATATCATCAGATATTGCAACAAAATATTAGCTAGTAAATCTTTTATAGTACTTTAAGTTAAAAATATAAAATATTTTTTAGAAATTATATTGCAAGTTGAATTTGTTGAGTCTGGCAAGTGATATATGATAAAAAAAACTAAGAAGTCTTATGAAATTCAAGAAAATCTAAAAGCTCGAATAAATTTAACATATACAATTGGAAAATAAAAATACAAAAATAGTTAACTGTAATTAAGAACAAGTCAACACAAATGAGCTCAACAATATAGGAGTATAAACAACAGGTGATAAAAAAGTTTACATGACTTGGACAAAACCGATCTAAAAAATAATAAAAATTTATAAATACATTCCATTTATCAAGTAATCACTTTCATCCATCTGCATTTTCATATAATTCCCTCTTCCAATCTTCTTTTTTATTACCTGAACACGGCAAACAACCATCACTAGGACCAAAAATGTAATTACTAGACCAAGAATCAGTGGAAGCATGACACTATCAGCTTCATCTGGCACATTAATGTATTCAATAATAACTTTTGTTACATTTGGATTTATAGCTATAGGTGAATTGGTTGTATAAATACTTGTTGCTGAGCTGATTTTTACTCCAGAAGTAATTTTTGAGACAATTGAAGATGAATCATTTACAATCATAGGTGATAGATTATCTTTTTTTGCTTCTACTTTTGTTGTTGTAGTAGCTATAGTTGATGTTGTAGTAGTGGCTGATGTAGTTGTGACAGTTGCTGACTTGTTAGTCTTATGAACTTCATTTTCAATTGATTGTAGAGCATTACTAAAACTTTTATGTTTAAATACAGTGTACCCCGTTTTGTTAGAAAAAACACAAGAATTGATATTTGTATCATCATTAAAACATTTAAATAAGTAACATACTCCAAGATTTTTCTGATATAAAGCCATGTCACAAGTACCCAAGGAAGACTTTTCATCAACAAATTCACAGCAAAGCTTACCACAATCTACTGATGATGTTACTTGTTCTAAATTCTTTAAAAATTTTGCACCTTTATTGATTGAATCTTTTGGCCGAATAATGGAATTAGGAACAAAATCAAAGTCTTTTAAACATTCTGTTTGTTTGATGTCATTTGATTTTAAGATGTTTAAAATTTTGCTTATTTTATCTTTTGAAAAATTTGCCAATATACTAGAATCTTCACAGTGACAAAAAGTTGTTAAGATGCAAAGACTAATGACTAGATGGAAGCTAACCATATTGAAAAGCTAAAATATATCCTGAAATTAAAAAGAAAATTTTGTGTGATTCTTAATCATCAAAAATGACAAATTGTTTATCTCACATTTACATAAACTATTAAAACAAACTTTATTAAAAATAAACAAAAGTATTTAAAAGTAAAGATATAAATATATTTTAGCTGTATACTTTGATTACAAAAATAAATCCAAAAAGTTTAAATCAGAGTAAATACAATATTTATAATCTTTAAAAAGAAATGTTAGTTTATTAATTCTATTAATTACAATTATTTATCATCGTTTACATCTGAATTTTTTATAGAATAGGGACATAACTTTTCATTATCTTTCCGCTCGTAATCTTTTGTTTTTATTCAATGTAAGAGCTATAGAAGTTGTAACTCCACGTTTTGAATAAAACAAATAGATTAAATAAATAAATTATTATGTAAAAAAAACGTTTCCTTTTCACAAAAATCTAATAGTAAGAATTGTACAACAAATCAAAATTTTAACGATTGTTATGTAAAGTTGTTAGAGTTTATGCAAAAAAGGGTGAAAGTTTAAATATTACAAATGAACTACAGCGAAGATGTCTGACAAACGTGAACTCAAGTTAATAAACAACTTATAAAAGTTAATTTCGCCCTATTTGCAGGTGTTTGCACTAGGAACTAAGATTTTTAGTTCTTGTGAAAAAATGTTGTTATGATGCCCCTTTTTCTTTGCATAGTTCTTTTAAAAACATTTATAGTAGTATTTATCACAAATTTACACTTTATATAGAATTCAAATTAACAAACATAGTTAATAACTTCTATAAATATAGAATTTAGACTCTAATACAGGGTAATAAAACCTTAGATTTTAGTTTAAATTTTAGTTATACAAAAAAATGAAAATATATAATTTGAAGTTTGTACTTATTTTGTGTAGTGCATAGAAACAAATTAAAGAAAATAAAAGAACTTTAGACCTTAAGTTACTTTAGTCATGGTAAATACTTTAATTAAATTTCAAAACTTAGAAGTTTAATTATAAAGTGAATGTATCTACGTAATAACGTATTTCTATTTTATTTCTTTTACTGTGAGGTATTACCACCGTCTCCGCGTGCTGTCGAGTAGAAGACAACTCATTGCCTGGATTATCTAAAAGAAGAACCGTATTTGTAGTTTCTTTATGTCATAGCCTCTTTCGCTATAGGACTAATGAATTTGTATGCTGACTTACATACTAACTCTTGTATGCGTATTAACTTTAATTATAGTGGAGAGTAGCGTGCGTTGGACCACCACCCTCCTTTTTATTTAATGTATGGCTACAGGTGAACAATTTTACAGCGTTTATATTGAACATAAACAAAGCAATATGAGCAGAAAGATATAAAATAATTTTAAGTGTCTTAATTTAGCATAATTGAAATAGAAAGAACAGAAAAACGACAAACACATACTTAAAATACAAGTTGTGAGTCAAACACTTGATATAACAAAATATTTAGATTCACTGCTCGGTGCACTGAGCTACTCTCACTCTTTACATCCACTTTTTGGTAACACAGGCCGGTGACTTGAGACAGTGACATCGAAATTGACAGTTTGTTGATTTTCTGTTCGAATTAATTTATATAGCCTTTGCTTCTCCCGAGGCAGTGGTACTAATCATCCATAGTTGGGGAAGATACTTTTCGAGCTCAATAAGAGACAAAATAGAATCTGGAGACAACTACCTAATTGACTTACTTTTAATATACTATTTATATTCGCATTGCTACAACATATTTCTATAATTACAAATTAAACGACCATATTTAGATTAAGTAGATCTAATAAAATATAGTAAAACATAAAACCTAATGACAGTTTATCTTAAACAACTTATAGACAGCAAAGTTTTACTGAAATCTCGAAAAGACCTGATAGTTCACCCAACAAGCTACTAAGTTACACATTGATTGACAAAGAAGCTAAAAAAATCTTTAAAAAGTACTTTAGAGTAAAAGTATTTTTGAAATACATTTTAAAAAGTTTCATCGTCTTTTGATGGCATAACCTTTCTTATAACAAATTTAATGACAATTCAACTTTGAAATTAAAACTCTAAGAAAAATATTTGTTGAATATAATTTTTACCTTTTTTATTTCTAAAATTCAATTTGTACAAGCTGATTTTTTCATCAAGATATCTTTCAATTAATTCTTAATAGTAGTAATCACAAACAGTAAATCTCCAATTTGTCACATTTCTAAGTTAATTTTTGTGACCTATTGCGAATTTGTTTAGAAATCATTCGTTTGTTGTTTTTTTATAATAATCTGTTTTATATCTACGTAGTTTCAGATAGAAATGGAATCAAGTTTTTTTTAATTAATAAAATCTTATGTAATTTATCATTGTACATAATTAATTTGCTGGTTTTATAAACAGTATTTTTTCCAAATGTTTAGTTTGGAAAGATCAAATACCTTATCTAAAAATTATTTTCTTTTTGATAGCTTTTACTAATAATACTTTTTAATAAATTTTAAAATCGTTTATTATTTCAAAAAAAATAAAATTAAAGTTTAAATCATATTTTATTGATTTGAAATTGATAGATTTTTTATATATTTAACTTTGCTTAAAAGAGTTATTTCTTATTTCTTTTAGCTATAATAAAAAGTTTTCCTCATAATCATAACAATTAATTTTTCCTTTTTGTGATTCCCTACCATGTTAGAATATTCAACTTAATTATCATTTGAATTATAATTTTTTAATTGTAAATATATCTGGCTAAATTATTGTCAACTATACTTTATAAACTATAAAATATATTAAGTTTTTGTTTAAACATACTTTAATTGACTTGATAGCTTATCAAGAGAAAGTTTTTTATTATGGAAAAGAATAATAAATATTTCTAAGATAAAGTTTTTTTTTTCAATTTTTTTCAGATTTATTGTTAGAATCAATAGCTGTATAATGTTGGGTTTTCTCCGAAAATCAGTTACAAGCCAAGTAAAAAATTTATTAGGATATTTTATTGTTACTTTAAGAAGTTATTTAATAACAATTAATCATTTATGTTTTAATTTTTCTGAATTTCTTAAATTAGTTTCAGCAACAATTGAGAAATTTCTATAAATCACCATCATCATATGGAGGTATATTTATTCATTCAGATACAAATGAAAACAATGAAAACACTCCATTTGAATTCACCCCTGAAAATAAAGAGGTTTGCATTATTAAGTTATTAGAAGTAAACCTTATGATAACATATTTTAATAGAGAATAGAAGCTATTCTTAGTAATTATCCTGAAGGGCATAAAGTAGCTGCAATGATGCCCATACTGGATTTAGCTCAAAGGCAGTATGATGGTTGGCTCCCTATTTCAGCTATGAATAAAACTGCTGAAATACTTCAATGTAATCCTATGAGAGTGTACGAGGTCGCTACTTTTTACACCATGTACAACAGGTAAGTTGTTGATGGCTTCAAATAAATTTTCAGTTTTGAAAGTATTTTGCAGAAATCCAATAGGAAAGCATCACTTACAACTGTGTACTACTACTCCATGTATGCTTTGTGGTTCTGATTCTATTTTAAAAGTAATTGAAGATAAGCTTGGAATAAAGCCTGGTGAAACAACAAAAGACAAAATGTTTACTTTAAATGAAGTTGAATGTCTTGGTGCTTGTGTCAATGCGCCTATGATTCAAATTGGGGACGATTACTTTGTAAGTTAGATACCTGATTTTAAGTTTTGTTTAATCACAAAGTTTTTTTATTAGGAAGATCTGAAGCCTGAAGATATGGCAGATATAATTGATGATCTTCAGGCTGGAAGAGCTCCAAAAGTTGGACCAAGGTATAAAAATAATCTCATCTAGATTTTATTCCGCTACTTTTCAAATTGTGTTTTTAGAAGTGGCAGATTTACTTGTGAACCTGCTGAAGGGCTTACATCTTTAGTTGATCCTCCAAAGGGTCCTGGATTTGGAGTTCGGGATGATTTGTAAATTATTTTTTGTCAACTATTCATTAAAGTTTAATATAACAACAATTTCTTACAAGACTTTTTTGTAACCACTTCAGTTAAATT
Source organism: Pegea sp. RAD2-039 (assembly GCA_034620365.1). Lineage (NCBI taxonomy): Eukaryota > Metazoa > Chordata > Thaliacea > Salpida > Salpidae > Pegea > Pegea sp. RAD2-039. The sequence goes on along the minus strand of JAQGEQ010000179.1, from coordinate 95,950 downwards.
AAATAATTAGAACTGAGTTTCGATAAATCAACTTATGAGGAATACAGAATATCAAATCAGAACTAAAAAGTAAATATTCTTAATTGAAACTAAATTTTACAGTTAATACAATTTATAATATCATACATCACTCCTAATTTTTTCACTCACCTATAAATGAATAACAAGTTCGTTTATCAGAAAACTTTTATGAAATGTCAACTAAATTTTTCTAGATACAGAGTTAAATTCTTTCAATAAAAATTTTCATATTTTAATGATATATTTGAACAGTAAAAATTTCATTAAAAACTTGTTTAACTATCACAGTAAAAATGTGTAGATTTTATGAGAGCAATTTAACAGGTATAGATAAATGATAAAAGATTTGTGAGACTTGTAATTTGTTTTAGAGCTCAAGTGATAAATTTAAATCCTTGTAAATGATAAACAAAACTAAGATTGCAGTTTGTTCAAAACATGGAATGAGCAAACGAATATTGGTAAAAAATTAAACAAGCAAATTTTCTTTAAATATTGCAAGAAAATTGTGATAGTTCAGATAGGTAGGAGACGATGACATCAGACAACTTCTAATAATAGCAATATGCTCGGTAGAATATCAGTTAAGATCGAAAAATCTTTAAATAAAATCAATTTTGCAATAAATTGTCTAGATAACTACCAAACAAACGTATTGTATAACTAGTTGCATAAATGTAGGTATGATTTTGTTTCCAAAAAACTACAAATTCTATAAAAAAAACTTCTTCAAGACGGAACCATCTCTTTACGGAAGAGCCTCCATATTGCAATCTTTCCATCTTTAGATGCTGATCCACTAACTACATATCTGAAAAAATAAAAATCTTGAAGAGAATGTTTTGACACTTTTTGAATCTCAAAACCTGTTTTCAATAGCAGACAAACAAGTCACTGCCCCAGAGTGGGCTTTTAGGACTCTTTCTTGGGACACTGTTTCAATATCAACAATTGTAATGTCACCTACTGAATCGCCAAACCAAATCTGTAAAAAGCCATTTTATTTAGTGAAAGTTTAGTGAAGTTGAGAATACTCACATATTTGCCAGAAGATATCAGACAAGTCACCGATCTTTGAGATTCGATTCCAAAAAGCAAAAGAGTTGATCTAGGAACATATCGGATGTTATCTTTACTGGAGTCTTCAGATGAAACAAAAAGTTTTCGTCTTTTCCACCAGACATATACTGTCCCAGTAGAGTCTCCGCACCATATCTACGAGAAGATGAATAAAAAGTTCTTTTATTTGATGAGTTGACAAATCGATTTATTTGCAAGTAAAAGGCAGAGATCATACCACTGACAATATTTCTATAAATTTTGTTCGTTGGGAGTATTTATATTAACAGTAATTTGTCAGCTAGCAGTCTTTAGAGCAAGTGAGTCTTCAGCATCATTGACTGGCCAGATTAAAGTCTCATCATCTCACTTACAGATCAAATAAAATCGTTTCAAACTGTTTTTGAAACAATTACCAAAGAATTTATTTTGTAATTCACAAAACTTTGACAAAAAGATGAAAACAAGACCTGACTATCTTCAGTGCAGTGACAGCAAGTGATTAATGAGTTGATGATTGTAGTTGAGAAAAAATCCATCAAAAACAGCTTCTGTAGTTGTCTTCCATCAATTGTGGTAACGATGATTGACTGCGGAGTACCTGACAAACATCAAATAAAAAAGAACTTTATAGAAGGTTGTAAACTTACAACAACAGAGTAGGTCTGTAGATAAAGATGAAATAGATATCAACGACTCCACATTCAGCTCAATACTCTTCTCAGATTTGTTTTCATTTTCTTTCCAAACTTTTAAAACCCCATTAGAGGATGCACTGACAATCCGGCTATAAGATCAACATTCAGATAAAACTTCAAGAAACTTAGATTAAGAACCTAGAAGAACGAATAAGAGAAACAAGAGGAGCAGGATGCTCATGAAGAATTCTGATCTTCTTCATCTGACCCACTCGAACAACGTAAATGTTTCGATCAGAAGATCCAATCCACAGCTCCTGATCGTTAACCATCAACATACAAGTCTACAAAACATCAATTAAAACGTTGAAGTTCTTTCGAGTGTAGCTTACTAGTTTACCACCGCAGTCTTTAATAGGTCGGTGGTCTAATGCCCAGGTGGTACCATTAACCCATCGAACTTTACCCGAGTCTAACGCAACCCAGACTCTTGAAGCGCCTAAATGAAAGTTGTTTGATATTTGAAGCTGTTTGAGATTTAGCAGTGAAAACTAACCAGCAGAAGAGTAACAAATCCCGGAGATATTTGTTTTCTTGGATTCTTTAGGAGCTGAGTCGATTCGTAGGACAAGCATCTAATAAAGAATGATAAATTTTGATGAAGTTGAAATTACATCTTTTCTACCTCATAAGTTTCCAGAGGAACAGCATTTAATTGACCAGATTCTTGAAGTGTGGTGAGATTACAAAACTTTTTAGCTAGAGTCAGTGGGTTGTGATCATTCATAAAATCCTCTGAAAAAATCTCAACAGTTTTAATTGCAACAAATTCTCTTTGAAATTTTCAAACAACAAAATCCTCTTCACCTCCATCTTTTGCTGCTTGATACAACGAATCCGCAATCTTGATGCTTTTTGCTGCTGATTCGGATGATGTTGATTGATCCTTCCAATCTATTGATAAATCAGAAAGATTTTTCAAATGGAAATTTCTGATTTGAATCACAATTAGTTAATTGATTTATACAAAATTTCAAGAAATAAAAATACTTTAAGATCTACCTCTTGAAAGAATCCGACCAATCTTCATCTCCTGAATAAACAACATCCACAAATCAGCTTCTGATCCAAGAGCAACTCTCAACACGGATTCTTCTACAAAATGAACAAAATCTCAAAACTAAATCTTTCAACTTTCTGATCAAAGACCTTCAAACTTCAAGACTAAAGTGGATTTTGTACGAAATGGATTCTTCTGTTTTCCAATTTTCATCTTTAGAATCTGAGTGAGCCTTAAAAGAGTCTTGCACTGCTGGAATCCATCCGTTAAAAATAGAATCCTGCATGTAAGACTCTCATCAAGTGATCCGCTGACCAAGCACGTGACCTACTTGCGGTCCGTTAATACCAATCTTCCGTTTGATTTATTAGATGATACCAGCCCAGAGATCTTCAATATTTCTTCACAGGACTCAGACACACCTATACTTTCCAATATCCTCCTACGAGCAACTTCACATTCGTGTCTTCCCTGCTCATCACATCAATCATTAAATCAGCGATTTGATGACGTCATCAACCTGTTGCCACGTCTGAAAGAAGGCCGCGAAACACTCTGGATGTATTTTGGCATCATCGACAGAAGCAAGAACTTCGAACAAATGATCAATAGTGGCTGCTTCACTGGTGACGTCACTTTGTTCGAGAATCCGCGAAAATTGCCGCTTGTCTGTGACGTCATCAAGATGAAAACATTCAAGCCTGAAGCTATGATGGTAAACAAACCGATTGCTAAATAAGGAAGTTCCTGATTATAGAAGCTTCCATTTTCACAACGATTCGTGCAAGCGTCGTAGAACTCATCGCCTTCGTAGAACGCCTCGTTCCGCATCACTGCGCGCTCGTCAGGTGCTAATGATGTCATCACGTGTTTGATGACTCTAAAGGAGAAGTGAGTAGAGTACAAGTGGGGCGAGTAGTCACCTTTCCGGGAACATGTTAAAATCCTCTTTTGCTGTTTCGTGAAGATCTCGAAGTCCTAGAAGATAGTCGGAGTTGGCAATGTGATAACATCCACGGAAGATCAGCAACCCGGCTCTTTTTCGCGCGTTTTGATCTTTAGTTAGTTTATCTGTGACTGATTGGTGATTGGTGGAAGGTAAGGAGTTGAAAAGAGAGTTTGCTGAGGTGATGCAGCGTTCGTAGAAGAGGCCTGAAAAGAAAAAAACCAAAAAAGTTGCTTCAACATTCAACTGATAAAATTTGGCACCTGCGTCAAAGTTCGTGCCAATTTTTGGAAAAACTGGAAGATTGATGGATGTAGAGGAAGATCTGATTTCATTAAAGGGTAATCCTGATGATAAATCGCGTTGAGGAAGCTCTGACGTCATTTGACAACAATTTACCGCTATCTATTCGTTGAATTTGATGTTTTAAAATGAGCTGAGAGGACGATGCCGTGGAGTTGTGACGTTTGTGCTTCTTGTAGGGTTTTAAAGTTTGTTTTGAGTAAAATGGGATTTCTGCATCCAAGAACATTGATCTTACTCTAACTGTACTCCTAATAAATAGAGAATTTAATCAAACAGTTACAGTTACCATAGTTTTAACCTCTTAGGAGTCTGTTTTGGACTAGGGAGCGGTTTAGAGCGTGATGCAAGATGAGCAAAGTGATCATTAGCAAGGCGGAAGCGATCTTTGATGAAGGTGCGGAACATGTATGTCTTCATCGCCTATGAATCATTATTATTAATACAATCTTTGTGATAAAGTGATGGAAACCTTTGTATAGAAGGGAAGGTAAGAAGGATGCCGACTTTCCAAGAAGCTATCACTTCTGAATTGATTCAATTCATAGTCGAGGTAGTCTAAGCAGTTTCTGATGAAGATTAAATTAAAAACTGTCACTAGGTGGGGATAGTGAGCTACCCAAATAAATCAATCATCATTTCTATAAATATTTCCTCAATTTCTTGATTGCAAATATCACGATCTTCCTGTTGGGACTTTTTAATGTCTTCTACAGTGACTGGAGAAGGGAGACACAATCTTCTAGTAGCTGAGGTCAACATTTTAGCACGTGACAACCTTCAAGATGTTTAATAATCTGAAGAATTAGTTGTGAAGCTTTGAAAACTGACTTGAAAAGAGTTTTGTCGACAACTGAAGTAGGTAAAGAACACTCTAAAGTGACTCCTTCATTTTGTGAGAGAGAAAAATCTTCAAACGCTGCACAAGTAAACAGACTACCATCATCGAGGTCAACTACAATCTGTTCATTGTCAACCTTTCAAAAGGGAAATTAGAAGAAGCAAATAACTGATCTCTTGCTACCTCTAAAATACTTTCTTTGTGCTTTTTATGACAGCCCATAATAAAAATACCTGGGCAAGCTACCAGGTCAATAATCTCGGTAAAAAGGACAGGCACATATTGATGTGGCCATGAAAATGGACGAAGGTAGGACAGCAGACCCTGTAGTTGATAAGGTTTATTATTTTTTAGTTTTAGTAAGTTACATAAATAAATTTCCAGTGAAACGTGTCACAGGTTGTAGAATAAATCTGTTAGTTCAGTTTTGCTTAAAGTAATCGGTAAAGTTGAAGGCTTCAGTTGTACCTCAATTGTTAAAGTGATAAGAGAATAATTTGATGAGACGAAAACTAAACGTTGTTCCAATAAGATATAAGTAAGTACCTAGTAAAAAGTTTCATTAGTTTGTTGCTAATTTGAAAATAAAAAATAATTTACTTTGAAAAGATTTTTTGGCTTTTCTGAAAATACTAAGTAGGCGATTTTAAGATCAAAATCAGATAAAAAATTTGGTTCATTTGGTTCGTTAGAACCTTTCAAGCACATAGGAAGACCAGATATATAAAAGTGCTGAAAAATATTATTTTAAGAGACGTAAGAAAATAAAGAGACAAACCATTGAAATTGATGTGGTTGGACATAAAATAATAGACAAGTTTGTTACAAACTTCTGAAGAACTTTTCTGTAATTTTCATAATCGTTGATAAAAGGTTTAGCTTCATTTTGAAAGCTGTAAGCAACATAAGAAGAAATAAAAATCTTCAAAAGTTGTTCAATCGATTTACTTTAGATTATGATTTCTTACAAACACAATTTCGAAATTTATAAACAAATAAAATATGTTCAATAAATAAAATAGTTACAAACCAAGATAAAGTTGTTTTGAGGACATCGAAATATGGTTTGGCGCTAATAAAACAGACACATAAAGGAACAAAACATTTAGTTGAACTACTTGTAGTAACACGATCAGAGTTATATTTCATGGAGTCGTGTAAAGACAAATGGAAACCATTACAATCATTCTGGAATTTAAGATCGTGTAGTAAAAATAATTTGCATAAAACTGCCAGCGCAAAAAATTTATTTATCTAAAATAAAATTGTATTTACAAAATATTTTAAAAATAACTTGGCAAGATTTGATAGAAGTTTATCAAATTAGTCGGTAATCACCTTATTTGCATAGAATGTTCTGTAAGTAGTAAAGACACATGCATAGTGCCTTGAACCACTTAAATCTGTAAGGACAAGATAGTGAACGCTTGAGGAAGGTTGTTTTTCATAAACTTTTGAGTCATCTGTAAATTTAAATACAACCAAAAAGTCAATTAGCAAAAGTTACATCTAAATAAAGATATATATTACCTGAAAAAAAAACTTATCTAATGTAAAAACCCAAATTGTTTTGAATTGTGTAATAATATCAGATAACATTGAATTAAGCTGAGAGACTTTTAAGCCGACTGAGATAATGAGGATCTGAACTCATATTTAGTTTATTTTATATCAAAAAATGAAGTAGGTGGTGACAGAATATAGCAACAAAGCGTAGCAAACAATTGTTGAAAAATTTTCTTAAATTTTTGTATTTTAAAACTATTTGTTTAAATTTACATTTGTTATTTATTATTTTTAGTAAAATATCAATGATTAAAACTGTTTAAAGTTGAAAAACATCTAGAGACTAATCTTCAAAATCAATTTCTGAAACAATCTGATACTAAGTGAGAATACTTGGTAAAATTGATTTTTTATATTTGATAAAAAATAATTTAGCAAAAATTTTACTTCAAGTTTACTAAAGACAAATTATTTTGAAGAAGTATCAATTATTGACAAGTTTGTAATCACTTAAAAACTGAAAGAATGAATTTTATAGATCCTAAAATCCTCACAAATGTTGCAAAAGATTGAAAATGGTTGGAAGACCTCCTCAAATCTTTCTTACAAGAATTAAATGATAAATTGTATAAAAAAAGTATATAAAACTTACCAGGGAGACATATACATGGCAAGTTGCTGAGAAAATCAGTTGACAAAGGGACTTCTTCATCATTTGTAGCTCTTTGACGTAAGAGGCGAATAGATTTTATTCTTCCTGCTGTTGTAGTCTTTCTTTTAAACCTTCATTTAAATATAATAAAGAATTTTATAAATAATAGAATAAAAATAACAACAATTTACATATCTTAAGCTGAAAAGGATGTAACAAAATTTTAATTAATTAATTAATTAATTTTTGAGTAACTCACTTTGTATCTTTCACTTTACGCAAATTTTTTCTCCAATCTTCTGGACTGTAAGTGTTGACGCCTGAAATTAAGAATTTAAGAAATCAGAAAGTTTTTAAATAATTTTACAAAAACATTTAGTAGTAAGAGAAAAAAATTTCAATAAGCAAACATTGTAAAAAGTAATTGTAGCAATAATCTTAAAATTTTTTGATAAAAGTTTTTATAAATACATTCATTAAATTGCATTTTTCTTTGCATATCACAATTTATCATTTAATATTTTTTTAAGCAACTTTTATTGTAAGTTTAATTTAGATGTATAGTTTAAAAATAAAAAGAGTCTTTTTGAAAAAATCATCAAACACTTATTTATTGAAGCTTTCAAATCAAATAAACATAAACAACTGGTCAATAATTATTAAAAGTATACAAAAGTCAAAACTAAAAAGATAGTTTATAGAATTCTTTTTTGACTAAAAGTCAACATTAAAATTTAATTCCAAGTCTTTATACATACCATTAAGATTCATCAGAGCATGATTATCATCAGCTTGTGGACCTGATATAATGTCAAGCAGATGAGGCCTAAAATGAGTTTTGAAAAGCTTTTCCTCATCATAATCTTCTACCTAAGAGTTATTTTAACAAAAAACCATATAAAATACTTAAAATGAATTTTGATATCTAATAAACTTAAAAATAATTTGTGCAAATAGAGTATTGTATAAAATGTTTTTTTGTACTAATAAAACTTTAAAAACTAAAAAGATGAACTCAGAATAAGCAAATAAATATAAATTCCCACAAATAATATATCAATATATAAAGAATAAGAATGAAAATAAATTTGAAGTACAAAAAAAGTTGTTTGTTTTAAAATAACAAACTATTTACTCTCTTATAAAAATGATGATATATAAACCTTTGAAAATCTGGGCGCAAGTGAAGTTTCTTGATCCATTCCTACAACAATTGCAACTTCCAATAATCTTCCGGGTAATCCTAAAGACATCTTCTTTCGTTTTTTGGGCATTTTTATTTTCAATCAAAAGTTTTTTTTTTTAATAAAGCTGAAATAAAAGTAAACTAAATTAATAATTTTTTCAATGGATAAAGAAATCAATGAAACAAAATTGAATCGATCACAAATACAATTTTAGTTTCAATTATAAACTGCTTTAATCTAAATGTCACCGAAAATCAAAACAAGTTTTTTTAAGTGATGATAATGACTCATAAACATCAATCATTAATTCAGCTATATTACAAAAAAAAATAATTTCACGAGGTAGATAAATTTTAGAAAATCTAACCTAAATTCTGAATAAATTTTATAAAACTAAAGTAAAAAAAGAATATTAACTTTATGAAGTTCATAAATGAACTTTTATTTGATAAATTGAGAGATAACATTTTCTTGACATTATAACAGCTTAGAATTATATTTATAATTTATAACAAATTATAAACTAAGAATGATCATAAATGCAAAATAATTAGTTGCTATATGATATAATTAAGATACTTATCATATTTTAAACTTGAATATATTGATATTAATAAAATAGAGACTTCTGAAAAGTCTGATTAAAAAAATAGAAATTGTCTAAAAAATGTTTATCATTAAGTAAACCTTAGACAAAGAATACAAATATTTTAAAAACAATACTTAATGATCTTCAATTATAAGCTTTTGTAAAAGTATCATTTTGAATTAGGTCTAAATAATAAAGTCTAAAAATTTATAAAAAGAACAATTAACCAGCTTCGGTATTTAAGCCATGGTTTAAAGCACAGTAAAATTAGAAAATACTAATTAAACACTAAACGTTTTTTGTATTAAAAGTAAAATCATAATTTATCACGTGATGTTATGATTAGCGAATGAAGCATTCAGTCTTTTACCATTTGTAATATTCCAACAAAATGGCTCAAATAATATTGAGAAAAGCATCAATATTTTATTAATAAATAATTCCAACAACAAAGTCTTATTTAGCTCAGTTAAAAATTCAAGTGTATCTATAAATATGTTGTCATATGATCTTGAGTTAGTGAGTTATTCATATCTTCTTTGTTAAATATTCTTAGAAGGTGTTCATACCAATTTTATATAAAAAGATGCTTCATTTTAACTTATTACTGAAGCTGAACAAGAAAAACAGTTTTTTTGAAAGAGTAAGAAAACAACTTCTTTACTTTTGATTATCATAGGAAAATTATTCTAAAACCTTCTATTTAAAGCTTGAATAATTTTAATAAATCATATAAGCAAGAGCTTGAACATTTAGGTATTTAGAACTAGAGATAAATCGTTTTGTTGGGTACGACAAAACTTTAAACAAATCAAAAATAAATTAGAAGCGAACTAAAAGTAAATTTGTTTGAAACTCTTACTGACTGGAGCCAAATATCTTATAATTAAACAGGAGTCTTGAATACAATGGCAACTACATAATCCTTTTGAATTCTCTTATTGAAAAAACGTATAACCAAAAAAATAGCTTTAAAATAATTAATAATAACTATTAAATTGATTCAAGTAATGAAAGCTATAGTACCGAAAGTCTTGTAATAGATAAAACACATCACTGAGATTGATTTTTTATTTTTTATTTTATATATATAAATGCGAAGGAGGGTGCCTAAAGAGAGCATATCTCACTAACACACATTCTCAGGAGTTTTATATGTCTCCACCTGGGGTCGAACCCGGTACTTCCTAGCTAGATGTACCTTGTAGCTAGGCGTAGTAACCGCTTCGCCACCAAGCAGGACATTTTAATTAGTAGCTTATAATTATTAAAATTTACTTAACTTAGACAAAATAAACTCTTGTCTAAAAAGTTTAGATCAACATAATATATCTTTTATTTGAGCTCATTAACTACAAGAATGTAAAAATTAAAAATTATGCAACGTAGACTGTAGTTTAGTTAAACTACCTGAAAGGTCGCAGAAATTAAATTAGAAGGGTTAACCCATTTTTAGTATCAAATTTTCAAAATAAAATTCAAGTTTCAAATCAAGTTTCAACTAAGTTTAAATACGAAGGCAACTGGTTTTTAAATTATGCATTTTGTCATTGTTGTTAAATATGTTGTTTAGTTATACTATTAAAAAGTATAAGGACATTCTTTGTCTTAAACAATTTCATGATTGAAACATCATTATCAGCAGAATATGATTCACAGGAAAAATATTATTCACAATTTGTAATATTGTAATGGTTTTTAGGTTTGAGAACAAAGTTCAATTGCAAAAGTGTAGCAAGTATTTTATAAAGAAGTTTGAATTTTGCATATTATCATCTAAAACTTATTTTTGAAGATCTAAAAAGGTGGTTTAAGTTTTTAGGTAAGATATTCTCTAAACTTTATTTCAGTTACATTTGCGGTATTTTTTTAAATTGCCATTTAATTTTTATAAACAATGAAATCTATTCGTATACAAGTTTTGTATAAATGCAAACGATTTCAAGCAAATTTCTCAAACGTTCACAAATTGGTAAAAATATGACAATGCAAGTTTTTTAGCAGTCCTTAACTTCAACTCAAACTGCAAAAACAGATTGTCATTAAAGCCCTTAGTTACAGGGCCCTTTTGCCCGGGTTTTTATGGACATTTCCTTGTCGCAAAGAAGTGTCAACCTGGGCTCAAACTCAGGACCCTCCACGTGTTAGGTGGGCTAACTACTAAACTACGGATACGGACAAATATGTTTCGTACAGTCTTACATACATATTCATAAATCAGAAGTACTCGAGTATCCTTAAAGCTAGCCCAGTTCTAAAACGATAATGTTATTCACTGCTATTTGCTGTTACTCAAAATAGGACAGTGACTGCCGATGACTTTTCTGGGATGTCGGTCCGCCTCACTTCTATTTCTCTGATGGCTGACCTGAAAGGGTTGAATTTAGAGACAGACGTGGGCCCTCTCCTTTAAACATCTGTATGAATACCTAGGATGCATTAGATGTCATTAGCATCAGGACACTCTAATTATTATGAAGTAGAAAAGCTGAAAAAGGAAAGCAGAAGAAGAGATCCTACTTCACGGTCTAAAAACCAAATAATAGGATCTATTGGATCTAATCAGGAATCAATAAAGAGGCGTAAGCTTTTCTCGTTGCGAAGAAGAGCAGGGCGGAAGTAATCACAAACAGCGACGGTAAAGAACGTTTTTCTAAGAACTATAGGGAAATATACTTCCGTAGAAGTCGTGGCGACCACGGCGGAAGAGGGGATAGTGGAAGGAAGACAACAAACTTTTTAACACTGGAATTTCCTTCCTATGCTTTATATTGTACATTTTTCTTTCATGCAGTAAGAAGATGTTTGGTAGAACAACTCCGTACCACTCACAGTTTTTAACTCCGTCGGCGACAACAAAATGACCTAAAACAAATCGCAGTACATAGAGAGCGCAGGGACTTATCAAGATGCATTTGTAAATTTCAGAAAAAGTTCATTAATATTGTATAAGGGGTTAGAGGGTAAGGGAATCTGATATGAAATCAGTTACCACGATTAAAGTAATAAAATATCTGGGAAGTACCCTGCGAGGTATCATCTTAAAGCTGAATGCTTCTGGAAAACTACTGTATTGTGTAAGTTGAAATTGAAACAAGCCTTTTCAATAATTCTTACTATAAGTTTCAATGTAGAAGATCTCTTACCAGATGAAAGGGATTACTCTTACTGTATGAAATGTTGGCAGTCGGGTTTCTATCCGGAATGCTTGAATTATTACTATTACATAACACAGGTTTGATTTTCCTTGCTTACAGCTGTGATAAAGATATATTTGACAAAGCAAGAAGAGAACTTTATACTATCACTCAGCAAGAAGAGATGTTAAACGATCCTGTCCTTATTCTAGCCAATAAACAAGATGATAATATGATAAGGATGAATTGCTGGAAGCTAACCCAATTTACACGCAGGTCCGCTTTTCTATGACAGAGAATCCAACATTTCATTGAGGGATATATCCATTTACCCAAATGCTAATGAACTGGCTTTACTAATAAAAAATTGAGAATCCCGATGGCAACATGATGACTACAAGGGAAGAGGATGAAGAGTGGGACAAATCTGTTGTGTGTGTTTTTAATGAGGTACTGGGGACGAGCTTTGATGGTCCGGGTACCAGGAGTTGTGACGTTAGTCCAAAGAACAGGAGAAGCGGTAGTGTAGAGGCTCTTCGGTCCTACTAGTTGGCTTTGATGACAAAGTGTAGTCTTCACTGTTCTTCCCAGTTATTTGGTTGAAAGAAAATCCAGTATAATTGAATTGGGTGACAGTAGAATATTATACCTCTTGCGTGAATGTGTCATCTCCTACTACTACTACAAACCTCCTTAATTCTTTAGATGATTGTGATGTTGTTCGTAGCGTGTACTGTTGTTTCTAGCCGTCTTTTACAATTGAATATTATTATATGCCTTATTATAGAATTACTTTCATTAATATATTGAAGCAAAAAAAATATTTTTGTAAAACTCTTTAAACACTAACTATTATATTTGATAATTCAGATGGGATTTTAAAGAAAATTTGTAAGATCTTTTAACTGGGACCAAATTTCAGTGCCATTAGAAGCTCGTGAGTCAATTTACTCTAAACCTGTTAATTTTTCCTAAATTTTTATAAGATGCGTTTTTTATGGGTTTTGAAGATAAGAAATACTTTTGATAAAGGTTCTTTGCTTTTTTCAAATTGAATACATCACTACATAATTTATTTTCCTCATTGTAATAAATATTATTAAACTAAAGATTTTTTAAAACCAGGCTTTTTCAAGTTGCGCTGTCCAATTGCAATATAATGTTTAAGTCATAAACATTTTTTAGTCATTTTGTTGTTAAGTGATACGTCAGAGTAAATAGGTAAAGGATATTAGTGCAATTTTCTGGTAGTTGGCGAAATATATGTTCACCTAACCGTATTTCTTACATTTGCTGTGACCACAATTATATTGACACCACGTACATACGTTGCTAATGTATCAAAACACCTTATTTTCCAATTATAACTTGGTCATAAAAATTGGTTTTAGAATTTTTTTATTCAGTTAAACTTGGAAATGAAGGTTTAATCAGCTACAACTTTTGTTTTTAATTCAAATTTTATTAAAATGTTTTGAAGTCTATTTTAGCATAATTTGGCTCGAATATTTTCTTCTGATTTTTGTTTATTTTATTTATTGGTATTTTACCCGTTTAGTTACTTTTATTTATTCCTAAAAATAAATTTGTAAAGTTATGAAATATTAAAAAGACTTTTATGGTTATTATTTATAAATAGGTCTTGTTAAGTAATTTAAATCAGATGTTAATATATTTTCTAATATAATATTTGTATTAATTTACAAACTATTGTTAAGGCATAATATTAGGTTATAATAATTTAAAAGTTCTATTAAATCTTTATTATATATTTTTTTTAAATATCTATATTCTATTTTACTATCTATTTGATAATTTTATTATTTGAAATTATGAAATATGGTTTTGTAGTATCTTTATAATTTCATATATTAATATTTATAACTTATTACCGATATTTAATTTAAAAACTTTTGTCACAATTGACATACATATAAATATTTTTATTATCAAAAGTATTAAAGATTTTGAGGATTTTTTTAAAGTATGCCATTTATATTTGGAATTAACGGAAATTATTTTTTTAACAGATTGTTTAAAAATGCTTAATAGCTTAGATATTTATATTTTATCAAAATAGTTCCACTGTTATTTTATAAGTTTCAAGGTAAAGGTGATTAAAATTAACTAATCTTGTCTCTTTCTTATGTTATGTTATTATAATTAGGGACGTAAAAGATATAATGGATTATAATTTAATTGATGGTTTTTTGTTGTTTCTGTGGCTAATGTACTTTTGGGAGACATATCTTTCAAGAAGACAGAGGAAAATTTATGAAAATGAAAAAGTAGTTCCAAAAGAACTGTCATCCATAATTGATAATGAAACATTTAACAAATCTAGAAAATATGCTTTAGATAAAAATGTTTTTGGATTTTGGAATGAGCTTTACTCACAAATTGAAAATACATTCATTCTAAAACTTGGAGGATATTCATTTTTATGGATGCTTGCTGGCAACATTTTGATGTATTTTAATTTTGATGTTAGTTATGAAATACTTCAATCTCTTGTATTTGTTACTTTAGGGCAAATTTTTGGCATTATCACTAGCATGCCCTGGTCTCTATATTCAACTTTTGTTCTTGAAGAGCGCCATGGTTTTAACAAAATGACTTTAAGCTTTTATTTTAAAGATCTTATTAAGAAAACAATTGTGTCTATGCTGATTAGTTTGCCATTAATGGCTCTAATAATCTATATTATAAAAGCTGGGGGTGAATATTTCTACTTGTATGCATGGGGTACTGTGTTTGTCTTTTCAATTGCTTTATTGCATGTCTACCCAGAATATATTGCTCCTCTGTTTGATAGATATGATCCTTTACCTGATGGTGAGCTTAAAGAAAGTATTGAAGAGCTGGCACGCTCGTTAGATTATCCATTGAAAAAATTGTATGTAGTTGATGGCTCTAAAAGATCAGCTCATAGTAATGCTTATATGTATGGTTTCCATAAAAATAAAAGAATTGTTTTATTTGATACACTTTTAGAGGATTATTCTCCTGTTGGTAGAAAGGAACAGTCTACTGCAGATGAAACCAAGAATGATGGTGATAAAACTGATAATGGGGAAGATAAAAAGACAAATAAAGAAAAGAAAATTGGATGTAACACAGCAGAGGTTGTAGCTGTACTTGGTCATGAATTAGGTCATTGGAAGTTTTCTCATATGTTGAAAAATCTTGCAATTGTTCAAGTTAAGATACTTGTTTCATTTTTTGTCTTTGGCAAGCTAATGAACTTTCATAATATTTTTGCAACTTTTGGTTTTCCTGATCAACAACCTATTCTCATTCGTCTCATCATCGTTTTTAGTTTTATATTTTCACCATTCAATGAGGTTGAAGAGTTGTTAATGAATATATTGAGTAGAAGATTTGAGTTTCAAGCGGATGAATTCGCCATTGACCTTGGCAAAAAAGAACATTTAAAAGCAGCTCTTTTGAAACTTCATAAAGATAATCTTAGTTTTCCAATAGCTGATTGGATGTTCTCTGCTAGACATTACTCACATCCACCATTGTTAGAAAGACTACGTGCAATGGATAAATATAAGATGAAGGATGAATAAAACATTTAGAAATTTCAAAACAAGTTTGAAGAACTAAGTAACCATCTCAAACAATGTTATTTTAAGTCACAGTATTCCGGAATTAAAAATGTAGTTTCAATGTATATTTTTACTATTAGTTACCAACTTGGCATTTATAAGAACTGTTTAACTATTGGTTTATGTTTATATTGGATTTTTTGCTTGGATTTATTTTGAAATATTATATCTATTGTTTAAGTTTTATATATTGGACTGACTTAATAGTATTTGAGTGATTTTTTTGTTTATGTGATGGGAATTTTTATGAGAGTGAGCTTAGTAC
This sequence comes from Pegea sp. RAD2-039, assembly GCA_034620365.1. Classification (NCBI taxonomy): domain Eukaryota; kingdom Metazoa; phylum Chordata; class Thaliacea; order Salpida; family Salpidae; genus Pegea; species Pegea sp. RAD2-039. Next base: position 80,132 of record JAQGEQ010000179.1, on the reverse strand, counting down.
AAACATATGGATTATTAGATTTAGAAAAAGATGAATTATTTTATAATGATCAATTTATGTTGTTTGTTTCAACAAGCATAACTTTTGATTAAGGTTTAAATTTCACTTTTCTGCCTATATTTTTTAGTACTTATGCAATTATCAAATGAACTCTAAGAATGTTTTTAATGATAAAATTTGACAAAATAATTTTTAAAGTAACTTTCCTGTCTTAAATTCTTTTAGATTTTTTGTTTTTATTTAGTTTCAATAATTTGTAGAAATGCGTCTAAATATTTGCAAAACAACATCAAGTGTTCTGGGACTTTTAAGAAGATCATCTCGATCTCCACTCTTTCTGAGACCAGCATCTACTCTTCCAGATAATGATGCACTAAATGATACTCATCAAATGCTTAGACAAACTTGTGCTGACTTTGCTGAAAATGAACTTGCTCCAATTGCTGGTAAAGTTGATAAAGAATGTAAATTTCCTATGGAACTTGTTGAAAAAATGGGCGAATTGGGATTAATGGGAATTACAATTCCTACTGAGCTTGGAGGTTCTGGTCTTGATTACATGGCTTATGCAATAGCAATGGAAGAAATTAGTCGAGGCTGTGCTAGTGCCGGTGTTATCCTCAGTGCACATAACTCTCTGTACCTTGGCCCTTTAGAAAATTGGGCTAATGATACACAAGCGAAAGATTTTATAACTCCTTATACAGACGGCAAACTCATCGGTTGCTTTGCTCTCAGCGAACCTGGTAATGGATCGGATGCAGGAGCAGCTTCTACAGTGGCTACTGATGCCGGTGATCATTGGGTATTGAACGGAACAAAGGCTTGGATTACAAACAGCTACGAATCATCAGCTTCTGTAGTCTTTGCTACAACTGATAAGTCGAAAAAACACAAAGGTATCAGCGCGTTTATTGTTCCTATGCCTACTCCAGGTCTAAGCTTAGGAAAAAAAGAAGACAAATTAGGAATTAAAGCTTCATCAACTGCTTATCTCATCTTTGAAGATTGTAAAATACCAAAAGAAAATTTACTTGGTGAAGCAGGCATGGGTTTTAAAATAGCAATGAAAACGTTGGATGCTGGTCGAATAGGTATTGCTGGACAAGCCGTTGGAATAGCTCAAGCTGCATTTGATTGCGCGATTGCGTATGCAAATGATCGAAAGGCATTTGGAGCACCTATAAATAAAATGCAATCAATCCAGTTCAAACTTGCTGATATGGCAAGTAGGATTGAAAGTTCACGTTTATTAATGTGGCGAGCAGCTCAGTTGAAAGATAACGGTTGTAATATCACTAAAGAAGCGGCCATGGCTAAACTAGTTGCATCCGAAACAGCAACTTATGTTTCTCATCAGTCCATCCAAATCTTAGGTGGAATGGGCTTTGTTACTGATATGCCAGCAGAACGACATTACAGAGATGCTAGAATTACTGAAATATATGAAGGGACCAGCGAAATTCAGAGGCTAGTAATCGCCGGTAGTTTATTAAAAGAATATCGAAAATAAATCTGTAAATCCTTTTAATTTTGATAATTTTCTTTCCCTAAACCAATCTCAAAGCTCTTATGATGAAACTTTTTGCTACCTGATCGGATGTTTAAACAATTTCAATTTTCAGCTTATTGATTTTTACCATCTTTAAATTTATGTTTGTAATTTATTTTGTTTTCAATAAAATCATCAGTATTAAACAGTTTAGATTTATATAAACTTATATTAGTTCCACATTGACTATATTTGCTGTAGAAAATTTCAGACCACAACAAGTTGCAATCAGTTACTAGACCAACAGAGTTGCGACAGTAAAATGAAAGACACAAGTTGTTTCATCAACATCTGCGTGCAGAAGTGTTGCAACCTGTTCACACTGATTTTCATGACAGCTGTTCTACTCAACGATCTTGTAAATATTTATCATCAGTTCTCATATCAACTGCTAACCCACTATTGCAAACAAGTTTTTGTGATCAAACTGTTAAATTTAACTAACTACTTTCTTATTCATCTGTAAATATTTATTTGAAGCTATTTAAGTTTTTTTAGATCTATACCAAATTTTTACTCAATTTACAATCTAATAGGTTTTGCGTTAAATTGCTGCGTATAAAGCGAAGATTGAAAGAGGGTAGTAATCGCACAAAACTCAATTTAATCAAGAAAAAATCACATACAGCTACTTAAGGAAAGAAAAAATGCAGTATCAAATATCTTAGAAAAAAGTCGAATCGCTCATCAACTATTTTTTCGATCTAGAACTCCTTTTCTTATTTTTAGGCGAAATAGAAGCGTACAGCTGGTCATCCGCTATCTTATCACCCCTTCTTAGTTTCCTAAAACATTAAAATTCAGTTTCTAAGTAACAGGGGAGAATGAATACTTGTTGATAAGCGGCTCAGCGTACGAAATCTGCTTTCTTCGTCGCAGCGTTCGATTCGATCCAAATTCACGAGGTAACCTACATATAAATCAGAAATGAAAATAAATTAATGAATTAAAATCATCTCACGTCTCATCTAATTCTTTTTGTGGAGAGGCAAATACATCCGTACTTCTTATAGAGTTTCTCAATGAAGATCTGGACTTTCTTGTAGTAGTTTGAATTATCTGAAATAAGAGACAGTGAAAATTAGTGATCACTATTAACTTGTTTACTTGCTTGTATTCTTTTGTTTGCATCTATTTCAGAACTATCATTTAAATCAACATCATCAACTGCAACAGATATCTTGTTTCTTTCCTTTCTTGAAGTTTTAGTTGTTGATGCTAATTCACTGATTTTCCCCGGAGAAAACTCAAATGTAACTCTTCTTGTAGCTTGCTTATTAGTGAGCTGTTCTAAAGGTTCATTTTCTTTCAATATACTCTTCCTTGATTCTTGGATATCGGTACTTATAGGTTTAATAGATTTGGATTTTTTTTTTGGTTTACTAAAAAAGCTAGAGTCTAGGCTTTCCTCAAATTTTCTGTTGAAAAAATGTCGATTTACTGACAAATTAAATTTGAAGTATCTCTCAAATAAAAGATAAAAAATATCGATAATTGCAGTTTTAAATAAATAAAAATATATGAAAAATAAGAACTCACGTTTTCGAGTTGCTGATATTAATTTTCATGTTAGTCTCGACAGCATTTCCTTCGTTGTTTGAGATATCTTTTTCCTGAATACTAAAATAAAATAATTTTACTTTGAACACAAAAGATTATACAAAGAAGTTTTCAAAAAAAAAATTTGTATAAAGGCAAAGAAATTGAATTTTTTTATCAACGAAATTATAACAAGTTTTTGAGAAATACTTAAACTAACCCATTTTCAAAATAAGACGTAATACTATGAGATGGTAAAATTCCAGTTGCGTTTTCAATCGAATATTCACAAATTTCTTTCACAATTGATTTTTCGCAAGGAACAACAGTACTGAAAAAACCAGTTGTCAATAAGATTGAATTGCTAATTAGAATCAGATGACAATTTATGGCATAAAAAGTTCAACCTACTTTTCCAATTCATCTTCTACATGAATAGCCACGTTCAAATCATTTTCATTATCTACATCTAATTCAAAACTTTCCGAAATTACTTCTATTCTTGCATCTAACTCTGATTTTTGATCAGTATCTTTCGTAGCATCTTTAGGTGTAATCTATCAGAAAAATTCGAGTCAAAATACATTTAATAAATTGCAAAAAAAGAAAATACAAGACAACGTCTCGGTAGCTTGCAACTTCGTCTGCAAATAGGTTGTTCATCTCTTTTTTCAACTGTCTTCTTTCTAAATATATCAATTTTTTATTTATTTTTTAATAATAATTGAATTTATAATTAAATTTAAAAGCATTTAAGTCAATTTAATAATAAACATAAAATATTTTTGTTTATTAACTTTTCTAAAAAAAAAACAGTTTGAAGTATAATTTGTTGAACTTACTCGTTTAAAGAGTCTTTTCTTTGAACTTTTAATTCATCAAAGTTACTTGGAAAGGCATTTTTAATACATTCAAGAACTTTTTCTTGTTTTAAACACAATTCCTAAAAAAATATTAAATTAAACCAAAAATGTTAGCTAACACTAAACAATTAAAAACAAATGTAAAGGAACCTTTAATTCCATATTTTCAGAATTTATTTTTTTCATTTCATTTTGAAGTTGGCTAACTTGCATCATCAAATTAAAATTGTTGTTCTGAAATTCATTAATGGAATCAAATTCTACTTGATCTTATATATAAAAAATGGAAGAGTTGTATATACCCTTAAATTTTCTATTATCATTTCATTCTCTCTGTTAAAAAGTAATAATTCTGCATTTCTCATAGTCAGTTCAGAATTGTTTAATTGAGACGCCTTCAATTTTTCTATCATATATTTACAACCTAAAAAAACAATTAAACTCTTCTTTTAACAATGTAAAGTCAAAATTGATTGAGTTAAAGAATTTTATAAGGCAATAGACTAAAACTATCATTATGAAGCTGATAAATGTTTTAAAAGATGCACATAAAGAAATAAATCATTGTTGAATACATCAATTAACTTACTACTACTATTACTAAGTTTAGCTCGATCAAGAACTTTCTTAAAATTTTGGTAACTACAGCTTAAGTTTATCGAAGTAAAACTTCCTCTTGAGTCTGCTCCTAAAAACATAAATTTTAAAATTAGGCTACACTGATAGGTTTTAAGTTTTAAAAGTTTACTAATTATTTTTAAAGCAATCAAAAAATGTTAATTAGTAGAATAATTAAGAAATCTAAATGATAAATCTATAAACTTTTATAAAGTATAATTTACAAAAATTATAAAAAATTATTAGATTAGTTTATTTAAATAAGTTGATAATCAACATATATATAAAATTTACAAAATATTATAAATGATAAAAAAATCAAATCACCTGACACATTAGATAAATTGTTAGCAGACATCTTCATAGAGATCCTAATATCAAACAGATTCAAATAAATTCTAAACTCTGCTTAAGCTTTAAAATTCAAATTAGAAATATTATACGAGAATTATAATATTAAGATTAATAATTCATAAAAGCTTGTTTCAGACAATACCAAATTTTAATGAATAAAAGAGACCTAACAAAAAAGTAAGAAAAGCTTCAAGAAAAGTTTAGGAAACCAAATCATTATTTTTTAATAACCTTTTAAAAAACTTTTATTTATAAAATCTTATACTTAAAATAAATGGTCATTTATGAAGTAAAAGAAATATTTTGAAAAAAATGTTAAATTAATCAATAGAATAAATTTAATTATAATTAATACAGAACATTTTTACAAATTTAAAATAATAAAAAAGTATTCAAAAAATATTTTGCCAATAGTTTAGCAAATTAAAAATAATCCAACTTGTTTAAAATCATTAATAAAATGAATTCAGAACAAGAATAAATTTACAATATTTATTGAAAAATATAATAAAAACAAGAAAAACTACAGAATAACTACAGTCTATACAACCAAAATGCTAAAATTCAAATTTTTATAAAAAGACAAATTGGGCTAATATTTATTACTTGATTTTAATCTTGGTTCAAATAAATAAAATCATACTTTTAAGGATTTCAGATTTATACTCATACAAAAAATAATTTTAAATAAATTTTATAAAAATTTTTATAGATAGATTGCATTAAATTATTCAAAAATTGTTTATCATCAAATATCGATTAAAAAAGTAATTAAATAAATTAACAGCAAATACGACATGTAGTGAGTTATTAAAGCTAATTTTCAACAACGATGTTCCAGCTATTAAGAAAAACTGATCGTCTTTAAAAGTAAAAAGTCTAGAGAATAATTTAATATACTTAATTAATCGAAATATCAAAAAAATTGAAGACAAACCTTAAAAAAAGTTAAAAACCTTACAGATAATAAACTAAATATTCTGAATCATCAAGCTTTATAAACCACATTGAAGTATAATAATAAATATCTAAAGCCAATGATGAATTTATCTATTTCCAAGCTGAGTTATTCCACCGTTATTCGATAAAAAATATTAAAGCAGCCAGAGGTTTCCAAAAATCGTGAATAACGAGCCTGGCCCATAATAAAGATTTTGTAATAAAGCACCCTTTTTGTTTGTGGAGTAAATATGTACTTTCAGATGCTGATTTTCTTGATAACCTTTACTCTAGTACCTAAAGAAATAAAGTTTTTAGCGATAGTTTTCCTACAGCGTCGGTCTGCACAACCTATTATCTTATCGCTTATGACTTCTGGAATTGTCGCAAGCCTTCCTTCATTAGAAGACATCGTTACGTCTACGAATGCAACAGTAAATTTATTTTCTTAGCTTAGGAATACGTATTTTCAAGTTTGGTCAGTCGATTCCTCTCCATCTTATACATTTGCAAAGAAAATGGTGTTGGGCTAACTATGGGTAGATAGAGCCATATTCAAGCTTCTTTTGGGGCTTTGAGTTCTAGGTTGTTCGGTTTTTCAGTAAGCAGTCGATGGTGAATTCTAGATCAATCTCGTAAAAATATTCAGCAATACGTTGGACTTTAAAATTGCAAGTCTTTACAGTTTAGAGTACTTTTTGTTAAGCGTCCTAATATTCTCTTTAAATTGTCTTCTACGTTTCATTGTCCTTTACGAATATTGAAAAAGAGTCCTTGATATTTGTATAAACCTGTATTGTGAAGCCTTATCAGAAAGTTCATCCATAGTAAAATGTCTTTAGCGACGTACAATTAAACTATTATAAATAGACCAAAACTGCTAGATTATAAAAGGTAAAATAAGTTTGATGCATCACCTTCACTTTGAGTGGTTAAAGGAGACTCCATAGTACCTGGGAGTCTTAACATTTAAACAAAAAAAGATTGAAAAACGGTTTGAATTTTATATAAATTTTTTTCCTGCTTATATAGCATGTTATAAAAGCTGTAATTCAATAAATCCTATAATTAAGTTCAACAGAATTTCAACGAAATTTTCCGACATTTCTTGTAACAATAAACAAACATTTAAAGCGATTAATATGACCAGTAACCACTTCTTTTAATTCAAAATGTAAATAGCCTAACATTTGTTGTTCGATTTTCAGAGCTGTCAGATTTAAAAAAACTTATGTTTGAAAACTATTTGTTATTCATTTCCTCTTACTTATGTAAGACCAAAAGTTTTCTTTCTTCCGATATACATTTTTTTTTGAAAGTTAATTTCAGTTGTATTTTTAACATTTTTAGAGCTACAAACGAATTGTGTTCTAATTCTTTTAAAAACGACCTTTGGTTTAAAAAAACGCTATTGCTAGCTTAAGTGCTTTGTAAAATACAAATATCTATTAAAACAATTTGACTCGATTTATTATTTCAACTTGAAAAATTTCAAGTTTTTAATCTTTTAACATTAATTTGTTCTTTCGAAGTAAAGTAAATGCTTTCCAGTGCATCTTAAAACTATTGAAAATTTAAATTTAGTTTTTAAATAAAATTTCAAAAAGATTGGTTGATCATAAAAATAAAACAAAGTTGATTTTTTTAACTATTAATTTAAAATCTTATCAAAATAAGTAAATCATCTTGTATTGATCTTATATTAATTTGTCTCAAAACAATATTGAGCATAGTTTGTTAAACTACGATTAAGTTTATTAATTATTTATTTAGCTTATTAACCATGTACCTATTAATGAATAATAATCCGATTATTATTTAACAAATTTTCCACTTAATTACAAATTTGTTGAAACCTTTGCAGTGAAAATATCACTAATTATGGCTTTAAAGCCTTTTAAAGACTGAGTAACTATTTTGGTAAACATTACTTGAAAGCTTTTCTATTAGCACCAAAATAAGTTTTTTTTAGAAAAACAATCATTGCTGTTTAAAAAAATATGTTTTCATTAAAAGATTATGTCAAATTTCCCCTAAGTAAATTAAAGATTGATAAAAATTGACCAAAATCTTTCAAATAATTTTCTATTTCATGTTTGAGTTTCAAATATGTATACAGCAAATAAACACAAAAGTAAATTAAACTGCTTTCTTAAACATCAAAGCTCCCCAATAAATACTCCAAACCCAACCAACAAGAAGCAACGGTGTGGTTAACTCCTGTGCCAACCCAATCAGCATTATAGCACAAAATTGTGTACATGTACAAGACTCAGCTGTGCAGCAGCATAAGGCAAAGGCAGAAAGATAAGTTCCTGTTTAAAATTCAGCAGTTATTTAGACATCAGCATCAGAGTAACTACAACTAAATATGTTTATATATAAAGTAACATTAATTTTGATTATCTACCTAAACCTGGAATCAAGATATTTGCAAAACAGCAAATGAAAGCCCAGCAAGTACCCATTCTTGGAATAGTTGACTTCATTGAATCACACTAAAAAGTGATTAATTGAAGTTTACCAAACTATCTAGTATAAAGCAATAATTAACTCACCATGATGGTAGATTATTCAATTCAAAGATAAATTGTCTGAGAGAAATACAACCTTTTGTTTTCAATTTGAACTAAATTAAAAAATGATTAATAAGCGACGGGCATTTATAATTTAGAAAGCTATTAGGTAATATATTTAAATATTATTATATTTGAAAACTAATAACTTTTTATTAAAAATTATTTGTAAGTTAGAAAAAATATATTTTCATATTAAAAAAAAGCTGATTTTAAAAATATATTATGTACTTAAGATCTTTTAAATTAACATACTATTTAAAACTTTAAATAATTAGCAAGAAAATTTTATAATTTAAAGTTAATGTGGAAAATCATAAGTAAAGTAAGAATGTTAATGTTAGTTATAAAAAATAGAATTTATATTGAATATATAATATCTATGTTAAATAAATATAGAAGAAATTGCAATAAATAATAAAGTTATGAGAAGTCTATAATGAATTAAAGATTTGGTTCTGAAGTATAATTTGCATAAAAGTTATAAAGCTAAAAAATCATACAATTTGTAACAAAAACAAATAAGGATAATATTTAAAGGATAAAGGATAAGTTAATTAAAAATATTAGCCACAAAATGCACATAACTTCAACCAAAGCATTATATAAAATAAAAAGGATGAAAAAGAGCAAATTAAAAATAAAGGGAAGCTTATTTCATCTTTTTAATAAAAAAAACCAGCTTGGCAAGATTTTAACCAAAGTTTGACTTTCTTTACCTTCTGCTACTTACTTTGTTTTAAAAATCAGTAGCTTTGGTTTTGCTTAATATGTATAGAGCAATTTTTTTGAATATTTACTTTTCAGTTTTGTAAATATTTTAAATTGTTTACAAAACAAAATGATTTGTTTATTCTATACAAGTAATCACAAGTATAATTGTTGTAGAAGAATCTGTTGTATAGATTGCTATCAAAGGGCAAACGTTATATCGGCCTTCCCTGTCTTCGTTTTAAGGATACTTACAAGCGTAATATGAAATCACTCAACATTCCAGATCGCTTCAAATGGCACCCTCTACTTCGCAAACAACTGAAGGATAGGGAAGAAAAACCTGCTCTAAAGAAAGAAACCCTAAAAGCTTTTCTTTTGTATTTTACTGTGTCTTGCTCTATTAGTTCTTCTGCATTTCACTGTATTTTGGTTTATTTTTCAATATCATCACTCAAAGTACAGCTCGCGTGGCCGTTCTCGCCCGAAGCAGCCCCCTATTATTATTATTATTGATTGTTGTAAATAAATCGAAAGCTGTTTAAACTTGTCACCCAATTTCTTTTAAAACTTATCTAAACATCAGGTCTAAGACCTGAGTTGCACTTTTAAACCTAAATTAAAGTTAAAGTAACTCTTTACTCAACTAACCTCTTACTAAAAGTATTTTCTATTTTGCCTTTTTTTTGTTACCCGCGATTAACTTTTGCTTTCTGTCATATTAAATTAGCTTTTACCTTTTTTCATCTTAAATCATCTTTCATTTGAGCAATTTGTTTATAATTCTACAAAATATTTTTGATAATCGACTGTTAAATCTATGTTACATTTCTATTTGAAAATGTATATTTTGAGTCTTATATTAATTTGGGAATATTGTATCAAATAACCAACAAATAGATAAGTGTGACAATAGTTGGGTAATGTGATTAGAGACAGAGCTAGATAAAATAAAATTTTTCTAAACTTAAATATGTTTATAGAAGAAGTAGAAATGTTTCGATTTATTGCTTTATTTAAGCGGGTAATTCAAATCACCATACACTCATTCTACTTGAGCTTTATACAATAGAAAGTGAAAGCTATTGAGAGTAACAGATGAAATGAAAGTATCAAGCTTACAACAAGAGTAGTTAAAAGCGAAGAAAATATTTTTACTAGTTTAAAATCATGTTGTACATCATCGGTAATTCGAGTTAATATTAGCTAAAGTTTTATTGATGTTTCGATCATTTTTCACATGTTTTTGATTTTGTATTGGTTTTTTAAAACCTTAAATTAAATTTGATTAATTCATTTATTTAATATATTTATTAATTAACTAATTATATATTACATTAAAAATAGAATAGTCAATCGGTTGTTAAATTAAAAACTTTATAAAAACATAATTATCTCAATGTGAATCAAATTTTTCAATTTTTATCTCTGAATATAGTTACTGTTTATCAAATAATTTTGGATTTGATGTATTATTCTTATTGGTCATTTCTCTGTTTTATACATCAATTAGTGAAATACAGAATTGTCGATTATCACTTTTACATCATAATTGTTGAGACAGATTTGATTTACTAATTACTATTATTTATTAATAAAATTATTTGATTTATAACAAATCAATTTATAATATTAGTTATCTGTCATAATTTATATTGATTTTATTCGTTAATTTATCTTTTGCAGAAAAATAAAGTAAATGTTAAACAAATAAGTTGTTTAATTTTAAAACTACCGTTTGCCAGAATAATTCGATATTTTAAATTTATTGGTGAACATTTTGAGATTAATAAATTTTAAAATGTGATTTTTTTTTGACTAATTGAATCTTACCATTTGTAATTTTATAGAAATTCCAAAAATACTCTGATCATATTTCAAATAAAAGCTTTTATTCTTAACTACTATCAAAATAAAAATGCAAAATACAAAATGTAGTAAGTTTTTTATTTATTTATGTTGAAGTATTATAAAATATTTATTAACTTCTAATCAAATTTATAAAATTATTATCTCAATTTTACTTTTTAATTTAGCAAATGATATTTTGCAAGATATCTTGAAACATCATTCAAACTCCCAAGCTACAATTGAGGTACCCATTTAAATCAATTAAAATTCAATTTTTTTGCAATGTTCTTTTGTGAACTAACTTTGAATATAAATTTGTTCTGTTGATCATAAATACATCAAGTAATTACTTCTTCTAGTAATTGTTTATTAAACATTTTTAATTGCTTGAATCAAAATTATAAATGCAAATTTATTTTATATATTTACTTATATCTTTGAAAAAGATGGTGTTTTTAAATGAGAGAATTTTAAAGTAAATTTGTTGTAATAGTTTTGAGTTTTGTAGACTTTGGAAAAGCAGTTAGAGCAGATTAAAAAGCTAAAAGGCGCATCTATAGAGTCTTTCAAAAAGGTTTGTTTACAACTTAAAAATATTTACAAAACATTATTTAAAAAATTTTAATGATAAAAAAAATGTTTATTTTAATTTTTAAACAAACTCTTTTTTCATAAACTTTTTTCAACATTTTAAAATAACTTTTTTTCTGAAAAAAATGTAAATAAGCTTAATATTTGAATTAACTTTTGTCATTATATTATATGTTTAATTTGGATGATTAAGTCTATGTCTTAAAATTTAATTCTATAAAATTCTGTAAAATATTATTTCTAAGATTCCAAGACATGTTGGACAGATAAGCAGATAACAAATGTGGAACTGTTAGATAACTTTTTTGATGATTAGCAGATTTTTATCTGCAGCTTTTTATTTGATGTTTTGGTTTGATATAAAAATTTTTCAAATTTCTAAAGAAACAACAAGAGACAGAAGAAATGGAAGACTCAGCCAATAAAATGATTCTGTCATCCTCACAAAGCTTGAATAATGTTGAAATAGATACTGATAGTTGGTTTTGTAGTACTTTGGTTAATAAACATACTTCTAAAGGTGAATTTGTTTTAAAGTTGTATATTCTAAGTAATAAACTACTAAACATTTTAGACTTTGATTTTGATGGATTTTCACCAATCAAAAAGAAAAAAGAAAAAATTTTAAACTACAATAAGGTTATAACCAATATAAAGGTATTTTTTAAGATTATCATTGGATGATTTTGATCAAATCAATTTTTATAATGATTTGTTTGAATGATTTTAATCTTTTTTTATTTATTCACTTTCTGCTTTAATTACAAATCTTTTTAGAGCACAGAACTATCAGTTGACTCACTTCAAAATGAAATCAGTTGAGTATTTTATCATTATTAATTTACTTTATATATATTTTAAGCATAACGTTTCAACTTTTTATACAGTTGGAATCTTTTATATGATTCAGAATAAAATCGATTAGTTTCGTTTTGAGATTATTGAATTGTGTTAAGAGCAAACTTGTTCAACTGTCAAGTGCTTTATTCTAAATTTTTATAGTAAATTTGTGTTTCCTAAGTCAGCATAATTTTTTAATTTGTTTTGAACTTAAAGAAGCTAAATGAGTTTAATTTAGTTTGACAATCGTGTAATAGTTAGATAGACAATATTTTTTACATAATAAAACTAATTTTTTATTACTTGATTTGTTTAATAAACTAGAAAGCATTTTAAATTATTTTTATTTAGGATGTCATTTTGTAGATGTAATCATAATATTTTTGATTTTTTCTCTAAAGATGTTCAACATGAAAATTCTGATGAATTGGGACATTTATTTGATACAATAATGAAAACTGGTCAAAAGTTGACGAATGAGTTGCAAGTTAGTATTAAAAGCTTGGATTATTACTTAAAGATTTGAAAGCTAAATAAAGTTTTTTTTTTGTCAGGAGTCCAGGTATAGAGAGACTATTTTGTCTCAAAAACTTTTAGAATCACAAGAAAAGCACGAAAAAGCTCTTCATAAGTCACGTGATAAGCAATTTAGAGAACTTGATCAAGATGAAATGAAATCTACTTGCTCCAAATTACAAACTGCTTTAAATTCACTTCAGCAAGACAACTTGGAATTGAATAGGTATAAAGTAAGATCTGATACAATATTGAAATTAGAATATTTAATGAAAATTGCTTCAAACTTTATTAAGCATTTGATTTTTTTTTAATCTATGTAAAAAAGTTAGTAGTTTATTTTATTTTTCAGCAAGCTAATTGAAACTGAGATAAAAAAGAACTCATTAAACAATGATAAATTACTTCAATTTCATACTCTTGAAAATTGTTTAAAAAATGCTGAAATGGAAAAAAGGAATTTGCAAATTAAGCTGCATGAAGCTTTAACAAAAATCGAACAATTAGTCAACAATGTAAATACTTCACAAGTTTTTTATCAATTTTCATAAACTTAAAAAAACTTTTTACAATTTTAGAACAAACAAAACAGATCTTGTGAATGTTCCAGGTCAGTTTTTTTTATTTCTTCACATGAAATTACAAATGGTTTGATTCTAGGATACCTGATTTAAAATCAGCTCTTAAGAAGTCTCATGAGATGATTGATGAGGGTATTCACCAAAGAAAGCAACTTCATCAACTGCTTGCCAAGAAAGAAACTGAGTTAACAGATTTACAAAGTGACAACATTTTCACTGGTTGATTAGTAACTACAATTTACATTTTTTTCAGTTCAAATTGACAAATTGCAAATTTTACTTCATCAAAAGGAACAAGAAGTTAGAAGTGGTGATATAGAAGAGCTACTAGCTAAATATGAAAAGTTGAAGCAATTACATTTACAGTAAATACGTTTATTTAATTGAAAAATGTTCCATCAAGTTGATATTTGCAGAACATTGAAAGAACTTCATGGGTTAGAACAGACCAAGCAAAAAAGTTCTGTTTCATGGAGGCCAGATTCTAGTCTTACTGCAAGTGACCAGTTACCAGATTATTTACAGTTTCGATCTAATAAGCAATTAGATGATCAAAGATCTTATCAAAATAATATCAGAAATCGTTCTTCTATTGCTTTGGTGACTGATAACAGAAATCTTATTCATTCAACTCCACAAAAAGAAAACTCGCGAAGTTCTGAGGTTGTAATTTGAAACCACTTTCTTTACTAGTAGCAATTTTTTTCCATCAGAAATCTTTTAATACTTTTACAACGTCTTCTGATCTTCCAACCGAAACGATGTCAGTTCTAGAGAAGTTTAATGACTTCACTGTTGCCATGACTGCAGGAGATGTTTTAGAGAGTAAAGGCGGTGGTATTTTCTCCATTTCTGCAGATAATAATTTTGAAAAGGTTTTTTCATCAATTTTCAGATCTTAATGTTTAATTTGAACTTTTTAAGGGCACTAAATCTGAAGATAGAGACAAGTTAAGTGCTGAGATTGGGTTTAGTCGATCACAGCAAGATTATGTTGATGATTTAGTGAAAAAATACACTCAACAAGCACGTGGTGACTACAATGTCACGTGATTACAACCTTGAGTTGGTTGTGAAGTTGATACTTAGTACTTTTGGTTTTGTAGAAAGTCTTTCGCTGTAACAAGATATAAGATTTACAATTTAAGATTTTTTTCATTTATTTTTAATTTGTTCTACAAGTTTGCTTATACCGTTTAATTTAGTTCTAAAAAACAATAAACAACAATTAAAATATTTTGTGTTGAGTTATAATAAACAAAACATAAAACTACTTTTACAAAAAAAGACATAGAAATAAATCGGTTGTTTTTCAGAAGCAATTTAAAAATTATTAATCCATTTTTTTTAACTTTCATAATTTTCGATATCATATAGGTTGCTATCTACGTTTGAATTACAATTTTTTAGTTAACATTTTTAAAAGTTGGGAAATGATAATTTCAAAATTTTGTTAGTTTTTTTTTAATACTGAACCAAAAAATGTCTTATTAAATCAAAGCGAAATAGTTTCTTGTCAAAAGTTTGATGTAATGTCTGAGTTGATATAATTTGAGGGAAAGACTAATGGAAAAGAAATCATCAAACTGAAGGTTAATTAAATTGTGGATAATTTCAAAATTAGAATTAAGTTGTATTTAATCCGTCGGATTTCCAAAGTATCTAAATTGAAGAAACTGAGACGATGTTTATAATTATCATATTTAATATTAAGTTTCCTGCATACCAATCTCGCAAATGTTGCCTGAACAGATTCAATTGTTTTGATATTACCAACTTGATATGGCATCCAGGCACTGACATTGTATTCAAGAATTGGACGTACGTACAATTTGAAAAGATTGATGAAAAAGCATGGGTTCTTAGAATTAAAGGTTTTTATAATAAGGTAGACAAGGCTGATTGATTTTCCAAAGATTTTAGAAACATAATTGCATCATTTAAAGTCAGATGATAGAGTAATGCCAAGGTCTAGGACCGAAGATACTCGGTTGAATAATAAATCTATTAATGGAGTATTGGTTCAAGCAATTTACAGCTGGTTTACGAGAAAAAGTTATAAGTTCAGACTTTGTGGGCTGGATTCTGAGCTGCCAATTCGTAGACAGTTTGTAGTGCAGTTTGAAGTTTTGAAGGATTACAAGATATTAGTTAGTTATCACTAGCTCTCTGAAATTTATAAACATTTAGTAATATACGAAGTTTAAATTGAACAAATTCAGTAATAATTGACAAGTTTAATGTAGTAACTTTAATTTATTCAAACTTTTGAACAATTTTTAAAAAATTTATCAAAACTTTTGATAATTTTGAAGAATATTTCTATAACAGTGCAGTTAAAACATCATTTTGCTTATATCAAAAAAACAAATTTTATATATTGTTTTCATAATATCCACCGTTGGCCTTTATAGTGTTTCTATGGCCTAGGACATTACGTCATTTAAAAGAATCGCCTATACCAAATTTCTAAGTTAATATATTTTAAGATCTCAGATGAATGAATTCAAAACTCTGCCGGCTTTTTTCATTTTTTTTTCGGTTTTTAAAATTATTTTTGTGATGTTTGCTCATTTTTGAAATCTAATTTGATTGTACTCAGGCAGCATACTACTTTCTTACAACATCATTAAGTATTTAACTTTAGCCTATCATTTATAATTTTGTTATTTTTCTCAAGTATTTTTGTCGGCTTTTCTCGCTTTTTACGTTGCTAACCATCTTTACAAGACGCTTTTAAGTGTAACTTTATTGTTTTTAGTTTAAAAAGGCCTACATTTAATTCAACATTTTTTAATCTTAAAAAGATTGATAGAAGTATATTTTTATATTTATAATTGAAAGTTAGACGATTAAATTTTTTTCAAAAAAATTTTTTCAAAAAAAAAAAGTTTAGTTATATTTCAGTTAAAATTTTTTTTTTTATGTTTTGATTTTGTAACTAAAAAATTAATCTTTTTAATTTACAATAAATTAAAGTCAAAATAATTTAATTTTTATGTTATACAATTTTAAGTCGTAAAAAATTTCAAATTTATCTTTACCTAAATCAAAAATCATATCTTGAATTTTCCAACAAAAATTTTCGCTACACAAATAATAAGTTTTTTAAGTATTCATTATTCAATAAAATTTTTATATTATTTAAGTTTGGTTACTAATTATTGAACAGAAAACATCTTTGTACTCTCAATTTTTAAAATTTAATTTCTTTTTACTTTACTATCTATAAGCTGTAAGAAACTTCAACATTTGTTTATATTTGTAAATTAATTATTTTGTGAAAAATCTTCTACATAATTTGAAAATTTAGAGAAATATATAAATTGTTGTTTACTATTTGAAGTGTTGTAGATTCTAAATTTTATATAAAAATGTGTTTTTCCAAGCCTATAACTAATTTAATTAAAGATAATTTGAGAATTTTTCTCCTTATACTATTAGAGTTTGTTTATTTTCTTTAACTTGATAAGTATATAAATATACATTATTCTAAAATTAATTGTAAACTCATAATTTTAATTTTTACTAGTATTTTTTTAAACTAAAACAAATTAATTTATGTTGCTTAAGATTATGTTCATTTATTTTTAATTTGTTTAAATAACTTAAGTAATGATGTTTCTTTTTTATTTTGAAGTGTATTTATTAGTTTCTTTAATCTAATTCTATTTTCTTATGAGTTTATATTAAATCATTCTTAAATATTAAAATTTTTGGTCATCAACTTGTTTTTTTTACCTATAAAAATGTTTTAATCTATTGTTACTTTATTTACTTGTTTGATTACTTAAAAGTTTACATCATATTACTAAATTGTTTTGCTAATATGTATAGTTACAGTTTAATAATAGTATAACTTAAAATACTTATAAGCCATTTTTTGCATTTAATAGTTTTGTTTTCTGAGATAATAGTTTTTTAGTTAGTTGTTTTTGGATATAAAGGTAAAGTGTTTTAAGATCAAATATTTTTTCTTGTATCACTTTGTTTATAAATAAATATTTATATAAAAATGTAATACATAGCTTTACATCTGGTCGCTTTTTATTTTTTATAGTATTATACCAATAATGTGTTTTTTTTTCATTAGAGCCTTATACTAAAACTTTATATTTTATTTTTTAATGAATTATTTTTTGCTTAAATTTTTGTCATTTATGTTGTTAAAAAAGACTTATTCAATCTATTGAAACAATATTTGTGCCCACATTTCATTATGTTATAATTTAACTTATTTTTTATTAGTGTGTATTCTTGGATAGAGGACCAGCTCAACATATTTTATAGTAATTTTTAGTTTTACAGTTTTTTAATTCCTGTTTAGAAATATGCATTCAAAAAGAAGGCATGCTAAAAATAACCTGAGTCCCAGATGTTCATTTGGAAAAGAAGAAGATTCACAATCAGATGAAGAAGAAGCTAATGATGTCTCTCTTGAATCGGTATGTTTTAATTTTATTATATTCAGTGTTCACAAATCTTTAAACTTTATTTTTTATATTGAATTATTTTTTATATAAAATGGATCTTGATTAAAACTAATTGATTGATAACAGCAGTTGGCGACATTAAATGAAGCTAAGTTTCTGTCTGAAGATGATCAAGAAGATTTATCAAATGATCAGGAAGATTTATCAAATGATCAGGAAGATTTATCGAATGATCAGGAAGATTTATCCAATGATCAGGAAGATTTATCCAATGATCAGGAAGATCAAGATGATTTTCCTATCTTTAAGCTTAACAGCAAAACTAGGTCATATTTCATTGACTTATTTGTCTTGTTTGTTGATTTAGTTGTTTTGATGACTTGTTTTTAAGTTATGTTTCAACAAAATAAAGTTTTTCTATTCAAGCATTTTATAGTTTCACTTTAGTTTAGTCTTATTATTTATTATTAATCATAATCACTACTTTTTCAACTTTTAGGATTTCTAATTGCAAAACTTCAATTGTATATACCACTTGATATATATTAGTTAATATTTCCACTCAAATTATTTTTTTTATTTATAATATAATTTATAAATAAAAGTGAATATTTTATAATTTTCATCTGTTTTGATTTCCTACTTAAAAAGTACTTACATGAAACTGATTATTCTTATACAGACATCAACGAATTAATTATGCTGAAAGTACTGATGGTGATGAGGGAATAGGCTCTCCTGAAACTAGTGAATCCAAATCTAAATCTGGTGAAGTATTTTCTTACTCTAGAGAAAAGTTTCTTGATAAGTTCCATAATGATGTAAACAGTTATTTATTAAAGTCACAATCATACTGCTCACCTTTATACTAGTATTTTTTTAAATTTTTTAATGCTGGCAGATAAAACATCTGAGTTCAAAATTGATTCGCAAGATTCTGATGGGGACAATTCAGTTGAAACTGCTCCATGCAAACTAACCAAGTAACTACTTTGTCATAACTCAGTCGACTGTTTCAATTATCACAATTTGTTTTAGTGGACGGCGAACTTATAAAGATCGAGAGGTACGTAGCTTACTTAAAGCACAAGGCGAGGACCCAGCCGATATGGTCAGTATCTCTGTAAAATCACCAAAATTTGTCTTCATCTCTTATTTTACAGAGCAAGTTTAATAGAGGTCCTGATATTTATCAAAATATAAAAGGTAGGAAGCGTAAGGGTAAGGTTTTTTATGATGAGAAACCCACGTCTCCTGATCACTCTATCGTGGTGCTTCGAAGATCAAATAGACTCAAGAAGTATATCGTTGAAGAAGAACTAGACGAGGAAGGTTTGGATGGTTCGGCTGGCAACTCTTCACATGTTTACTTCTTGATCTTGTTTAGTTTCTGACAGCAGTAAAGAAGACGATGAGATCAAAGACCCTTCGATGTGTAGTGGTCGATATTTTTTTCGACAACGAAAACCAGGAAAAACACTTGTTGATCGATACGAGTCAGGTAAGTTGCTTCCAATCATTCATTCATGTTTCGCTGACTTCTTTTTGTAGCTAGTTACAATGATACCGACTACTCGATATATTCAAGTAGAAACGAACATCGACCAATGCAAAGAGGTCCCAATAGAGTAAGATGTTTGCTGAGTTAGATTTCAATTTAATCTTTTCAACAAATTTCTAGAAACCAGCTGCTCCTACTGATAACGAGGAAGAAATGAGGTATGTTTGTTACTTCTCATTTAATTGCTGTTGGTATGAACTCGGTTGACTCCAGCAGTTGTTTGAGAGAATGCACTCTCAAGTCACTAGTTGGGCTAATTTGGCGCTTTGAGCATAAAACCCTTTTCACCAATTGTAACTAAACCTTTTGGTTAGTTGCCGAAGGCGCTAAGCTAGCGAGTTGTGACAATTTTCATGGCGATGTGTGTGATTCGTTTTCTGAATTTTGTTAGTTGATAAAAATCACTGATCAGATTTCTCTTGCCTCGCTCAACAAATAATTATCTGTTTATTTTCGGTGACTTTCTTCTTACTTTGAAAGAAACTTTTCAACATTTGTTTTTAATTTAGTTCTTGTTTGAACCTATTTTAAAATTATTCTGATAAAATTTTGTGAATTATCTTTTGATCAAAATATTTGCAAACTTACTTTTTAACCACCAAATCAATCTGATTTCTGATTCGCTGAAACAGGTTTCTAATACGCATTTGTTTGTATTGAGCAAACAGTGACTTGATGTAAATATTATTGTTCAAACCTCGCTCACTCGCTTCCTACTCACTTTCAAAACTCGCTAATTTAATCTTACAGATGTCTTCCTTTAAATATGTCTAAAAACGAATTTCGTCAACGTTCAAAAAGAATCGTCGACATCCAACAAGAAGGAGTTGACCCTACTGTTAGTTTGTATCTAGTACTAATCAAATGTTTCAACAATTTCAATGATTAAAGGTGACGTTCGATTCCATTGGAGGTATGAAAAATCTGATTCAAAAGTTGAAGGAAACCATCAACTTTCCTTGTCTCTACGACCAGTTCTTCACTGGCTCTGGAATCGTTCCACAACGGTTGATTCCCTCTCTTATCATCCGATATTTCCGTAACCATCTTATTTATCAGTGGTCTGTTGTTCCATGGAGCACCTGGCACAGGCAAAACACTCATAGCCCGCGCATTAGCCAACGAATTTTCAAAAGAAGGTTTAAAGGTGGCGTTTTTTGCCTTGCAAGCATCTGAATGCTTAAGTAGATGGTTTGGTGAATCGGAACAATACATTAGGCGCTTATTTCAACAGGTTTGTTGTAACACATCTCTCAATCTACTTTTAACCACGTGGTTATTATCAGGCGGTTAAATGTAAGCCCTCCATAATCTTTATTGACGAAATAGACGGACTAGCACCTACTCGTTCGTGTGGAGATATCCAGAACTTGCACAACACAATAGTCGCTACTTTGTTGGATTTAATGGACGGCTTAAAAACCTGCACAGGAGTTCTTGTCATCGGTAAGTTTACACCACTTCCCGCCTATTCTGTCTATACCTTCACTATCGTAGGTGCGACGAACCGTATCGGTGCTATTGATGTTGCTTTGCGACGACCGGGAAGATTTGATTTGGAATTTGAGTTTCCTTTACCTGATAAAGAAGTAAATTTGTTAAATAATCAGCTGTTAGCTTAGTTAGTTTTAAATAGACTCGTCGACACATCTTTCAAATTAAAACTAATTCTTGGAAACCAGGACTGAGTGATAAGCTACTTGATTGGTTAGCCAACCACACGGCTGGATATTCCGGTGCTGATATAATGGTTTGTGTAACTTGTCAATGTTTCGGTTCGATTTAATTCGACTCAATTGATTTGTAGGGAATTTGTACTGAAGCTGCTTTGCATGTGCTACGCGAAACATATCCAGAAATTTATAAAACTAGAAAACAGTTGAATATTTGTGTGGACAATGTGATGAATGTTGAGAGGTATCATTTTAAAAGAGCCATGAGAGTAAGTACTTGGTTAGAAAAATAAACTTTCCATTAATCATTGAACAATTACAGAAAATGAAATCTCATAGTAGAAAGGTGAATACAACTGCAGTAAAACCGCTTCCAGCACAATACGAAGCTGTTTATAAACAAGAATTAAATGATGTCTTAAAGAAAACTGCAGAAGTCTTACCAGTATTAAACAGTAAGATCATCAAATTAAAACCAAAGCTGTCATCACAATTACCTTCTGATCAGAACGTTCAAAAATTCTGCAAGAAGCTAATAAAGGCAATCCCCTATATGAACGTTTATACAACAGTGATAGTGATGAGTACTACTCAAGTGACGAAGAAGGCTTCCCGATTAGGTTTCGATCACTAATTGACACAAGTTGTTGCAATAGTTTTAATCCACAGAAGCTTTGCTGTGTGCCGTCCACGAGTACTAATATACGGCGAAGAAGGTTGTGGGGTCAATGAGTACCTCATTCCAGCTCTCTTACACGACCTTGATGGCTTTAGTGTTCACTGTATCAACTCTTCGACTATTTACAACACATCTTTAGGGATCAACATCACTGGGTCAAATATTATCGAGGTACAAACTCGCTGCCAGCATCTTTTTACTGACTTGTTTCTACAACCAGACTGTAAGTGCCGCAGTTGAATCTGAACCTAGTGTCATTTATATGCCGAATATCGATCGCTTTTATGAACATGCGCCTCAAACACTACTTGATATTTGGGAAGAAGCAGTTCTAAAGATTCCAGAATCGGCAAAAATCCTTCTTCTCGGTCTGTCATCATCAACTCGTAACTATTTTTATTTACACTTCTTTTCTCTATAGCAACCAGCAGCGTGCCACGCGATTCAATGATTTCTAATCTCGCTTATCAAATGCGTAAAACAATTGCTCAGTATTATAAGATGCCGAAGATGACAGAAAAGCAACAGCGCGAACTGATCAGTCCAATATTCACTCGATTTTTGTACAGACCACCAATCATCAAATCTACTCGACGAAAAGGTAACAAGATTTGAGCGCTAGATGGCAGCAATGAGTAACACGCGAGTGGTTTCAGTTTCAACTCAAGTTTCAACTAAAAAACCTCATAGCTCATCTGAAAATAAACAAAAAACTTTACTGAAAACCCAGAAATTCTTTCTTGAACATCTTGATCATTTAATGGAGAATGAACAGTTCAAGGTTGATGTGAGATTGTCATTTGCTTCAATCATCTTAAACCTGCTTCTTCAGCACTTTGTGGCTCCGGTTAACTTGACAGAGGTACCGGACTATCTTTCGTTTGTCAAGACGCCTATGTGCTTGCAACAAATGAAGTCGAGAGCTCAACGACTTGGTTATTTGAATGTGGAAACATATCTCACTGACATCAATCTTATTTGCGCAAACTGTCTTCTATACAATCCTGAAACGCATCCAGAAGGTTTGTTGAGTTGATGTTTGACATAATTCAATCATTTAACATGAAATATGAACATAAAAGAAATGAGGCTGCTGTAAAACTTGCTCAACTTTCTACTCTTCATTAAAGTGGATTTCCTTTTTATAGATCGTAAATTGAGAAGCGCAGCAAAAATCTTGAAAGTTTACGCCGCGAGTACCTTGAAAGAGAAAGTGACCGATGAATTTAAGGAAATGTTTAAGTGGATTGCTGTGAATATTTCCATTCATTCAGAGCTTAAAGTAGATGTTGATAACGAGGACTCGCCTCTGAAGTCCAGCTGCCATCTACCTGTCATAGGTACATCTGTCCACCTCAACTAAATCATCCTATTTTCACTGCTCTTTTGTAGAATCTATCAGTAACGTGTCAACTGAGTCTAAAACAACTAGAAGACATTCCAGAAGAAGTAAATCTTCAAAAAAAGGCAGGCCTCGAAAGAGAAAATCCACAGAGAAGAAAACTCAAGTGATTATCGAAGGTGTTGAAGATCCGAAGATAGATGGTAACGAACACAGCTTACAATCGATCAATGATGAAGCCAACTCACAATCATCTTCTAAATTCCCCGAATCGTTGAATCAATCATCATTTGGATCTGATTTGTCTAATGATTACGAGAATACAGTTTTACCTGACATGGCTAACCTCAAAGACGAGGGTGGTTTCGAGTGCCTCATCTCAAACAACTCATTCGCTGGAACTAACAGCGAATCTAGTCAAAACTCAATAGAAGGTTCGATACAGCATCTTCATCATCTGCTCTTACTAATTCTCTATCTTCTGTTGAATTAGACTCTACAGCCGAGAGACGGACTGCTTTGTTATCACGTGAGGCAGAGCGGAGTAATTGCTCGTTCATGGACAATAGTAACTCGAAACAAGCTCCTGCACCCAAAGTAATCGTCAACTCTATCAAAGTCGATCAACTGTTACAGCTTTGTCTCAAAGTAACCGCTCACTTGTTTTGTGGGTCACATGTTCAACTTCCATTGTCCACAGAACACTGCAAACTTTACCAGAGTCGATCTCATCTATGCCTTCTCGCGTTTGTCGCGTTTAGTTGCTAAGCACAGAAGTATCCTCGATAAGAAGGAGTTATTAGAAGTCGGTTTTTCTGATTAGATGAGTGGGTCTTTTAATGACTTTTTATCTTCTGCAGGAAATCGAACAAGTAGTTGAAGAATTTAAAGATGACGAGGTTGAAGATTCAGCAGATGACTGAAGGACCCCTTCTTTTGTTGCTCAGAAAGCTGATCTTGTTGCTTTCACTTTGATCTTTACATTGAAAGCTTCTTTTTTGCTGTTGGCAACTTTCACCAACCTTCAATTTTCTGTCGAAGTACTTTCTTTTCCTCACTTTTATACTCACTGACAAATCAGCAGTTTGTTTTCGATTTTTTATTGCTTATTTATAAGTCCTTTTTGTGAGAAGCAAACTGTACTTTTATCAACTCCTTGAAAATACTCTATCCTGTGATGCTCGGTAAAGGACGATGAAAAGAAGGTGCTTGACATGAAAGTTTGCGTCATCTTCAGCGAAACCTTTTCGTCGGGATACTTCATCCAGCGGTTACTATGTCCACTGCCTTCGATTTTGTGCTTGATAGAGCAATTCTGTTTTGATGCACAACTGTTTGCCTTATTCAATCTCAAATCTCTTTATTAGGTTTGTCGTTGGTCAATTCTTTATCCGACGGTGTTGTTGAATTACAAAACAGAATTTTTTTTATATTTTAATTTATTATTTCAGAATGTTACTTGTTTGTTGCAAAAATATTCTTCTGCAATAGTTAATTGGATGTTAGTTTCAAATAGTTAAAAGGTAATTTAATTATCTTTAAACGAAGTTAAATGATTAAAAAGAACAATTTTAAAATTAGCAGTTTTTCCTGATCTTATCAAACAAAATTTCAGAATTGATTAGATGTTAAACTTACAGGACTTACTTGAAATATTTAAAGCAAATAGTTCTTGGTTAATTTTAGTTACAAAAACTAATAGTTTTGTTTGACATTGCACGATTAGTTACCTTCACAAAGCTAATCGAGGTTTATTTCGTGTTGCAACTTTCATTCAAGTTGCTTTTAATAAAGTACATTTACTTTAGTCTATGAGCGCGATAAAAATCTGACGAATTAAACAAGCGTTTTACAGTCGATTTAGCACTTTGAAATGTAAAAAAATTATAATTAGAAATTTTTTTTTCAATATAAATGTTTCGTGGTCAAAATTACTCACAACAAAGCAACTTTTTAAATACTTTTTGTTAGTTAGAAGCTTCTCAAAAATCTTTATCAATGTAAGTAGAGGTTTGGTAGAAGACTTAAATTGTCACATTTACAACGTTCTTCTGTTCAACATGAAGTTACCTAAAAATAGCTGTTATCAATTGGCTGTGAAATTTCAATAATTTGCGTGGTGTAAATAAACTCAAAAACAATTTTTTCAGGCATGTAAATTAATTCTGAGGAAAAACTTGAATGTTTTATTGTTTTTTTTTTAAAC
The DNA here is from genome assembly GCA_034620365.1 of Pegea sp. RAD2-039. Taxonomy (NCBI): domain Eukaryota; kingdom Metazoa; phylum Chordata; class Thaliacea; order Salpida; family Salpidae; genus Pegea; species Pegea sp. RAD2-039. Next base: position 54,707 of record JAQGEQ010000179.1, on the reverse strand, counting down.
AAAATACAGCATCAATCGAAAAATATTGATTTTATTCTCACTCACTGATAAACTTGGTTGCTAGGAATCAACCAGTCCTTATAAAAAAGTAAAGTTTAGCCTGGAATTTTGCTCCCTGATATATCTTAGTTTGAAAATACTTAATTATATAACTTTGTGCTTGTCGAGTATTTTTCTTGTTGGAGAAGCAAAACTTAACAACTAAAAAAGATTCTGAGGCGTAAAAATTTCAAAGTTGCTCTTATGTGTAGCCAAGCCAAAAGCTTGAATTTGATTTGAAAGTACCAAAAAAGAGAAGAAAATTATAGAAATATTTTTTGCCCTATAAGAACATTAACAGCTGAGAAACTATTTAATGCAAATTATCTTATTCTAAAAGCTATTTTTTTAAGTTTTTGACCTAAAAAAAGAAAAGACGAATAAATATTTTTACACTACAATATTTTTTACTCTACATAGTAGGATTCTATTAAGCACTTTTCTAGGAGCTGTAAGTGTGCAAAAAGATAAAGCTGGTAGTTTTTTAACTCACTGAATTTACCCTTACCGTTTATATAGCGAGAAAATTGAAAGTGTGCACTTTTGAGTCTGTCATTATGTAGTTGTTCACCAGCAAATTCTTTGAAAATTAGAAAATGATAATCATTTTATGTATTAACAAAAATTCTAGACTGATAAATATTATTTTCACAACTACTAAAAGCATAAAAATATTTTTAGATAATTTTTTTTAAACTTTGTTTTTGAGAAATTTAATAGTAGTGTATTAAGTGTTATTTGATTATTGAATTTTTGTTGTATTATAATATATTTTTATAATTTTAATAGTCATGAGAGATTTTTAATTATAATTAATTATACACTTAAAAATTTGTGAAATTAAGTTATTTCATTTTATTTATATTTGAATTAAAAAAGTTTTTGAACGAATACCATATAATGTTGGCGGTAATTTTGTGAAATCTCTGAAACTTAAATCTATAAAATGTCTAGGTTTTATCACATTCGATAGATTTTAGGGTTTCTGACACAATTTAATCTTGTAACTTATAAATGAATTGATTAGTTTAAGAAGTATTCTTGTTTAATTATATTATTAATTTGCATTTTTCGATGACGTTTAGATAGCAGTTTTGAAAATGAGTTTGCTTATTTTTGCAGAAAATTAGTATCATAATTTAATATTGTAAATTATGTTTTGTTTTAACTTTTTGTTATAATTTTTCTTTGGAATTTGATGTATGTTAAGTAGCAATATTACTAAATTAATTTTGTTTTATATAAGTCTTTAAAAGGAATTTAAAACTTATTGAATTTTTATTTTATTAAATATTATTTAGTTCATAAAGTTATAATTTTTATAAAAATATATTTTAGATATAAATGTAGCTCTCTTAAGCTTTATAAAAATATTAACTTATTTATTAAATTATTAACCTATTATTAGACTTTATCCTAAATAATTGTGACTTAATTTATTTAATAAAAATCAATCTTAAATTAAAGTTTTTCTCTTTATATTTTTTCTACAATGTTTCATTTTTTCTCAAGGTTTTAGTTTATTCCAGCTTATTTATTTAAGTTTATTAAAGTTTTATTCGAATTTATGTTATGGATTCTGAGAAAGAGAAAAATGAGAAAGACCCTAATTGGGATTTTAATGCCCCTTCATATTTAGATTTTGATAATCTGGATAAAGAGATGGAAGATCCAGAATCATATTTTGGTAATTTGATTTTAGAAATAGGCTTCAAGCAAACAACTTGATTTAAATAAAGAATGTTTAAAATCAGTATTTTCTAAAGATTCTTGTGTATTTTACAATTATTTATTTTTTTTAAAGCTCTGTTTTTATGACAACATTATAATTATTATGTATTTTGATAAATCTTATTTTCATTTCTTCCATGTTTATTATTTTAATAGTTTCAATATTGTCAGTTTAATAAGTTTATTTTATGATTTTAACATTTCTTTAAATTATGAATTTGATTTTATTATTAGAAAAAAATAATGAAGAAGCTGAGGAACCAAATTTATTTCAAAAAGATTTAGAAACAAAACAAAAATCAAAGTTTGAATAAGTTTTTTTATTTCTATTATATTTTGTAGATTTATTTTTATTGTTTTAGAGATTGTGAATAAATAAAAATAAAACTTCTTTTTCATCAGTTTCATAATTATCAGTCAGTAATTATTTGCACATATAGATGAAACTTTTAATCATTTACATCTCAATGAAAATTTTGTTTTTAGAAAAACAGAAACTTGGAAAAAACTTCAGCAAAATCGTCACCATAAAATGAGACTCAATGCTTCAACTCAAAACAATATATCAATTGCAAGTTGTAGCAGTAGATCAGGATTAGTGTCCGCTGAAGAAAGAGAATTAGAGGAAATCGAAATAGCTCGAAAAAATGCTGAAAGGATTAAAGAAGAATCTAAGAAATCATATGAGATGTTGTATAGAGTCCCTGAGAAGAAGATACGAACAGTAGAAGTGACTCAAGTACAAGGTTCAACCATCCAACATTATCTGTTCACAGCTTCAAACTTTACTCTTTACAGAGTTCAACTTTTCAAGTGACAAACGTTTGAAGAAACATTCGATGCAAACCAGGAAGGATTCTGAAATGTCATTTGATAAAAACTTAAGAAAAAAGACTTTAACTAATGTAAGTCTTTCGACTCATCTTCTATTCAGTTAATATTGTTTCAACTTCAGTATGTGCCCAAACCAACTGTCCCACAACCATTTAGTTTTGGTGAATCAAACAACCGCAAACGTAAAGTAGATCAAGCAATGCCTAGCTCATTTGTATCAACCGCTAAAGCTATTCAAGATTTTCAAAAGAAAACTCCAGCAAGATTTCGTGTATCTTCTAAACGAACTGTAAATAGTGGGTTTTCAAGGGATGCAATTCGACAGTTTTTAAGCAAATTCTTTCAGCAAAACCTCAGCCAATGAAAGCATTGAAGATGACTCATCCCCAAACTCCAAAGTTTAGATGTAACACAAGATCTCGAACTGCTCATGTAGAAAGTCAACAAGATAAAGAAGATCAGGAAGTGGAAGAGATGAAGATGTAGGAAAAATCTGAATATAAAAAGCTCGTTTTTAACTAATTTATCTCTAGGAATCAATTTCATGCTAAACCAGCCAACAAGAAGCTGTTGCTGAAGGCTGATGAACTAAAAGCGGTTCCAAAGAAACCTAGTACAGTTCCAATTGGCTTCAACTTTCTGAAAGTAACTAGATCATCAAGTTTCAAGTCACAACCAACTGAAGTGGTACCTAAAGTTTTCAAAGCTAATCCCGTTCCTGCAGCGGTTCGCAACACCGTACAGGTGCCTCTCTCTCCATTGCTGACATCTATCTACTAATGATCGTTTAAACAGCCTAGCGAGAAGAAGTCAGAAGTTCCCTTGACACGACCCAAGAGTCCCAACTTTGCACTGAAAGGCCGACCTGTCCGTGTCCCTCGTGTACCATCGACACCACCCAAAATGCTCTTCAAAGAAACTTATAAAACTCGTTCTGGTGTTAGTACGAGCAAGATAGTGAAGCAAGCTAATAGAGGTCCCACCTCCTTCAAGCCGTTCAACTTTGATCAGTCTGATCGAGATCGTTTTGCGGAAAAAGAAAATAAAATTCGCCAAGAGATTGAAGAACAACGCAAGGTTAGTGACGATTAGTCCGTTTCTGCTGCATGTGGATAAAATGGTCGTTTTTGTAGTTGGCTTCCGCTTTCAAGGCTCAACCACTTCCTGATACAGATAAAGTTACTGGAGTCCCCGAAAAAGCTCAGATCGCGCCCACCAAACCTCAACCATTTCAGCAAAATATCGAGAAGCGAGTTGGTGCCCGCATTGAAGTCACTAAAGAGAAGGTTTGTCTGGTTGATTCTAGTTGCGTTTTCTACTTTTTTTGATTCTTGTAAATTTGTTGCTTGAATCGAACCTTGTTGGTTTCAATAAACAGCTGATTATCAGATTTGATGTTTTCAGCTGAAAGTCCAGGAAGCGGAAGATAAAGAAAAAAGAGTTTTTAAGGCAAATACGAACATTGAGAAGATAGTTCAAGGTGATGGTTGGAGGCCGAAACTGAATCATTCATCTTTTACAGGTATCTTCATATAATCCTCATTTTCTTATCTCATCCAACACTTTTAGTTCCCAAAGACATCGAGCTCCACTCAGAGACTCGCGCAGAAAAGAGGAAGGAGTACGATCAGGAAATGGAACAAGCGAGATTATTTCAAGAAGCAATTTCACAAGAAGAAAAAAATGAAAAAGAAGAAAAAGATAAAGAAGAAGTAAAAAGATTGCGCAAGGAGCTGGTGACGCGTGCGAACCCAATCACTAAATATAAGCCTGTTGAAATTGCTAAAAGTAGCAAATCACTAACAGTTCCAAAAACACCAAAATTTTCTACTCGTTTTAACAAATGATCATCATATGATCCTACTTCTTCTGACAGCTCTTTTTTAACTCTTTTCTTTTTCTGTTTGGTTGGTTCGATTTATTGTTTAAGATTGTATTCATCTTGACTGACCTCGTGTATAAATGACAATCTAACAAGTTGATACAATTTTAATTCTTCTCATTTTTCTCAAATAATATCTGAAATTTTAACAAATTTTATCGCAAATTTGATTATCGGATTTTTGTGAACTACTTCTGTCTTCAACTTTCTCACAGCGGTGTTTTAAAAATAAAAGTTAATATCGAAAATATGGTAATTAGCAAAAAAAAAAGTTATTTGTTCTTCATCAGAACTGATTGCTCCAAGATTTCAATCAAAATTGGAAGTTTATGGAGGGATTACTTTCTGAAAAAAAATACTAAATTAGTTAAACCAGGGGCTTCAATCATCTTTTGTCAGCTCTCAATGAGTCTTTCAAAGATAGAAAGAAAAAAGTTATTTATTTTCATAAATTTTTACATTTTTATCACAAAAGTTTTATTGATGTCTATTTTATTACTAGATTTAGTTATGATCATTTTAAGGTGAAATGTAAAGAACATATTTATCTTATTCAACCCATTAGTGCGATTTATAGCAACCAAATACAAAATAATATCAGAGAGAAGATGACGAAAAAGTCTTAGATCTCGTAAATTTAATTGATGTAGAAAGATTAGGAACACTGTAAACGCATAAAGTTTGGCATCATTAGCAAACGGCATCAAATTTCCAGAGCCTTTAGTGATGAAGAGCAGTATATAATACCATTGGTTGAAGTATTGAAGAGAAGAGGGCCAATAGTGCTGCCAATAATGTGGAGAATACCACTGAAAATTCCTAAAAAAATTGAAATAGAGTCATCATGTCTACCTTTAATAAATCGCTCAATCCAAGAGATGAGAGTGAGACTTTATTAGATTGCCCTAGAGTTTTCTCTAAAACAAAGATGTAAAACTAAATCAAAAGCTTTGCGTATGTCTGTATTGATAGTATTAGTAGTGAGAATAATTGATGAGCATAGCCACTGGTAAAGACAGGATAGCAACTGGTCACAGAAGGATCTTTGATGAAGGAGCCTAACTCAATATTTAAGAAGTAAATTTTTGTGGATAAGATGAGTCAGAAAGTTTTTGTGAAATAATCAATTCAGGGATATTTACTTACGGATATAATTGAACTATTGACGAAATAGTAAAATGTTTGCAGGAGAAGGGAAAACTAACGGTACTGAACAGTGATTCATCAAGTCTTAAAGTGTTATAGAATAAAAGATCTAAATGTGACTTTTTAGTGAGGGGGTTTATGAATACATTATTTTAAAGAATTTGTAGTTATAAAATTAAGAAAGGTGTTATAGGGAAAATTATCCAAACATATATGAATAGTTCACTCTATGTTCGGAAGATTAAAATCTTTAACAAGTAATAAGAGATATCACTATGGATAGCAGTACTAATAACATTATAGATATCAGATAGCAGTGATTTTCAGACGGGCTCAAAATTTTATTTGATAGCCATGACTTAGTTAGAAATAAAAGGTCTTCATAAGAGTTTCTATAAAGCAGCCAAATTTTGTTAGAAATATATAGATTTTTATCAAAGTAATTCTTATTTTGTCGACAACTATATTTATGATATACAAACTATTTTAGCGAGCAAACGTTTTTGGTTTCTTTTATTTTGGCGCGATATTATTTTGAAAGTTTTGCGCTTGAGTTAGCAAAGACTATTTCTTTACATTTAACATGAAGTTTTCGTTTAAAGGTGTTGTTATTGTATCTACTGTAAAATAGTTAATGATACCATTTTAGGTTTTGTTATAAACCTCTTTTTATTGATACAATATTTAGGTATCATTTTACATTTCAAGGAAGACTTTGTTAGAAGTGTTATAAAATGAGTGGCAGGTCTAAATCATGTGTAAGTTTTTTAATGAATTGTATTTTCAATAGTTGTAAGTGTTATACTTTACTCTGCAGTCAGACTTTAATTCTTGAATTACCAGTATTTAAAAAATGTTTATTGCATTTAGATTTTAAAAAGTACAAGAAATGATGGTGAAAATCCTGGTCCAAAGGTAAGACTACTCTTATAACTTTATTGATTTTGATTTCTGTTTACATAATAATTATAATTATTTATTTAATAATTTTTATAATTATAATACATTTATGTATATGTGACTTACACATGACTTTATAAAGTTACTTCCAAATATATTGTAATGTAAGCAAAATTAATATAGAATTTAGCTATTTATCAAACATCTAAAGAGTATAAATTAGTTACATTTTAATGATTAGTTTTTACTAGTCCGATGAGTATTTTTTCAAACAATTTAAAGTAGTATATTGTCAAAGGTATTTTCTGTTTAAATAAGAAAAAAGAATTTTATAAAAAAATAATTCTAAAAACTCAACTTCTAGGAGAATAAAAGGAAAAGTAAACGAGTCAGTTTTGGTCCAGCAAAATCAAACCAAATTAAGTAAGTTATTAAAAGTGAATGTTTTAATAGTAGCTCTTTTCTTCATACCCATGTTAAATGAATACTTTATTACAAAAATTATATATTTTTTGTTGTAATTTATTAATATATTTTGCTTAGTTTTATTAAAATATCATTGATAATTTACTAATTAAAAAATATCACCTACCTTAACAATTAGTTACTATAATTATTTATATTTTTTTAAAGAATTTTTCATCCTGATGGTTCAAGAGATATGTCTACTTCAGTCACAGGTTATTAATGTTTTATATATTTTCTATTTTAGACTGAAGATCTATAAAAAGAATTTAAATCACTCTTTTATATTTAAATATATCGAATTTAATAATTGTTGTACCAAGGTGAACCATCTAAAAGAAAAAATGAAGATGATATAGAAGAACCTTTACCGAAGGTAGTTTAAAACTATTTAATTAATTTAAGTTTTTTACAATTAAATGAATTATGTTTTCAGAAAGCTAATCTAGATAAAACTAACTATACTATAAGCTCTATGGATATAACTACGCTGGAGTCCAACAACATACCTACTAAAATTCTAACGGAAAGTCCACAAAAATCTTCTATTTCAAATAAAACTGCTATTTTGGATGAGAGTCTTAATATTACAATGCAATCAGATTTGGGTTATCAACAAGATGAAGCTGGTGAAGAATCAGAAAGTTCTGAATCGAATTTGACATTTACTGGTGACTCACCATCATTTGCTTCCTTGTTTGAAATGTATAGAGCAAATGATAATACAAAAAGTGACTTTGATGCCACTACAACAACAAAGGAACACATTTTTCTAAACAAATCACTGAATGAAGCTATTGCAAATGAAGTTGATAGTAATTTTCAAGAAATTGGAATTGTAGTTGATGTAGGAAAAATAGATAAACCCATAGAAGAATCAACAAATGATCTTGCAGAAGAACCTGTAAAAGAACCAGCATATGAACCTGTAAAAGAACCAGCATATGAACCTGTAAAAGAACCAGCATATGAACCTGTAAATGAACCAGCATATGAACCTGTAAATGAACCAGCATATGAACCAGTAGATGAACCTGTAAATGAACCAGTAGATGAACCAGTAAATGAACCAGCATATGAACCAGTAGATGAACCTGTAAAAGAACCAGTAAATGAACCAGCAAAGGAACCAGTAGATGAACCTGCAGAAGAACTTGCAGATTGGCCTGGAGATGTACCTACAAAAAGTGATATTTCACTTGAAAATCAGCCTTTTTCAAAACTTGTTGAAAATGATCTTATTAATATTGCTGGTGGTGAAAATCCTAATATTTCAATTCAAATTCAAGCTGAAAATTTATCATCTTCTATGTCAATAAAAAATGACAATTTATTTAAAGAGTTGATAAATTCTAACCATGAATTAAATTCAACCATGAAACCAAACTCTTTAGAGTAAGTGACATCTTTTTGTATTATCTGTATAATATTTACCTTTAAACTTAGACATTTGCTTTATCATGTTAAGGTTAATCACAATTACTTTTATTTAGGTTAAGTTCTTTGTTTAATATGAGTTTTAAAAGTATTGATTCATTTGAAGATGGATCAATGTCTGCTATCAATAAAATACAAGTAATTAATTTTTAAGTTTACCTTCTTAATTAATCAGTGTAATGAACATTAAATTCTTTTAATTGTTTGATGGTTTTTGAGAATTACATTAATTATTAGAAGTGTAAGTAAAGTATAACTGTCTATCTACAGCATGTAAAAGTTGATGATTTTATCAAAAGTATTCATGAACTGCAAGAATTAGTGCCAGGAGTGGTAAGATTTATTAAAATATTAAAATAGTTTAGCAGCAAATTGCTAAACTGTACACTAATTTCAGAAATCGGACAAAAAGAAGTTTGATTTCCCGTATGAGGTGACGTTAAGGCTAGAGAGGCATCCTTGTTTCAAATCAGCAAGTAAAGAGGTCATGGATGAATTTTACAAATCCATAAAAGATGATTTGAGAAAGTTTGTTTATTTATGATATACAACAACAAATTACTGCTTGAATATCTATTAGTTTATGTTTTAATGATTTTACTAAATTTTACTTCAAGTCAAATTTATCGTTTGCAGAATTGAAGAAAAGATAGTTGAGATTAAAAAGAACCTAGAATCGCCCCAATCAAAACTACTTCACCAAATTTATCACGACAACTCTGCTTTTGCTGATCTGATTGCTTTCATACCAAAGTGCAAAGAATTGGCTACAGTAAGCTAACTACCTTCTTTGCTTTCTAAACTTTTTCATTATACTTTAATAGAAAAAAAAGGAAGCTTCCCTGCGTCTTTTGACCAACAATCTCGATGATGCTCACTCGGCTGTTTTTATTCGTCATCTTCAACCTTTGATTACTGAGTTTACTTTAAAATATCCTGAGCCATTTGTCAAAGTTGATTCAGCCAACAAGCAGTTAAAAAAAGGTTAGTTGGTTTATCAACATAGTCGTCGACTTCAAACTGTACTTGTCTAAATAATTCGATGAGTTCTTGAGTTTGATTTTGCTTCAAATTTAGTTATAAGTAAAATGAAAAGAAAATCTAAAAGAGAAATTTCTTCTCAAATCGAATTATTGTTTTTGGTGCCAAATATTCGTCTTCTAACCAGTAGTATGTCTGATCTTTTCATATTTAAATAGTATGCAAGTGTATGATTGTCATCTCACCAATAAATATATTTACTGAATCTTGATCTTATAATAAACTCAGCTTTTTACTGGTACCTAGGACTGACTCGAATTCTAATCTAATTGATTCTTTTAGATATCGCAGAAATGAAAGAAAAAATGAATAAACTTGTTCTCGGCGAACTACCTTCAATAGAGCAAATTGATTCGGCTATGGAGTTGATGAAGAAAGTTCTTGAAAATGATCGAAGTAAATGAACTTCTTGTTTGTAGTTTTTTGTTAATTTTTCTTTATTCTAAAGCTAGAAAAGATTTTCTCAAAGCTAGTGAGATTCTCCACGCTAAAACAATATCTTTCGAGAAAGAATATAATGATCTTGAAGAAATGCACGGAAAAGAATTAGAGATATTAAATCAGAAAAAAAAAATCAAATATCCGTGGGATTTACCGGAGCATCCGTAAGTTTCGTCCAAACTTCCTTTTTTTTATATTGATTGTTCTTTGTAGCTAGTATTAAAATGTGAATTTTTATAGAATTTTGTTGTATAAAGTTGTCGAGGATAATGAATCAAAAAAAGTCTTATCTTATCTGCACAACACACTAAGATTTGTTGCGTCTTATACTGAAGAACAACCCAGAAGAGTTTTATCATTTCAATTTGAAAGCAATGTTGAAAGAAGTAATTTATCAACATTTTTGTTTATTTATCTGACAAATTATAAAAATATCTTTCATTTCAAGATATATTAGTTCCTGGTTACCACAAGATTCTCTACAACCTAGTTCACATAATTATCAAACATAATTGTGATTTAAAGACGATTGCCAATACATACATGAACCAATCTTCGTTTTATGAAGTCAGTTTGTTGATTTAATAATAACTTTTTAATAATTATCGTATTTTTGTAGGCTGTAATTAGAGTTAACCTTTGGTTTGCAAAAGCTCACAGTTTTTTGATCGTTTTAAACAAATTAAGTTGTCATGAAAAAATCCTGCTTTTTACTTGGCATGAAAAATCTATAGAGATGACTTTGGTTGCAGGTTTATTTGAGAGGTAGGCTAATCTCAAACAGGTAGATGATTTAGATGAATTTTATTCTTATTATTAAAGGTTGAAAATTCAATTTTATTTTGTGAATGCCATCGATGAAAAAGTTGTTGATGCTTCCTTTGTTCCGTTATTCTTTAAAGTTCACTTCAATTCTACATCATACAGGTGATGATTGTTGTTTAAAAAGTTATCATCTTTCAAACTTGAATCCAACAGTGAAAAGAGGATACAAACACTTCTACAACAATGTAGAAGTAGAAAGAATCTTCATCCTCAATATTTCTATAAGATGATTGAAAAAATGGTTGAAGAAGTTGAAAAAATATCTTCGTAGGTCTCAATTAAATTGTAGCTTTTAAATCTTTCAATTTCTTCGGTCAGTTTTTTGGGTTATATTTTATTTCCATGTTTTTCTATTTTTATGAATTTTATTAGAATCTCTTTTTTTCAACATTTTTCGTTTTATTGAAAATAAAATTAGAAAGCGATTATTTTTTGACTAAAATGAATTCTAGTTTCAGGTTGTGATGTTTTTAGATAAGTTAATCAAATTATTTATTGTTAAATATTATCAAATAAAATGTTTTTTTAACTAAAGTATTTCAGCCTTTCAAAAAAAAAATTGTTCAAATTTTTATATGAAAAATCTTCAGTTAATTTGGTGGTCGATGAATAATAGTTAATCTATAACCTCAGAGTCACCTTCTTTACATTTGTAGAATATTTTTTGGTTATCATTTGTTGACCTGCTTTGGCCGTGAACAGCATATATGTGCCAGGGCAGAAGTTATGGATATCCAGTTGTTGCCTCTTAAACAATTTCTGATATTTTTAAACTTAATAATTTGCTTTAAGTCATTTTATTGTTAGCTTGATGTAGTCCCTCAGGTTGTAAGATGTGAATAATTTTGTACTGTCATGCTTAACCACAAATTATTTTACATCATTGCTTTTTTTGAAAATCCTGTTTTCACTTTATCACCACTAAATAAGAAGTAAAAATAAGAAGTGATTAATTAAAAAAGATACTCCACTTAAATGGTGTGTTGATGTTTCAAGCAATTTTTTTGGAAGTAAAGTCATATTACGATTTATTTATTACAATAAACGTGAAGGAGGGTTCCTGAAGAGAGCACCTCTCGCTTCTCACAAATAACACTTAGTATATATAATTAAGTTAGATATATAGAAAGAAAAGATATAACACCTGGCATTTCAGTAGTCCCCATACAATATAACAGTAAATAAATACATATAGCTTAAATGTATGAAAATTAAAAAAGAAATCAGAGTTTAGAAATAACAATGTTGGCAATATTAAAACGGTTCAACTTCTGTTTAACATATAAGTGATTCTGACATGACAATGTCTGATAGCAGCTGGTTCTATGTACTAATTGTGCGGTGTGAGAAAAAATTTGCTCTGATTAACGTACCACAGGTGATGTGGGCTTATTAAGATGTAATGTCTGAGTTGATATAACTTGAGGGAAAGACTAATGGAAAAGAAATTATCAAACTGAATTTCAATTAAATTTTGGATAATTTTAAAATAAGAGTTAAGTCGTATTTAATCAGTCGAATTTCCAAAGTATCTAAATTGAAGAAGGTGAGACGATAATTATGACTATCATATTTAATATTAAGTTTCCTGCATACCAATCTCGTAAATGTTGCCTGAACAGATTCGATTTATTTATATCATCAACTTGATATGGCTTACATGCACTAACATAATATTCAAGAATTGGACGTACTTACAATTTGAAAAGATTGATAAAAAAAGCATGGGTCCTTAGAATTAAAGGTCTTTATAATAAGGTAGACAAGGTTGATTGATTTTCCAAAATGCTAATGCTACTAGCCTTCTGATGAGGTCTTCAATGAAACGTCAAAAAAAAGAAGGGGACCCAGAACGGAACCCTGAAGGGAACTCTGAGGAACACCACTGGTGACTTGACAAGAAGTAGATAAAGATCTTATAATATAAGTTTATTGGATCCTACCTGATATGGAATTTTCAATCCACTTTGAGTTAAAACTGTTGATTTTTAACTTTTATAAAACAATAACGAGCTTGTTGTGTGGGACAGAATCAAACGCTTTAGAAAAATCGAGATATATGATGTCACCAGGAGTATTACTTTCCTAATGAGCTGTAAGCACATTAAGAAAAGTGAGATGTTGAGTCAAGGAAAATCTTCGTTTTACAAAGCCATGCTGGACATCAGATATTAGATGGTGCTCCATCAAATGATTGGTCATTTAATTGTGAATGATATGTTCTTGAGTTCTGCAGATAACTGAAGTCAGTGAAACTAGTCTGTAGTTAAGTTCAGTGCTTCAGGGAACTTTTTTATTAATAGGAGTTATGATAGCTTTCTTCCAAAATTGTGTAACTCTTCCTCGCCTCAGAAAGATGTTAAAGAGTAGTGATAAATGTAGTAATATAAAGAAAGTAGTTTTCCTTAAAAACAAAACAGGGATCTGATCAGGAGTGTTAGAAACTGGTGATTTTAAAGAAGAAACAGCCTTAATTACCATATTGACCGCTATGTCAAGATCTATGATCTCAGAGAATCTTGTATGAATGCTGGAGTAAGAAAGAAAAAGAGTATTGCCATCATCGGTTATAAATACGATATATTTTATATTCTAAATTGTAATATTGCTTGTGTAGACATACTGTAGAGTCTAAAATCTAAATAAGAAATCTATGCCTACTTCAGTTTTGCATTTTTATATTTCCAATTAAAAACCAAAAACTTTAGAGATTTTATCAAGTCGTCTTGGTTAGAGCTTTATTCGTATCATAGTATCACGGGAAGGTGCTATCTAAGAATTGAAGGTGATACCAAAGCAACTGTCAAAATTTGTCAAATTTAAATAGTCTGATAATAAAAGAATAAATAAATAAACTAAAAATGTCCATCAAAACAAATAATAATTAAACAATGAAATAATTATTCAAGTTTTATAATCATTTGTATTTTCTTAGAAATCTAATCTTAATGTATTAAAGTTTTCTTTAGAATCAAGCATCTAAAAAAGAACTCAATGACTACTACTGTAATAGATTTCCATGCCTTTAATCAATACCGATGATTTGTAGATTTTTCCAAGTCGCAATGGTCGGCTTGGTTAGAGCTGTAATCGTATAGTGGTTAGTACTTCACGTTGTGGCCGTGACAACCCAGGTTCGAATCCTGGTTACAACACATACTTTTGTAACTTTTTACATTAACCAAAAAATTTGCATTAACTGCTAAAAATTTTATAACTATCTGATTTCATATAATTTCTAGTTTTTAGCTGTTTATGATAAAATGTTTATTTTAAATCTTTTTACTTTCCAATAAGAATTCGCTCGCCTTTCTGTTTTAGCATATTCAAAACTTAATTAGATTAATAATATTGAGTTTGAAATAAGTCTTAATTCTTATTAGATTTCAAACAAAATAAACAAATGAGCTTCATCATTATTTTGTAATTACAATAAACGCAAAGTAGGGTGCCTGAAGAGAGCACCTCCCGCTAACACACATTCTCACAAATAATATGTATCAAGTTAGAAATATAGAAAGAAAAAGATGGCATTTCAGTAGACCTCAAAGCATATAAAGTGAACAATTACATAGAATATTAATATTGTAAAAAAGAGAAAAAAAATCAAAGCTTAGAAATGACAATGTTGGCAATATTAAAACGGTTCAACTTTCGCTTGAACAACGCGGGTGATTCTAACATGTCAATGTCTGATAGCAGCTGGTTCCCAGTACTAATTGCGCGGTATGAGAAAAAACTTGCTTTGATTAATGTACCAGGTGATATGGGTTTATTAATCTGTAATGTATGTCGTTTGAGTTGATATAACTTGAGGAAAGATCTTATAGAAAAGAAAGCATCAAATTGAAGGTCAACTAAATTGTGGATAATTAACAAAAATATGGACTAAGTAGTATTTAATCCGTCGAATTTCCAAAGTATCTAAATTTAACAAGCTAAGACGGTGCTTATAACTATCATACTTAATATTAAGTTTCCTGCATACCAATCTCGTAGATGATACCTGAGTAAATTCGATTTTTTTAATATCGCTAGTTTGATATGTCATCCATGCACTAACATTATGTTCAAGAGTTGGACGTACGAGCAATTTGAAGAAAAGCTGAACAAGTATGGATCCTTAGAATTAAAGGTCTTTATAATAAGGTAGACAAGGTTGATTGGTTTTGCAAAGATTTTGGAAACATAATTGTGCCATTGAAAGTCAGACGATAGGGTAATGCCAAGGTCTAAGACCTAAGATATTAGTGGAATAATAAATTCATTAATTGAATATTGGTTCAAGGAATTTGCAGTTGGTTTACAAGAAAAAGTTATAAGTTCAGACTTTGTTAGCTGGATTCTGAGCTGCCTGTTCATAGACCAGTTTTCTACAGTGTGTAGTGCAGTTTGAAGTTTTAAAGGTTAACTTTAGGGAAGCTCAAAAAATGATACTTTTAATGATTTTAAAACCCTACTGTTTTAGATTTTTATTATGTTAAAGGTAAAATTGACAGTAAAGTAAACATTGGACAAAACAAAAATTTATAGAGTTTTGGTGATTGCAAAGATTCTTGAATCGAGTACCCTTTTGATAGCACCGTTTGAGAGTCAAATTTATTTTTATTTCTTATAGCTATCTTTTTTAACCAGTACAACTTTTTTACAATTTTTGATGAGATTTGCAAAATCCAGAGTTACTATTCTTGTGTTATATAGATATAAAGCCAAAAAAGTCAATATACAAACTTTTACAAATTTACAAAATTTCTTCATTAAATGTGACTTTTAGCAGAGCTGTTATTTTCTATTTTTATTTAAATTCACTTTAATAAAGAATTATTCAACCCAAGTTCAAACTATATAATTAAAAATAATTAAGTTAGGTTTTATTTTATTGATTTTAATCCGTTTAATATCTGTGGCTTTTTGTGTCTCAAATTTATATTTTCAAATATTCTCTATATCTTTGAAACTATGATAAAATTTGCTTTATTTTTGATCATATCTTTAAATTTTGTTAATTTTGTTAAAAATAAAATCTTATTTTTTCGTTCTTTAGTTTATTTTTTACCTTTTCAGATAGTTTTATTTTAAATAATTCAACAATTTAATTTTATAGGAAAACTTGCAATATTAAAAAAAAGGATTTATTTTAGTATAGTTAACTTTATTTAATATTTTCATGGTTATGAAAGTTAATTATTTTTTTATAACCAGCAAAAAAGGAGTTAATTGTTATACTATTTATTCATATTTTTATACTATTTATTTACTTATTTTATTCAATGCATGGCTGCAGATGACAAATTATATAGATCTTGCAGAGTACAAAAGACAATATGACTGGAAAAAATATAACAATTTAGCATAAATAATGTATAAAATACTATGATAAGCATAAGTATGAACAAACAATAAAATGTGGTGTTTTTTTATGATATCTTATATCTATTATATGACCTAAATAAACCTTTATCATATACAGCTTTATAATGTCTCTGTATTTAATTTGTTGATTTTGAACTTTTAATTCCAAAATTAATTAAAGTAATTTTTTTATGCAAGAAAGTTGATTAAAATGAAAAGGTTATTAGTTCTTTTAGAAACTTTTGTATTAATAGATTTTTTTTGTAATTATTGTATTTTATCATAATTAATGATTTTATTGTAATATCTACCTTATTCTTATATTTAGAAAATGCAAATTAGGGAAGTTTTTATTGTATTTATTATATGTTATGTTTTATTTAAAGACTTATAAACATTTTTGTTCTCATCAAAAAAACATCTTCAAACGTTTCTTTAATGAATGTTCTTCTATACCAGAAGCGCAATTTAAAGCTATAAAAAAAGCTTTGAAATGTCAAATAGTCGGATTAGACTGTGAATTTGTAGAATGTGTTTCACAAAAAAATTGTTTAGCTCGTTTTTCTATAGTTGATTATAATCTAAACGTCATTGAGGATGTATATGTAAGCCCTCCACAAAAAGTGATTGATTATCGATACAAGTACAGTGGAATAACACCTAAAAAACTGTATTCATCTCATGCAATTGATTTTAATCAAGCAAAAGAACGAGTTAATAGTTTGATTGACTCAAAGGTCGTAATTGGGCATAGTTTATGGAATGATTCTCGAGTTCTTGAAATTGCTTTTAATGTTGCAATTGATATTTCTCTATTAAATTCTTTGAGATCAAAAATGCTTAAATTGGGTCATCATAGAGAGAAGAAATCAAGTTATGGATTAAAAATAATGGCAAAAGAATTATTAAATTTAGAAATACAAACCAAAAAACATTGTTCTATAGAAGATGCAGCAACTGCAATTAAACTTTTTAAATTAGTAGAAGATGAATGGATATATGCTAATCAAAATAATCTAATTTTAGAAAATTTATAAAAGTTAATATTGTAATGACACTTTTTGTATAATTTGATTTAAGTTATTTATCACCTTTGAGAATGAATATGCCCATCAATTTTTTTCTTATTCTAGTTTTTTTTTAACATCATATCATTAGTTGGTTAATTTTAGGTAATTTTCAACATCATAAGATGGATAGCAATGAATCTATGTAAGTTAACTTGATAATAAAATTAGTAAAGAAAGAATTATTGATGAAATAAGTTATAGATTATTTAGAATTTTTTAACGGTTTTTTAAGACTTTTATCATTTTATAACTATAAAAAAGATAAGTATGATATTTTAAAATAGAACATTCTTATATTAAGTTATATTAGTATTAATTATTATATTATAGTTAACAAAGCATCATATTTACTTCAATTTTTTATGTTTTATTTTTCATAGGTCATTTTTTGATCTCTGGAGTATTGTGTCTGAAAGATCTGCTAATATTGATGAAGTCACAATGAAAAACTCCATTAAAAAGCTACCAGTAGTTTTATCACAAGGCCTCGGCTATTTTAAAACTTATAGGTGAATAAATTCCTGAATAATTCACATAGCGGCACAATTCATCTAATTTAATTAATGATAATTTTGTCATAGTAAATCTTCATGTGAAGAACTTGCTAACAAGAATGAATCAAAGCTGGAAATAAAGTTTGCAGTTCGCATTGGGAAGCTCTTAGTAAGATTTTCAGCCTCTACAATAACTTACATCTTGTTTTTCATCAAGTTACTTTAAATGATTCTTTTAAACTTGACGCCAACGTTTTTGTTGATAGAATTTGGATTCTAAACAAGCCCTTGCAATTTTGAAACAATATATTGATAGTTATTATCATGGTTCTAAAGATTCAATTGAAAATCTAATGAAAGATGATAGGGAATCTAGATTACTTCTCGGCAGCATTTCTAATTACTATTTTAAAGAAAGGTTTGTAATTAAATATCATTCCGTCTCATTTCTCTTCTTTATCTTTCATTTTTTAGACTCTATTTACTTCGTTGTTTCATTCCGGTCATTCTACAATCACAGAACAAGCAACAGAAGCATCAGGTTCATTAATCATCTCATTTCTTGTCTTTTTGAAACTTGATTCTTTGATTTGACTACAGAAAGATTTTAAAGATGTCTTAGAAAGTTTATCTAATAGTTTCTCACTATTACAAGATCAGTATGAAGACTCATTAAAAGAGGAGGCTCCTGACTTTTCTCTCAGAGGAGAGGATTGCCATCCAGATGTAAGAAGTTTGTTCTTTTTATACATCTTTTGAACATGTTGTTGCTATAGGTTGCTATTTGCTTATCTTTGGAGAGAATCAAAGAACAATGTGAACTTCTTGAAGTTTTCCTTTTATACTATTCACAGTTTCCAATGCCCAATGATGTCCTGTTGAGGTTTATGAAGAGCTTTTCAAGTTAGAGGCTTATCAACATTAATTATAGAATATTAAATTTGATTTATGATCAGAATACAGTTTTGGGAGAAATCATCCTCTATTCATCTTGATCGGAAGTAGCGCTGAAGTCTTCATCTCAACTATGAATATTTTACAACAAATCATTTTCATTGAAGGGGTTGACATGGAATTTCTACAGGTTACCATAAAACCTACCAACTAGATTTCACAAATTCTTATTCCAGGAATCTGATGCATCTGAAGAGCATCGACTAGCTAAAGACAAGAAAACTTTCGAAGCTGTTGATGAAATCGTTACCGAATCATCATCACATTCCTATTTGTCACCTGTCACCCTGACCTGGGCTTTAGTTCGTTACTTGGTCAGCATTTCACATATGACAAGCTCACTTTTGATATCTTCCTTTTTTTCAGTTGTTAGATAAAAATGGTGGAAGTAAAACTTTAAAACTGGGTGAGAAGGCCATCGAGTTGAATGTATGGACGCAAATACGAACAATGATGTCCACTTACCCGTTCACGACTGAATCGGTTTGTTGTTATTTCTAAAAAACTCAATTTTTATCAGTTCAACAAAAATCCTTTCAGGAAACATCTCAATATGGTCGAAAAGCTGTCAAGACCTTTCTTTCATGTGTCACCCACATCTTCCACGAAGGGACTCTCGGTAATTACGATGAACTGATCTTAGCTGTTACTTCAGTTATTGATCATCAGGTGAGGGTTTTATTTGAAGACATTAGATCAATTAAAGATGAGTATTTTATAGATGAAAGCAAACAGCTCTTTAAATATCGATTGTTCTTCGGATCAGTTGTTGCTCTCAGCTGCAGGATGTGTCCCAATCAATATAGAGCCGATGATCATGTTGTTATCATGTATGATAGATTCGATTGAATCCGTCAAACAGGTTGATTCGAAATTAGAGTTTCTGAAATTTCATCAAACTTATTTAACAATCAGATCAATGCTTTCATCTCAAATCTACCTTTTTATTGTGAATATACGACCTCCTACTCTCGAGATGAAGTTTATCATTTAGAGGATGAAGGATGTTGGAAGCTTTTAGTTGATAAAGTTGTTCAAAGTTTCGGTGATCTTGTCTAATCTTTAAATCTTCATCTTCTGATTTGTTTGTTTGACAGATGGCAAATTCACGATGACTATTCCTCGTGGTACGATTGGTCGTTTAATCAACCATCAGCACGAGGGTGTGGTCCAGTGGTGCCATCCTGCTAATGGTTGGCAAATCTTACTTGCCCAACTTCAAGTAAAGTGCCCTAAACTCTAAAAGACCCACTAAACGACCTGCATATGTCCACAGAACGTCATAAGCCACGAAGGACCAAGTAGTAATCTTGACTTGTTGGGAATGACAAGCATCACCCAATTGATCCTTCGACTAACTGAACGAATCTTGACTGTGATGAAAGATCAACCGAATTCAGAGGACACAGCTTGCTTAGCTGTGTTAGAAACCATTGAACCGATCATCAGCGCCGCTTTTTACGCTCTTGCAAGGTTCTTCCGACCTCTAAAGACTCCAAATCATTTAATTGATCTCTCTCAGGCTCACCCACACTCCCGAACCACCCGTCCCCATCATTGCTTCCATCATCAAATGTCTTGAAGTTTGGTTGCTATGCAACCCTGGGCGCCACTGTGAGTACACGATCAATCGATTGATGAAGATCAACTTTTTGCCCTTCCCTGAGATCCTTATGGATGCTGATCTCTCATCAAACAACATCAATATTGGATCTTTCGGCAGAATCCTCGCTGAAGTAAAGATCATATGATCTCGTGATGACGTCATCACATCTTTTCTTCTTTAGCACGAGCGGTTGGTCGGCAAGTATCCACTCACGACCGCCACCATCTCGCTTCTTGAAACTCTTCTTCAAACCGCGATCGACTTCGATCTCGATGACGTCATCACTAGGTTGCAAAGTAGCGTAGAGTTGGTTGTCAAGGAGATCTTCACGTCATTCATCGATTGGATTCGAAATGATGTTGATTCTTGGGAGAGTATTGGTAAGATGCAAATGATGTAGAAAGCAGAGATCAAGTGGATGTTGTAGGATGTAAATCTCTTCAATTATTTCACGTGATCTTGGTTGGAAGAGGAGCAAATAAGATGAAGAAGATGTTAGTTGAGGCTTTGATTCACACAAATGCAGCAAATGTCCTTTTAAAGCTTGCATCCATTCCAGCTTCTTTTCTTCTCGATCTGATCACTAATGAGGTCTTTATCTCTTCATTTTCTTCTTCTTTTTATCATCTTCTTCTTTTTCAGCCGTTCTCGAAACGAACTCACAAAGTGACTTCAATGATCCGGCTTACTTTCACTTTACTAAATAGTCTCTTTCTACTTGATGACGTCATTCAAAACGATTCTCATCTTCGCGGTCTTCTATCGCATTCACCTGGTGGCGGTAGTGAGTAATAAAGTGCATCGTTCACTCACAACTTCTTCCTCTTTTCTTTAGTGCCTTCCAACGACAACTTAGTATTCATCTTGCACGGCTATTTGTATCATCGACAAACTCCTTATCTTCCCCGGCTTGCTGTCAATTTATTGCGGCGAATTTCGATTATTTCTCCGATGTCTCTGTACGCTGTACTTGGTGCTGAAGCGAAGGCTTTTAGGTTTGAAAATAGAAATTGTCAAGATCACATCAGAAAATGATTTTCCTGCAGAGACATCTTGTTGAGAAGATTGCGAGAAGAGCTTTCGGATGATAAATTGAAGATCAGCATCATGGAGCTACTAGTCGTATCTGTTCAAACCCAACCAGCGCTCTTTGAATTAACTTTAAACTTGGAACCTGTTCTTGAAGATAACATCCCAACAGTCGGTGCCAATCATCTGTGAGCTTTTATGTCAACTTCTCATACAGGGAGAACAGAAGCTAGGAGATTGGAGTTGTCTAGGAGCTGTCCTTGATATACTAGATTCTAATTCACAAACGAATATGAAATTAGATATTCATTTACATACAGCTTGTGTGAAATTACTCAATTCTATTTGGACTGATCGTCGGATTTCTACTATCAAGGTCATCTTCATCATCTACTTCTAATCTCACATTTCATCATCAACAGGCGCTGCAACAAAAATCACCGAACAAATTTTGGAACTCTTTGTTGCTACCTCTGTTCAGTGAGAACTATCCACGTGACATTGCCCTAGTATGTTCATAAACGCCCCAAAGACCCTTTTTCAATGAAACATTTTCAGCATGAGTTGCTGGAGACTAGCGCTCACATCATCAACATCGTGGCACTCGAACAGTTCTACAAAGTTGACACAAACAACACCGAAGATATGTTCTCGAAGATGTTAGAACAGTTCAAGGCACAAAATCGCTTCCAACACTGGTCCAAAGTGAGTCCTCAACCTCCAATATCTGCATCCAGTCATCCTGATCTTGTAGGTCCTCCTTTGTGTCTCCAAATCTCTTTGTCAAACTAATGAGAGCGGCCGACAGCGCCACCTAATGTTTGCTTCGGCATGGAGGAGTTTTTTGATGACATCTCAGAGCAAGAAGCTCATCGCGAATGAGGATGTGGTAGCGATTGTTGATGACGTCATCAACGCTGTTGACTTTCTGGTCTTTTCGACTTTTCGCTGAAGTTTTTTTGCTGAATTCTTTTTGTGTCTAGTTGGATAATGTAGAAGAAGATAAGAAAGAGATGATCACTCTTCTCAATGTCCTTACAAGTCTTCTCATTGATCTTATTTACAAGAATCTGAGCATCTTGGATGCGGAACAGAGTTTCATCAAGTATCAGATTTCAACTTCTTTTTTATGTCTTTATCATCAATATCATCATAGAATTGTTGGGTGTTTGGAGAAGTCACGTGATCAGGGTTCATATATGCCCCAATTCCGCAACAACTTGTTTGCAGTTACCTCTCAATTCCTTCTTGTGGTCAAAGGTCAGAGAAATTAATTTGAAGAAAAGAGTTGAAATGACTGAACAGCTAAAAAAGCCCTAACATATTTGCGCAAAGGGTTTATTTAGATTCTTTTTCTAAACTTGGTAATCTGCAGATGATGCAGATGTCAAATCCACACAAAATCTTATCTCTTCTACTTGTAGTCTTCTTCATCAAGTCTTTGGGACATCTTTAGCTTTTACTCCTCCACTCATCGAGGTTCGCTCCCCAACACTCACATCAATAAATATTAATTGATGTCTTTAGGCTGGTTTGTTGGGAGTGCAAGTAATGGAGAAGATTTATCTTTACTTCAACAAAGAAGAGATTATTCAATCGTGGCACAATCAGCTCCTTAAAGAGTCAATCATCAACCTGCTGATGATGGTTCAATTGAAGCTGATCAAAAACAAATCAAACAATCAGTTTGAAGATAAAAACGCCAAACTGTCCATCTCAATTGGCTGGTTTCTAGCACGTGTGTCACGTGATAAAAGCGTTGCTATGGCGATCAAAAGATCGCATCATCTCTCTGAAGTCTTCTTGAATCTTTCTAATTGCTACAAGAATGAAAGTCGGTTAAAGAATAAGGTTTGTGTCCTAAACTCCCCAACTATTTCTCAACTACTCTTTAAAGTGGTGCGAGGTCTTCCATGTCACTCTGATCCTTGTACTTCGGATCGTCGAATGTCTTCGGTTTGATTTCATCGAAGAAGCGATCAACTTTGTAGGAATTCATCAAGAGCGTTTCCTTGAGGTTAGATTCATCAACATCTTCTTCATCATCTTTCAATCTCTATTTCAGTGTATGACTGCTTTGAGTCCCGGTCACTCCTCGCTAGCGACATCTCGTGGCAGTTTACGTGAAGTGATCCACACCACGGAGCTGCTCTTCATCATCATTAAGAACTTCCCGCGCCAGTTCAAGTTTGAATTATCTAAATTCTATCGTTCAATTGTCGATAAGATCCTACTCACATGCCACTCATGTGTCGCCTTCCTTCTTCATCCAGCTGCACTTAAAGAGCACGTTCAAGTAACTCTTCCTCATCCTCATACTCAAATGCACTGATTATCTTCTTCTCAGAATAAAAAGGTCTCAGCAAACCGGAAGAGGTTTTCATCTCGATCTCAGCGTCAACGAAGCACTAGTCTCAACATCACTAGTAGCAAGAGCGTTCAGAAGAAGATCTCAACCTCCGTGAGTCCCTGCATCTGCTCTTCCTATCTAATCCACTCTTTTCAGGATGATGAGACTCAACCACCAGAAGTAGTTGCGGCCCAGCGTGGACTGGTCAATGTCCTTGCTAATTCTCTGTCCTTTCTCAATGAGTTATCTCCCAATATTTGCGAACTAATGATGGACAGGGCGACAGATGCGGGTCAGTGACATGGTCCTCTGGTCCTCAACTCATTTGAAATAAGCTGATTTGTTACTGACAGAGGCCCATCCTCTACTGCTTGCTATTCATTTTGGAACTCCAAATATTGGTGATGACGGCTTCCCTACCTTCGGAACTATTATGAATGCCGCCTCATTTGCATATTCCGCGTCACGCAAGGTTGGGTTCGAATCGGCACTCAAAGATGATGACGTCATCAGATGTTGTTCAACAGATGAAATCATCAGATGATCTCGTGTATCGAGACATGTTGAGATACACTGCGGATGTTGCAATCCTCTTATCGATCTCTCAATGTCTTCTTCATCTTAAATCACCGAATGTATCAGCTCGTGAGAAACAAGTGCTGAAACGTGAGCTAGGGGACGAGATGGTGAGATCACGTGATCGCGTTTTCTAGAAGCTTCACAATTTGGTTTGCAGGCATCTTGCGCAAGAACTGAATTAAGACTTCAACGTTATTATCTTTCTAACTCATCGCCATTGTCAAGTCCTAACACCTCATTTACAACTAAATCACCATTAAAACAACCAGCTTCGACCACTCCCTCTGCAAATCCGCACCATCGTGGAATACCAGATTTGTTGCAACAGTTTGTCAAACACATTCTGCGATAGTTGATGAAGATGTAGATATTTGAAAGAAGAAGATTTGCTGCTTTGTGTTTAGTTGATTTTATGATGTGAATTGAAATAAAATAATTTGTTTTTGTAAAATGTTGTCTAATCTAATGATGACATACATCTTTTTACATCATCTATTATCTTCTGATTTTTATGAGTTTCAAATAGTCAATGATATTTGTTCAAATAAAAAATTTAAATGATAATTTCAGCTGTGAAAAGTATAAACTATCAAATAGATAAGTATTTGCAACGACGTTTAGTAGTCATTGTAAGCCGAAAATATGATGTTAGATAAGCACGCTTAATAATGCGACACTGCCTCTAGCTTAATATAAAATATGAAAAGCTGAACTGTTCAACCGGCTGAACAGTTTAAAGAATAACAACTTTTCGGCAAACAGCACTAACCAAACTTCTCTTACAAAAATGTTTGACTTGGTGAAATGGTGCTTAAGAGATGTTCTTTGATGGCTGTGTGCTGGATCCTTAAAGAACAGAAACTTGAAAGAGTGGTTTCTTTTTAAGTAAATCCGAATTCCTTTAGTCAGATTAAAACCTTTAAATTTTCCTACTCTCCCCTATACCAGTAATCTAACAAGGTTTTTGGAAAGTTTTGAAACTCAGATCATATGTTTAATTAATCCGGTAAAAATTATATTTTTTGTTTATATTTATTTATTTTTATTTATTTACTACAATAAATGTGAAGGAGGGTGCCTAAAGAGAGCACCTCTCGCTAACACACATTCTCACAAATTAGATCTATTTGACGTGTAAACGAAAAAGCATATGACAATGAAGAATTGCACAGAATCATAGTATTGTAAAAGAGAAAAATTCACAGTTTAGAAATGGCAATGTTGGCGATATTATAACAATTCAGCTTTTTCTTGAACAGCATAAGTGATTTTGACATGACAATCTCTGATGGCAGATTGTTCCATGTACTGATTGTGCGGTATGAGAAAAAACTTAATCTGGTTAACGTAGCTGGTGGAGTGGGCTTATTAAGATGTAATTTATGTCTTCTAAGTTGATATAACTTGAGGGAGGGACTAATGGAGAAAAAGTCATCAAACTGAAGATCAATTAGGTTGTGAATAATTTTAAAAATCAGAATAAGGTCGTATTTAATTCTGCGGATTTCCAAAGTATCTAGATTGAAGAAGCTGAGACGATGCTTATAACTCTCGTATTTGATATTAAGTTTCCTGCAAACCAATCTCGTAAATGTTGCCTGAACAGATTCGATTTTTCTGATATCACCAACTTGATATGGCATCCATGCACTGACATTGTATTCAAGAATAGGGCGTATGTACAGTTTGAAAAGGTTGACGTAAAACCATGGATCTTTAGAATTAAAAGTCTTTATGATGAGGTGGACAAGCTTGATAGATTTTCCAAAGATTCTGGAAACATAACTGTGCCATTTGAAGTCAGATGTCAGAGTAATGCCGAGGTCTATGACTGAAGAACGCCGCTGGTGACTTTACTAGGAGTAGATAAAGATCTTTCTACACGGGTTTGTTGGGTTCTACCTGATAAGAAATCTTCAATCCATTTTAAGATAGAGTTGCTGATTTTTATGTTTTTCAATACAGTAATGAGCTTGTTGTGTGGAACAGAATCAAAAGCTTTAGCAAAATCAAGGTATATGATGTCACATGGAGTATTACTTTCGTAATGAGCTGTAAGCTCATTGAAAAAAGTGAGATGTTGAGTCAAAGAAGATCTTTGCTTAACAAAGCCATGCTGGACATCAGATATTAGATGATGCTCCGTCAAATGGCTAGTTATATGGTTGTGAATGATGTGTTCTTGAGTTCTGCAGATAACCGAAGTCAGCGAAACTGGTCTGTAGTTAAGTGCATTGTTTCTGGGACCCTTCTTATAAATTGGAGTAATAATAGCATTCTTCCAAATTTGTGGAAGTCTTCCCCGCTTAAGAGTCATATATAGTGAAATAATTTTTCTTATACAGTCAGAAGTTAAAAATAATTATCAAAAAAGTCCTAAGAATTTTATTTTAACTCCTCCTAGTGGTAAAAGACAGAAAGTCACATGATACCAAATATGTTTACATCTAGAATCGCGTGTTTCTGAGATAATCAAACTTTTTTTTTGTTTTTAAATATTTTAAGATAACCCGGCTGATTAATATTATAACTGAAAATATATCAAATATTGATAAAATCATGAGTTTGAGTATATTTGACTTTTAATAAAACTACATTAGCTCATTAAATTGCAAATAACTCATTGATCAAATATATTTAATCATTCAATTAAAATGACTCAAAAACTAACATGTAGTATAATTTTGTCAATTTATTCTTAAACACAGCTTATCTTTAATTAGCTTATTTTACATTATTTTGAATGCATTATCTTAATTCTTTTTTGAAAAGTGCAATTTATCAACTGAATAAAATAGTAATAAAAACGTTATAAACATGTTTAACGGTAGCTTAATGTTATTGTTTTCATGAGTTATACTAAAAAAATTGAACTGGATTTATATACACAAACGTATAAAACATTAATAAGTTGCCATATGATATATATAATTTAAGTTTATACTGATTTTTATAGTTTTGTAAAAGTAAATAATTTGACGCTGTTTAAGTTTTTTTCGTTTTTTCACCAAAACAAACATACAAGGAATTAATTTTTCTATAGAAAGTAATCGAACTAATTCATTTTTAATCTTAATTTCATTGTTTTATCCTTTCTTTGATTTTACTAATATTATTTGTAAAATATTTTTTTATTATAAAATTTAATTAATAATCAATAATAAAACTTTCAACTTATGATCAATTTTTAATTTACTTCTTTTTCAGATTATTAATATTGGTTATTAACTAATAATGTCGTTATCGTATTTATCAGATTAAACAAAATTCTGTTTTTGAGTTTTACTTTCCAAGAATTATTTGTAAATGTAAGTGGCAATGTTTGATCATATTTTCATTTAAGCAAATGTTTTATTTGTTCTATAAATAGATTCATTTTAATAAAAACATGTTTGTTTTAAGCTTAAAACTTAACATTATTGTTCACTTTAGTTTCTTGAAACTTATAACACAGGATTGTAACTTTTTAACTTATTATTGATAATTCTTAGAAACAAATATTAAATTAGATGAAAACTTTTTTATTTTTATAGGGCTATTTACTATTACTTAATATTTTGTATTACTATTATGTAGGTTAATACAAAGTAATTATTTATTTAAGTTTTATCTTAATATGCATTATAGAAATATTATTCAGGACTTTACTAACTTACTAAGAAACATGTTTACTTTTTTATTAAAAAATCAAACAAAACGATGGTTTCTATAGAGGAAACGTTTGTTTAAATCAACTGTTAATCATTTTCTTATTTTCACATACTTTGAATTGCTTTAAACTTGTTCTATAACATAAAAGATTTAGAATGCTCAAATGTTTTTATCACTTGTATCTAAATTAGTCAGTAGGAAGTATATTTAACTTGTTTTAAAACTATTAAAAAGTTTTAACTTATTTTAAGTTATCTAATAGCTGATTTTTTTAGTGAAACTCTGCTAAGAACCAGATTATATATGGAAGAAAACTCAGTCTCTCAAACAGGTAGATAAGAATCAGATTTTATAAATTTAAACCAATAACAAATTTGTGTAAGATAAATTATATGACTGAAGTCACGTGATAAACTCCTTCTTTATCAAAGAAAGTATTTGAAGCAAATTTAAGCTTTAAATTGTGGTAATTAAAGTTTGCTGTTTGTAAGTTCGTTTGTTTAAACGTGTTTTTTCAGAATACTTATTTGTAAGTTAATCTTATAAAAGAGATTAATTTTTTTCTAGGATTTTAGAATATACAAATTTTCACCACTTGATGTCGCGTTTGAGTCTTGTTTTTTACTTCCTCAAATTTATACATCGAGCATGCTAGAGAAGTGTTCATTTAGTAGATGCTTTCATTCAGGATCAACTCTCTAGCCTGCACCCTGTCCACTTCTTTTCAAATAAATTTAGAGTTGTATTTAAGGTCGATGACTTGAAGATTTATTTATTAGCTTTAAATGATGTTTTTTCAAATCTTAGAGGTCATTGGTTTGCGGTTACAGACTTTTTTATAGATTTAAGGCTAGTGATTAATATTTGTTTGATTTCTTTATTTGTTTACTCATTTCTCTCCTAATTTTGATTTCTTAGTTATTATTTTTTTCTGAGATTTTAATCACTGCTTAGTTATTTTGTTTTATCAAATGTATTGCCTATAACAAATAATTGATAGCAAATACTTGTATCGCTGCCTATAAATAACTTTAAAAGCTTCTTGTTTGATGAAACATTCTCTTAGCTCGTTGATGACTTCACGTTCCTTAACTTCAAATGATTGATAACATGTTCTAATTAGAGCTCACTTTCGGCCAGTACAATATTTTCAAAACTACCGGCTCATTGTTACGACAATTTTGCTAAATTGACTTAGCGTTAGTCTTTCTGCTAAAACACATCCTTCTAAAAAACCAAAACTCCTCAACAAACCTAGAAAGAAACTAACAAATAAAAATATTTGATTAACAGTTATTTATATTATTGTTTTTAAGTTTTGCTTTAAAAAAGTTGTTTTTTGTTTTGTTCCAAAGGTTTAAATAACAATTGAACAAACAGCTTAGTGTTAAAACTTTTGAGTAAATGTGAACGTTTTATGATGTAAAGTTGAAACGCAAAAATAGCTTCTCTAATCTTGTGTGCCGTTATCTCAGGGTTGAGTTAAGGCTAATCTTCTCGAATTTAGTTGAAATAAATAATTAAAAGTAAACAATGGTACCATCCATATAGTAGTAGATGATTAATTATGAAAGATCATTTAAGTTTTTCTTTATTTGTTCAAATTTGTTGTTTTGGATTAAAACGGTCTTTTCAATTTCTCTTTTTAGTTATTTAATGACTCTAATAATGGAAACACAACAATTTGTAGATTTAATGCCTATGCCAGAAAATGACACTGAATCTTATTATTCAGTTTATCCAGGTATTAATCCGTAAATTTAACAACAAATTTCTTTTCAATTTGAAAAACTTTTTTGAGATTATACAATTACTTTTCAGATCAAACGCCTGTCAATGGTGTCCCAACTTCACCAAGTTTCGAATCAATGAGCTTCACAAACAGCCGACCAACATCCACCACGATGTCTCATCCTTACATGAATACACCCAGAAACAGTCTTATAAGCCACTCAATGGGCCCGTCTTCTACTGTGGCTTCATTTACTACCGAGCAAAACCACACGAGTAAATTTCTAGTATTTTTCCTCTTTTTGGTTTTAATGTTTTTTTTTCAGCGGTTTGTTCGATTTGTGGTGACAAGGAAACTGGTAAGCACTATGGTGCACACAGTTGCGATGGTTGTAAAGGTTTTTTTCGTCGTAGCGTGCGAAAAAACCATCAATATCAATGTCGGTAAGATTTTGTTTTTCAATTTTTGAAAATAATAAATTTTCTCTGAAAATATTTTTCTACGATTTTCATGTCGATATTTTTCATCAAACGTAAATTAAATTTTTGAAAATATTTTCTTAAAACTTTTTCAATTGATTTATTTTACACCGAAAACTTCCCGAATATAATCTACTCTTTCTTCTTCTATTTCTTCTAAGGTTTAATCGAAATTGCGTTGTGAATAAACATAGAAGAAATCAATGTCGCTTTTGTCGGTTGAAGAAATGCTTTAGTGCTGGTATGAGGAAAGAAGGTTAGTTGGAATCACTTTTATTTGACACCAAAAACACAAGCTTGAAGATATTTTACAACTTGAATAAGTTCAATGTTCAATTGTATAATTCCACTTGTATAATTAAAGTTCAAAGTTTCATTTAAAACAAATTCTCCCTATTTGTCGGTTCTTCTATCATTTTCTACAAATCACAAAAATATTGGTTTCAGCTGTTCAAAATGAACGAGATCAAATTAAGAAGAAGAATGCTCCCGCTGAAGAAGATGACTTGGTACCGATTATAACTTTGCTAAATGCAGAGAACCAAGCTCAGAATAGGGTTAGTAAAAATAAGAGATGAACTTTCTAAGATGTATCAGTTAGTTTGAAATCAGTTTACACAAGTTGGCGAATGTTTTAAGAAATTCGAATTAACTCAGCAATAAATTCATCTGAAATCAAGTCCTGAGCAATTATTTTCTGTTTTTTTATAACTTTCATGAATAATTAATCCGTTAACCTCTCTTTGATTTTGTCAATAAGTATTTTACTGTGATTGTTTTATTAGCAGACAATTTTGTCAAATTTATTTTTCTTCTCAAGCTAATAATTAACTTATTCGAATGTATGATGGTTGAAAATTATTTCTTTTTGTTCAATCTTACTTCCATCTCTCCCTAACTTGACCTTTATCAAAATTCTCTAAACTGGAAGTCTTGCCCCCAACAACCAGTAACTAGTTTTTAGCTAAAAATTTTTATAATTTTCTTCAGAAAGATCATGGTGATGAGGAGGTCTCCTGCGAACATCAAATCATTGCATCTGTAAATGATGTTGGCGACTCTATGAGAGAGCAGCTTCTTGCTCTGGTTGATTGGGCTAAATTTATCCCAGCATTTGCAGAATTGCCACTAGATGATCAGGTCTTTAAATTACATCTTTTTACGTCGATGCAAATTGTTTAATCAATATTTTCATATTTACTTTTTGCCAAATGAAAAATTAGAGTAATTAAAAGTCCCTCCTTTAAAATAAACTAATTTGATAACAAGATAAATACGATTAGAATGTTTGCAAAAAAATTTGCAGAGTATCTTCGTTTGTTACACTAACAGTCTTCTGTCTACTAGTTGAAAAAAGCACGTGATTAATTACACAATCTAAACTGTATATGTTACTACTGCTTGATAAGCAAAAAAAGTGATTGATTTGATGATAGAAAAACTACTTAAAAAGGCTTACTGTGCATTAAATATCTCACAGCAGTTGCTATCAAACTCATATCTAACTATCATCTGCTTTAACAACTTTTGCATATTATTAACTGTCAAGTAATTAACTTATTGATCAAAACTTGAATTACAATCAAATTTGCTGTTTGATGACTTTTACACTTTTTGTTTTTTCAAACAGGTAGCTCTGTTTCGTGCTCATGCCGGTAAGAACCTCGTGATGGGCGTTGCTAGGCGCTCTCTCAAATGTCAAAATGTCCTTCTACTTGGCAACAACTTTATCATACCACGGTTGATTATTCTTATCTCTAAAAACTCTTTTTCTCATCAGTTTTATTTGCAGCAAAAATGGAACCCAACCAGAAATTGAGGTTGTAACTGAACGTATTTTAGATGAACTTGTAGTTCCATTGGCTGAATTGAGCTTAGATGACACAGAATTTGCTTGTCTCAAAGCTCTAATCTTCTTTGACTCCGGTAAACTTTCATTTGATCTTTACATCTCTCTATCTGATGACATATTTTCATAAACAGCTGACGTGAAGCCTTTGTCTACTCGAGAAAAAGTGAAAAGCATGAGAAGAAGAATCATGTGTAATTTAGAAGATTATATCAATGATCGTCAGTATGATAGACGCGGAAGGTATTTAGCAGATTGATAGATCTTTGAAAAATATTATTTTGACACGAACTGCAAAAGTTTTGTTTGTTTTCTGATTATATTATTCGAGTAAATATTGATGTAGTCAGAAATCTTCTCAATGACTTTAACGGAAAACTTTTTCTACTTAGATTTGGTGAAACCTTGTTACTTTTACCAATATTACAAAGTATTGCGTCTCAGATGATTGAACAAGTTCAATTTGTTCGTTTGTTTCGAGTTGCTAAAGTTGATGATCTTCTCCAAGAGATTTTACTTCATGGTGAGATCACTTTTCAATTGTTTATTTGCTTTTTAATTCTCAGAATTTCATAATCCTTTTTCTGATAATTCCTTCTAAGCTTACAAAGAAGTTTTTTGTTCAAAAGAATTTGTTTTTCTGCTTTATCACGTGACTCAATTTATAATTATTTCAGTTTTTTGGAAATAATTAACTAAATCTAGACTTGATTACAACAAGTATTTATTTGCAATCTAACTTATATTTTCAGCAAATCTGTTTTCGTTTTTTTGTTATGAAGTTTTAAACAAGGTTCTTACCTGATGAAAAACATTGTTAGAAATAAAACCGAAAGTGTTTTCAACAAACATCACTTTTTAGGAAACTTTTTTCAAAACTTCCATTTCTCAATTACAGATTTGAATGTCTAAATGTATTTTGTGATGTAATTACACAAATCTTACTTATAGATAAAAACTCATCGTGAAAACTAATCTTTATCTTAATTCCTGCGCAGGAAAAGAGGACTCTTCTCCGTCATCTTCAAACATTTTGTCTTCTCCTGGTCTCGCTCTATCTCCAAGCCCGATTAGTGTTATGTCTCCTGGTTCTTACATGATATCTCCACTGACGAATCATTCGACAAATGACTCAACTATGGACTTGTTTCGGCTACCTCCATCAACATTTAACAATTTTGATGAAGCTTCTAGTAGTGAGGGCGCGATCGTGAGTCAACCTACCTCACCAGCCTTTTTGCCATCTCAACTTGGCAACGACACCTTCGTTTAACGTTTTCTTTTTCTTCTTCTCTATAAACTTCCCTCATTTGTCAAGAGTGAACATAAGATCCACCAATCTGCTTTTTTTCAATTCCTATTTCTGCTCAATTGAAAATTTCCGAACTATAAAATTTTAGTGTTTCAAATGAAACTTTTTTAAACTTTAAGTTAAATTGAAATTAGCCTTTCTATTGTCGCTGGCATGTGAAGAAGTTAAATTCAAAACTTCTACAAATTTTTTTAGCAATTATTCAATTTATTTTCGATTATAAACTAAATCAAGTGCCTTTTTCAACAATTTTATTGTTTACCTATTTAGAAAAACGGTTTTAGATACTTGTTCATGCAAACCATTCCTAGTTGGCTTTGGTGTCTTTACAGCTTTTTTAAAAGCTGTACCAAAGATTTTAGCATCACATTTTACTTTTCGCCCTATATCGAGATGGAATATTTTCATTTTGAATGAATTCGTCTCTTAAATTAATGGTTCTTAACTTTTTTGTCCCAACTTTTCAAACAGTTGACTTTTCAAACGTTTTTCAGCCAGTAAAGTAGAAATAGTGCAGTTTAGTAGATGATTCAAATGAATGCTGCCAGCTTAATCTTATTGCTGGATTGCCGGGGGTTGCTACCTGTAAGTTGAAAATACTGATTATTGGCAAAAGTCTGTTTTTTCATCACAAGTAATTTTCATGCTTTTAAATGGGTTTCCCAAACCGCTTTCAATTGAAATCTTGAATTTGGTTTAATTCGAAGGGGGTAACTTTGAAACGTTTATCAGATGTTTTTACATCTGTGTAGTAATTACATTTACCTAAAACTTGCCTGATATTATCGGTTGTGTTTTGTTGAAAACTGTGCTTTTCTCTAATCTTTTGTCAATCGCAATTATCAGTTTTTTAATGATTATTTCAGTCTGTGATGAACCTCCTTTAATTCGACGTCAGAATTTTGCTAACTAATTAACTAACGTGTATGAAACTTCTAGTTCTATTTCTCTTTAGTGTACCTATCAAACTATTTCAATTTACTTCCAGATTTTTACTGGTATTTGCCAAATTAGTAATAACTACCTAATTTCAAAGTCACGTTCAGTTTATTCAGCGAGTTCTGATATAAAACATCTGACTAAAACTGGTACAAACTACTTGACTATAAATTGCTGTATTTTTAGTGACTTATTGGTGCTTGATCTTCATGAAATACTTTTTCTAATGTTCCGCTGTAAGCACAGCTTTATCAAAATTTTTTCCATATTAAGAATCCATCTAACAAATAAAATTTGTTTGTGTAAAATTGTTGTTATTTTTACAGTATACTTAATCGTTTGAGTATAAAGAAGTTTTTTGTAGTAAATATTTATTTCAAATTTGTAATTTTAAATAATACAGTTTTGTAATGTTTAGGAGTAATTTACTATATCAGTTTCGACTTTAATACTTTACAAGATTTCACAAAACATCTCATTTACATTCCATATTTTGATGTCAAAAATAAAATGTTTATTTTATTTTGAGAAACTTTAAAACTAATTAGATGAAAATTACTTTAAGTATTTTACATCTTCAAAGTAATTGTAATTTTTGAAAGACTTATTTATCTCAAATATTATTATTATAATAAACTAACTTTTTTAAAGCTATTATCCTTTTTTCGGTTATAAAAAAAATAAAATATTTATTAGTAATTGATCTAGATAAAAGCAAGAACCTTTTAAAGTTTTTAGATAGAAATTATATTGTCTTCGGTTTTATTCAAACTTATTAAAAAAAATTCGATTTTTTTCTCCACAATTTAATTTGAAGCAAACTTTCAAAGGTTTTATTTTTGCTAATTTTTTATGTTTTGATAAATGACAAAATACATTTCTCATTAAATAAATTTCGTTCTACTTCAACAACTTTGTTTCATGATTTATATATCATCTGGGAAAACTTTGATAAGTTACTTTTATTAATATATGCTTGAGTTATACAAATGTTCATCTTTATCATAGAACATTTTTTTCACTGAATATTTAATTATTATTTTGTGGTTCAATTATATTTCAAACCTTTTATTACGTTTATTGACAATTTGTTGATAATTACTTTTTATCCAGATAAAAACTTTTGAAAGATATTTTACAGGATTTTAAATAAATTTTAAAGATTTTATTAAAGTTGCTTAGAAACTAACATAATAAGTCTGCTTTCAACAAAACCTGTAAAAGCCTTTTAACCAATAACATGTTTTTTGTTTGAAACAAGTAAATGAGTATTGAGGGGTATTATAGAGATAATCATTGTTTAAGTCATAAAAACTAGTGTATAATGAAGTTTTATAACATAGCATGTTTTGAAAACAGGTTGTTTTAAAAATAAACACATTCAAATCCTGATAGAAATATAAACATAATATTAATTATAGAAAAAAACTTTTTGGCAAATTTTCAATAACTTCACAGATATGATACGCAATATTTGATGATAAAGATGGAATAGATTTTATTGGATATATAAGAAGTTTTAAATCGATTTTCCATTAAAAATATTTCTACTAACAAGGTTAGTTACACTAATTGTTGACTTTCAAGTTTAATTTGTTTATAAGTTGGTGTGCTTAGCCACTAATAATTTTAATTTACAGATTTTTAAGAAGTTTGTTTTTGAGATGATGCTTATACTTTTAACCTTTTTAAGTTTCTTGTATTCTGTATGATTCTTTGAAATATTATGTTATAAGTCCCCAACATTTAAAAGAGCAATAATAAATATTCACAATTATTTTTGTTGCAACTTTAAATAGAAGCTTTTAAACTCAGCAACTTTTTGAGCATTATAAAACAATTTTAACAAACACTAAAGATTTTGTATTTAAAATAATTCTGGAAATGAAAATGTTAAAGTTTATTAGTTACATAAGGTACACAGCAAACAATACTGTCGATTAATTGCAATTAATAGCTTTTAGAAAATTGATTTTATTACTTTAATATGTTTAAATTGTTCTAAACTTGGAAATTGTGTGCAAAATTGAATAGAGGGTAGCTTCACGACTTTTCTAATTATCTTAATTTAATTATACTCAGAAAAAAAAATTTATTTCCATAAAATTTTGATTTTGTTCAAAAGAAATTGTTTTATAATAAGTTAGAGGAGTATTTTTAAAGCAGAGTATATAATTATGTAAAATATATTTAATTTTTAAAAAATTCAATAGTTTGGTTGCAATATTTTCAACTCTTATCTGTTTAATTGCATTAATAACATTAAATTTAGCAAATATTGATTACTCTATATGCCTTATGATAATTTTTTAGATGATATAACAATTAATAATATTAAGATATAAAATGAATACCTAGGTTAAGCTTCAAATAATTATCTATATATAATAGGAGCCTATTTCAAGTTTAGCTAGTTTTTTTTTCAAAATAAAAAGCTTTAATTAAAACTATTCTTTAATGTTTAGTTTTGCTAAAAATTATCCTTAGAAATACGTTTCCTTTAAAAATAGTTAGTCTGACTTAAAATTGTCATCAGATTATTATAACTCATTCAATCTGGAATATTACTAAGTCCTATATTAGATAATTTGCTTTCAATTTTGTTCAGCAGAAGAATAAAAGTTCGAATAATTTGGTTTTAAAATACTACATTAATAGATTAATTGTAAAGTTTAAAAAGCAAGTAAACAGCAAGTAAAACTATCCCAATGATAGTTAAGTCAAATTTTAAAAACAAATAAATTGGAAGACCAATTCTGGTAAAAGTAGTTACCATTTAAAAGACTGATGAATCAAAATTATAGAAATAATTTAATTTGTTGTTAAGTTTAGATCAAATTCTTAAGATATACTTAAAGGGTTCATGTGACTTTAAAACAATTCCTTATTTGAACTCATTTCATACAAAAATGATTTAAGAAATTTATTTATTTATTTAGATTTAAAAAGAAAAGTCGGAAAAATAGAACGAATACACTTCCAATATTTTATAAAATATTTATAAGATCTAAAAACCAACAAAAAAAGCACATGACAACTTGAACAGATATAAAGATAAAAAACTTTTTTTTCGTAATTTTCATTTGTTAGCAAATGACTTTGGCTTAAATTATGTCTTCGAACAAATAATTACAAATCTAAAATATTTATCACATTAAAGTAATTAGTAACTTCTTAATAAATAATGATTGCAAAATTAATACATAAATAACTGACTAGAATTTTAAAAAAGAATATGCTGTAACCAGGATTCGAACCTGGGTTGTCACGGCCACAACGTGAAGTACTAACCACTATACGATTACAGCTCTAACCAAGTCGACCATTGCGACTTGGAAAATCACAAAAATTTCACTTTAAGTAACTAGAACTTAAACACAATAGAATGTTTAAGCTAAAAGTTTTTCCTTAGATGTTATGCATGATTGCAACAGTTAATAAACCAATTTGATTGCAACAACTTTATGATCGAGTTAAAATAATAACCTTTATTAAAAATTGTTTGGAATGTGTATTGTCTAGCACCAAAACATTAACTTTAGATTTTAGTATCGGCGGAATCAGGTATGAATTGGTTTATATTAAGTTTAAAATAAAATTAATTTAGGTAAAGTAAAAAAAAAGATTAAAATATAAACAGATAGTTACAAATAAACACTGCCGTTAGACAAAAACATTTTATTTGTTTCTTTTTCCTGTGGGAAAGTTAGTAAAGTTTTCAATAATATTTTGCAAAAATAAGTAAATATTCAAATATGTTTAGTTTTCATTATAAGTAAAAACTGTTTTTAAAACTTTTCAAAATATCATCAATATAATATCATCATTATTTCCCAAATTGAATAATTTACTACTTAAAAAAGTAACAGATCGTGGCTATAGAACGATGTTAAATAGTTTTAGCTAATATTATAAAAGCAAAACAAAATTGTTTTTTTCTAATAAAAAAAATTGTTTTGAAAAAAAGCTTAATACTATAAGATAAGTTAAAGCTAATATTAAATTTTACCCATAAATTTAGGATTTTAAAAATGATTTTATTTATAAAATAAAGATAAAGTTTTAATAAATATTACTTTATATTATCATGAATAATTCCAAGAAAGTAAAATTCAGATTCTTTTAATTTGGTGTTTGTGGTGACAATTTTAATAATAAGTTTTAATATTTTCAATGCAATCACACTAGAATTTGATTGGCAATATGATGAAATATTTTAGTTCCTAACCATATATCCTGAATTTATTCTCACAATACTATAGTAAAAACAACTGAAATTTGTTGTATGCTGACTTAATTGTGCTGTCAACGATAAAAAGATAAGAAAACTTACATTTAGAGTTGGATACTAAGGACTCATCTGCATGAACGTTGGAAAGTACCTACTACTCGGATGTTTTGTATGCTCATCGAAATTAGATCATTATCAGATCTCAATACTCAATACTTGCTATATAGATTTTCTTATTAATGGCTTCTTAAAATAAATTCCATAATCTACCTTTCAGTCATATAAAAACGTTTTTATGAATTAAAGTATTTAGTTTAAAAGTAAATCCATTCATAAAACCTTGAAAGAAAAACTTGAGCTTGAATAAAAACCAAAATAACTAAAAAAGTAAAAACAAGGAGAGTCAATAAAAAAAGGTAAATTTGTCTTAAATAATTATGAATTTAACTATTATCACGGTAAAATTTTTATACTTTTAAGTTATTTTTGTTTCATACTTTTATAGTAGTAGTGTTATGGCGGATTTTATAAGCTTGTTTCTTAATTTACAGAATTGTTAAAACCCATTTTAGTTTACAGGAACTTATTGAATAACTTTCAATTTCCCATACTACAATTATTTTGTTTTTTAAGTTTTAATATAATTTTTAGCAGTTGCTTCTAATTTTTGATTAATTTAATTATTTATAACAAGAAATTTTTACAATTATTTTAATTATTATTTCCATTACTTAAAAGTTTTTATAACTGAAGCATAGTTGATGATAAAATTACTCTGAACTAATCTGACTTTCTTAATCTCACTAATTATCATAATGCAATATTAATGCTTCTAAATTATTTGATTGTTTTTAAAACGATGTTTTACATTGGATAAATTAATATTGATACTAATTGATTTATTTAATTATATTTGTTTAAAATTAATATTTTTAAAAAGATTGCTTTGAACATTTTTTATAAACTTTTCATGAATAATCAGTTTTATTCATTAATTATGTAAAAGTAAAAAATATTTTTATAGTTGTTGTTTTATACAAATAGCATTATAAACTACAAATGAAAATTATGAATATTTTCTTTATAATTTGTATCTGTTTCATAGATTTGATAATGTCTCGGTATTTTCGTTTCATTTCAAGAACTGTGCTGGTTGATACCTCACCTGGGGTTGAGAATGCTCTTGATTCTGCTCTACAAACTCTTGAAAGTAGACTTAACAGAGAAGGTGTTATACAATCTATTAAAAGAAATAGATATTATGAAAAACCTTGGATGAAACGAAGACGTCTTGCCTATCAAAGCTGTAAACAAATTTATAACGCTGAAATGAACAGAAAAATAGACTTCTTGATGAAAACTAATAGAAAAAATCCCTGGAGAGTTTAGAATGATGAAGAGTTGAAGGATTTATTTGCAAAATTTGATTATCTATGAATAAATTTTATTTAGATTTTAAATAAATTTGTCATGTAGTGATTTCAATAGCTTTAATAAATGATGCTTGCATGTTTTGAAAAATTTAAGTCGTTGACTATTATTTATAATTCAGGGAACACATAAAAATGTTTGCTGTTCAAAGTTCAAGAAGATTGGTTAGATTAGTCTCTAAACAATTTGCACCTATGTGTAGTTATCATTTAAATACTTTTAATAAAATCCAAAATTACAAGATCAACTCCAAATCTTCTAACTTTCATCATAACCTTTTGAATAATCTTTCAAATCCTTTTATGTCATTAAAACGATCAATGTTTATTCAAACCTTTGATACACCAAACCCTAATAGTTTGAAATTTGTACCTGGAATCGAAATTCTTGGCTCTGGGACTCTGGACTTTCCAGATTGGACTCACTCCCATAAATCTCCACTGGCTAAAAGAATTTTTGGAATAGAAGGGGTTGGTACATTATATGAGATTCAAAAATTATAGAATATAGTAATTTAACTTATAAAAACTAACAAATGTAATCTTTCACTTTTTATTCAGGTCAAATCTATCTTTTATGGGCCAGATTTTATAACTGTCACTAGATTAGATGAAGATGTACAGTGGAAAGTTTTGAAGCCAGAAATCTATGCGACCATAATGGACTTTTTTAGTACAGCTAATATTCCTATACTATCAGGTTAGTTAAATTTAATAAATTCTTACAGTGGCTTTGATATCACCTTCAATTGTTAGATAGCGTGCCTTCTAGTGATACTATTATAGATGAAGATGATGATGAAGTTGTAATGATGATCAAAGAGCTTTTGGATACACGGATTCGTCCAACAGTGATGGAAGATGGAGGAGACATTGTTTTTGCGGGATATGATGAAGATACTGGAATTGTAAAGCTTCAGCTGATGGGATCTTGTAGTAATTGCCCAAGCTCGACAGTAACCTTGAAAAGTGGAATTGAAAATATGCTCAAATTTTATATTCCTGAAGTAGTATCAGTTGAAGAAGTCCTTGATGAATCAGGACAGGCATCTATGGATCAGTTTGAAAAAATTGAGAAAATGATCAGAACTAAAGCATCAAAAAATTCTGAAGATGAACAAAATTGAAAATTGTAATAATTTTAAGATGAATTATTATTTGAAATTTGTAGTCTTCAAGTCTTTTTAAAACTTGTGATTTGTTTTACTATCAAAACTTTTGACAATTTCCCAATTTTTTGTTTATTTAATGAAGCTTCAATAAAGTTGTAAATATTAAAAATGTTTTTTTTAACTGATTTCAATTAAACATTTCCATACATCTAATAATTATTAGAATTTAAAACTTCCCTTTTATAGTCGGCAGAGTAATTTATGACACTTATAATCTATTTTGCTAATGTATAAAAAAATATGCTGTAACCAGGATTCGAACCTGGGTTGTCACGGCCACAACGTGAAGTACTAACCACTATACGATTACAGCTCTAACCAAGTCGACCATCGCGACTTGTGACAATTAAAAAATGTTTGGATTTTATTTCAAAAAATTACAATTAAAAATATAAAAATGAATATGGAACCCATTTGTCTATTTTTCCTAAAATTAAATAAGAATTTAACTTTATTTTAAACTCAATATTAATACGATAATATTCTTAGTGTAATTGAGTTTTGAATATGCTAAAACAGAAAGGCGAGCGAATTCTTATTGGAAAGTAAAAAGATTTAAAATAAACATTTTATCATAAACAGCTAAAAACTAGAAATTATATGAAATCAGATAGTTATGAAATTTTTAGCAGTTAATGCAAATTTTTGGTTAATGTAAAAAGTTACAAAAGTATGTGCTGTAACCAGGATTCGAACCTGGGTTGTCACGGCCACAACGTGAAGTACTAACCACTATACGATTACAGCCCTAACCAAGCCGACCATTGCGACTTGGAAAAATCTACAAATCATCGGTATTGATTAAAGGCATGGAAATCTATTACAATAGTAGTCATTGAGTTCTTTTTTAGATGCTTGATTCTAAAGAAAACTTTAATACATTAAGATTAGATTTAAAAAAAAATACAAATGATTATAAAACTTGAATAATTATTTTATTATAAACTTATAGCTTTCTCCCGTAAACCAGCTGCAAATTCCTTGAACCAATATTCCAAGAATATCTTCAGTATTAGACCTTGGCATTACGCTATCATCTGACTCAAATTCTTTGCAAAATTAATCAACCTTGTCTACCTTATTATAAAGACCTTTAATTCTAAGGATCCATACTTGTTCAGCTTTTCTTCAAATTATTCGTACGTCCAACTCTTGAACATAATGTTAGTGCATGGATGACATATCAACCTAGTGATAGGAAAATAAATCGAATCTGCTCAGGCAACATTTACGAGATTGGTATGCAGGAAACTTAATATTCAATACGATAGTTATAAGCATCGTCTTAGCTTGTTAAATTTAGATACTTTGGAAATTCGACGGATTAAATACTACTTAGTCCTTAATTTTTTAATTATCCACAATTTAGTTGACCTTCAATTTGATGTTTTCTTTTCTATAAGATCTTTCCTCAAGTTATATCAACTCAAACGACATATATTACAGATTAATAAACCCATATCACCTGGTACATTAATCAAAGCAAGTTTTTTCTCATACCGCGCAATTAGTACTGGGAACCAGCTGCTATCAGACATTGTCATGTTAGAATCACCCGCGTTGTTCAAGCGGAAGTTGAACCGTTTTAATATTGCCAACATTGTCATTTCTAAGCTTTGATTTTTTTTCTCTTTTTTACAATATTAATATTCTATGTAATTGTTCACTTGATATGCTTTGAGGTCTACTGAAATGCCATGTGTTACATCTTTTTCTTTCTATATTTTGATCTTGATAGATATTATTTGTGAGAATATGTGTTAGCGGGAGGTGCTCACTTCAGGCACCCTACTTCGCTTTTATTGTAATAACAAAAATAATAATGAAGCTCATTTGTTTATTTTGTTTGAAATCAAATAAAAATTAAGACTTATTTCAAACTCATTATTAATAATCTAATTAAGTTTTGAATATGCTAAAACAGAAAGAAGGGCGCATTCTTATTGGAAAGTAAAAAGATTTAAAATAAACATTTTATCATAAACAGCTAAAAACTAGAAATTATATGAAATTAGATAGTTATGAAATTTTTAGCAGTTGATGCAAATTTTTTTGGTTAATGTAAAAAGTTACAAAAGAGTATGCTGTAACCAGGATTCGAACCTGGGTTGTCACGGCCACAACGTGAAGTACTAACCACTATACGATTACAGCTCTAACCAAGCCGACCATTGCGACTTGGAAAAATCCACAAATCATCGGTATTGATTAAAGGTATGGAAATCTATTACAGTAGTAGGCATTGAGTTCTTTTTTAGATGCTTGATTCTAAAGAAAACTTTAATACATTAAGATTAGATTTTAAAAAAATACAAATGATTATAAAACTTGAATAATTATTTTATTATAAACTTATAGCTTTCTCCCGTAAACCAGCTGCAAATTCCTTGAACCAATATTCCATCAATGGATTTATTACCCAAGAATATCTTCAGTCTTAGACCTGTGGATTACGCTATCATCTGACTCAAATTCTTTGCAAAATTAATCAACCTTGTCTACCTTATTATAAAGACCTTTAATTCTAAGGATCCATACTTGTTCAGCTTTTCTTCAAATTATTCGTACGTCCAACTCTTGAACATAATGTTAGTGCATGGATGACATATCAACCTAGTGATAGGAAAATAAGTCGAAGCTGCTCAGGCAACATTTACGAGATTGGTATGCAGGAAACTTAATATTCAATACGATAGTTATAAGCACCGT
Source organism: Pegea sp. RAD2-039 (assembly GCA_034620365.1). Classification (NCBI taxonomy): domain Eukaryota; kingdom Metazoa; phylum Chordata; class Thaliacea; order Salpida; family Salpidae; genus Pegea; species Pegea sp. RAD2-039. Next base: position 11,028 of record JAQGEQ010000179.1, on the reverse strand, counting down.
CTTAGCTTCTTAAATGTAGATACTTTGGAAATTTGACGGATTAAATACTACTTAGTCCTTAATTTTTTAATTATCCACAATTTAGTTGACCTTCAATTTGATGCTTTCTTTTCTATAAGATCTTTCCTCAAGCTATATCAACTCAAACGACATATATTACAGATTAATAAACCCATATCACCTGGTACATTAATCAAAGCAAGTTTTTTTCTCATACCGCGCAATTAGTACTGGGAACCAGCTGCTATCAGACATTGTCATGTTAGAATCACCCGCGTTGTTCAAGCGGAAGTTGAACCGTTTTAATATTGCCAACATTGTCATTTCTAAGCTTTGATTTTTTTTCTCTTTTTTACAATATTAATATTCTATGTAATTATTCACTTGATATGCTTTGAGGTCTACTGAAATGCCATGTGTTACATCTGTTTCTTTCTATATTTCTAACTTGATACATATTATTTGTGAGAATGTGTGTTAGCGGGAGGTGCTCTCTTCAGGCACCCTACTTCGCGTTTATTGTAATAACAAAATATTAATGAAGCTCATTTGTTTATTCTGTTTGAAATCAAATAAAAATTAAGACTTATTTCAAACTCAATATTATTAATCTAATTAAGTTTTGAATATGCTAAAACAGAAAGAAGGACGCATTCTTATTGGAAAGTAAAAAGATTTAAAATAAACATTTTATCATAAACAGCTAAAAATTAGAAATTATATGAAATCAGAGAGCTATGAAATTTTTAGCAGTTAATGCAAATTTTTTGGTTAATGTAAAAAGTTACAAAAGTATGTGCTGTAACCAGGATTCGAACCTGGGTTGTCACGGCCACAACGTGAAGTACTAACCACTATACGATTACAGCTCTAACCAAGCCGACCATTGCGACCTGGAAAAATCCACAAATCATCGGTATTGATTAAAGGCATGGAAATCTATTACAATAGTAGTCATTGAGTTCTTTTTTATTTATTTATTTATTTATTTATTACAATAAATGTGAAGGAGGGTGCCTAAAAAGAGCACCTCTCGCTAACACACATTCTCACAAATTAGATCTATTTGACGTGTAAACGAAAAAGCATATGACAATGAAGAATTGCACAGAATCATAGTATTGTAAAAGAGAAAAATTCACAGTTTAGAAATGGCAATGTTGGCGATATTATAACAATTCAGCTTTTTTTTGAACAACACAATTGATTTTGACATGACAATCTCTGATGGCAGATTGTTCCATGTACTGATTGTGCGGTATGAGAAAAAACTTAATCTGGTTAACGTAGCTGGTGGAGTGGGCTTATTAAGATGTAGCTTATGTCTTCTAAGTTGATATAACTTGAGGGAGGGACTAATGGAGAAGAAGTCATCAAACTGAAGATCAATTAGATTGTGAATAATTTTAAAAATCAGAATAAGGTCGTATTTAATTCTGCGGATTTCCAAAGTATCTAGATTGAAGAAGCTGAGACGATGCTTATAACTCTCGTATTTGATATTAAGTTTCCTGCAAACCAATCTCGTAAATGTTGCCTGAACAGATTCGATTTTTCTGATATCACCAACTTGATATGGCATCCATGCACTGACATTGTATTCAAGAATAGGGCGTAAGTACAGTTTGAAAAGGTTGACTAAAAACCATGGATCTTTAGAATTAAAAGTCTTTATGATGAGGTGCACAAGCTAGATAGATTTTCCAAAGATTCCGGAAACATAACTGTGCCATTTGAAGTCAGATGTCAGAGTAATGCCGAGGTCTATGACTGAGGATACTCGTTCAAGAATAGATCCATTGATGTAGTATTGGTTGCTGAAGTTGGCAGCTGGCTTACGGGAGAATGTTATAACTTCAGACTTTGTTGGCTGGATTTTAAGTTGCCATTTCGCAGACCAGTTTTCTACAATGTTTAGTGCAGTTTGGAGTTTTGAGTGAGAACCAGATAATAGCTTGATGTCATCTGCATACACAAACACACTGACATTGTCTACTGTTATTAGTCTTCTGATGAGGTCTTCAATGAAAATCCAAAAGAGAAGTGGACCCAGAACGGAACCCTGAGGAACGCCGCTGGTGACTTTACTAGGAGTAGATAAAGATCTTTCTACACGGGTTTGTTGGGTTCTACCTGATAAGAAATCTTCAATCCATTTTAAGATAGAGTTGCTGATTTTTATGTTTTTCAATACAGTAATGAGCTTGTTGTGTGGAACAGAATCAAACGCTTTAGCAAAATCAAGGTATATGATGTCACATGGAGTATTACTTTCGTAATGAGCTGTAAGCTCATTGAAAAAAGTGAGATGTTGAGTCAAAGAAGATCTTTGCTTAACAAAGCCATGCTGGGCATCAGATATTAGATGATGCTCCGTCAAATGGCTAGTTATATGGTTGTGAATGATATGTTCTTGAGTTCTGCAGATAACCGAAGTCAGCGAAACTGGTCTGTAGTTAAGTGCAGTGTTTCTGGGACCCTTCTTATAAATTGGAGTAATAATAGCATTCTTCCAGATTTGTTGAAGTCTTCCCCGCTTAAGAGTCATGTTAAAGAGTAGCGATAAGGGTAGCGCTAAAGAAGAAGTACTTTTTCTTAAAAACAAAGCTGGGATTTGATCTGGGGTGTTGGAAACTGTTGATTTTAGAGAAGAAATAGCCTTCGATACTATATCAACTGTTATGTCTAGATCTACCATCTCAGAGATATTTGAAAGGATATTGGAGTAGGAAATAGTAGGAGTATTGCCATCATCGGTTATAAAAACCTTTTCAAATTGTTTGTTTAGCAATTAAGCTTTGTTCTTTGGTTCCATCACCAGCTGATTGGCGTTATCAAGCAAGGGAGGTAGATGAGATCTCGCCTTAAGCTTGTGATTAATGAAGCCAAAAAACGTTTTATTGCTAGGTGAAGATAAGATTGCACTTTCTTTTCCTAAATAGAGGCTATAAGCTGATTTCTTGTAGACTAGACAAAGATCTTTGTATAGAGGTTTGATGGAAGGATCTGCTTTAGTTTGTTTGTATAAGAGGTTTTTCAAATGCTGTAAATTCCTTAAATATCTTGGCAAGTGTGGTTTTTTGTTGACTCTATATAAAGGTATGAACTTTTTAATTGACTCATTAACAATGTTAGTAAACCTCGAGTAGATATCATTGATGTCTTCGGTAGAGTTGAAAACATAAATCCAGTCAACACCTGATAAAAACTTGTTTATACTGTTATAATTTCCACGATAAAAGTTCCGTATGCTTGGAGTTTTAACGTTCGTAGAAAAAGTTTGTTGGAGCTTGAATTCAATCATGTTGTGATCGCATGTCAGAGCAAAAGGTTCATTTTGATCAACGTAGATAACGTTCTCAGGTTTTGATGTGATGAGAAGATCCAAAGTATTACCACTAACTTGGGTTGGAAAAGTAACCATCTGAGATAGATTATTGGCATCAAGGAAGTTTACAAAGACATGACTCAGATTGGCTAAATTAGTTTTGTCTCCATTCAAATTAAACATTTTTCCATTGAATGCTAAATTTGGGTTATTCCAATCAATTCTACTAAAATTAAAACCCCCTATTACAATTTAGAATATAAAATATATCGTATTTATAACCGATGATGGCAATACTCTTTTTCTTTCCTACTCCAACATTTCAACAAGATTCTCTGAGATCATAGATCTTGACATAGCGGTCAATATAGTAATTAAGGCTGTTTCTTCTTTAAAATCACCAGTTTCTAACACTCCTGATCAGATCCCTGTTTTGTTTTTAAGGAAAACTACTTTCTTTATATTACTACATTTATCTCTACTCTTTCATTAACCTGTAAAATTTATTAAGTTCTTTTTTTTACGGTTGCTTTACTATCACTTTCCATTAATTTGTAGAAAGTACACGTGCAAACAAGTTTTGGGTACACAAACTCGTCTAACAGTGATAACATATAAGGATGACATAGTTTTTACAAGATATAGTAAAGATATGAAAATTGTGAAGCTTCAGTTGTTAGGTGCATTTAGTAGAAAAGTAGCAAAGGAGGAAAGAGTAGTTTTGTTATAAAGCTTTTTAGAGTAAGTTATTATTCATTTCCATTTATGTTTAAAATGAATAAAAAAGATAACAGCTTAAAATTCCAGCTACGGTATATTACATATATATAAGTATATATTACAGCCTACAAACTAAACTTTCTTTTTAAAGCTATCAGTTGGTAACTTCAAACTAGTAAAAATCTTTAAACTAAGCTATGTTTTAAAACTGAAAAATAACTTGTAATTTCATATATATATTACAACAATTAATTGTTAATAAAGCTGTTAATATATCATGGTGGCCAATACATAAGATACTTTTTTCAATAAATATTTAAATATTTTGAATATTGAGCAAAACATGTGAAATAATGAATTTTATTTTTTTGCTTAGAAACACTGTTGCGCTGTGTCCTCTACTCACTCTAAATTGGGTTTTCTAAATAAGCAACATTAATTTTGATTAAACAAGTTTTATTTTCTTTTTAAAATGTTACATTTATAAATAAATAAGTTAATCCTAATTTTTTTATTTTTTAAAACTCAATTTTATAAAACTAACTTTTTTTTAAATTCATTTTAAAATACTTTATGAAGTTTAATAACTTTGAAATTTGTTTTGATCAAATAAAACTAAAAGTTTGTTTGTAATAAATAATAACAATAAAATCGTATGTTTTATATCAGTATATTATTAATAAAGCTCTCTTAATAAGTCATATTTTTATTAAAAAGCATTAAGTTTAATTTTCAACATTTATCTTGTAATTATTTATTAATTTAACATAAAATTTTGTAGATATAAATGTTAACAGAATCTGTTGTCTTAAAATTTGTGATTTCTTTTTTGTTTTGTTTGTTTATTTGTTATGTCAGTATCAGATTTTTATTTGATAATTTTTATATGAAATCAATAAATTTGTTTGTTTTTCTTTTTAATTTTATGCATTCATAAATTATTTTTTGTTTGTTTAAAGTATAATTTAATAAATTACTGATTTTTTAGTTAGATTTATTTTTTATATGGGATTTTATATATATATTATTTATAAATTGGTAATATAGGAATTTGTATCTTAAATTCTTTAGTTTAAACTTGATGTTTTAAATTTATTATTTTAGGTGGAATCTTATAATAAAATGAGTTGTTTAACAAAAACTGCATTTACTTCAGCATGTTCTCATACTGCGAGAGTAAGTAAATATAGTTTATGAATTTGTTAAATGAAGTCAAATTAAATTAGTTAGATATTTTATAAGTATAATTAATAGAATTGTTTTTATCAAGAAATAATTTATCTTTTATTTATTTCTAACTCATAATTTTATAGCTATACTAAATGTATTATCTTAAAAATTTATAGTATTGTATAACAGTTATGTTGTAATTGTTGGTAACAAATTAGTTAAATTATTATTATTTATTATTAAATTAATCATTTAATTTTATAAGTTAAGCTTTTAGTATCATTAAAAGACTGTTTAAAAATATTTAAGTTAAGATTAGACTATTTTTTTTCAAGTATTTAAATTGATTTTATGAATTGAATTTACAAATTGGTTTTACATAGTTTTTAATTTATTATAAATATATTTTGAATTAATAATATAATCTAAATATTTTCATTTATTAGATTGTTGGGAATTCACCTAAGAACTTTGTGCCCACTATTTCCAAACCAGCTTTGAAGAAACTTCCTAATAATGCTTTACTTATGACTAACAAGCACTTGAGCTCAAAGCCATCTATGTCTCTTAATGTATTTTCTGGTTTGTCTAAGTTTTCAATTATTAAATTATACTTGCTAACAAAATAAAATTGTATAAATTATCTTTTTTATATAAGAAATCAACTTTAAAGTACAAAAATTATGAAATATCTTTATATGTAACAATTAAAAGTTTCATCTTTTGGCTGAGCTTTACATCATCTAATATTTTTGTAGGAACAATGGCTGTGAGATATGCTCATACGGATCTACAAGTTCCAGATTTTTCCAATTACAAAGTTACTCCAACTAAAGGTACAGTTGACTTTCATGAGAAAGAAAGGGAGCGGAAATTGGAGAAGAAATCTTTTTATTACACTGTCTCAGGTACCTTATCTGCTTCTGTCACATAAAAACAAAGATGAAACTGATTATGATTAGAGCTTGACAATTTTGTTCTTAACTTTTCTAGCTTTTCATATAGTAATAATAGAATTGAAATAGGAAAACCAATTTCAAGAGAAAATATTTTTACGTATACGTTAGCTTTTCTGTTAAGATACCAAAAAATTAAACTAATCTCAACTGGCAACGAATACAATTGGTGTAAAACTGTTTATATTTGCAGCTGGTATTGGAATGGGAGTTGTTTATGGAGCCAAAAATATAGTTGAGTCTGTTGTGTCGTATATTGGACCAGGAAGAGATGTGTTAGCTCTTGGTGGCACCGAAGTTGAGATGAGTGCTATCCCAGAAGGTAAAAGCGCCACTTTCTCCTGGCGTGGAAAGCCTCTATTCATCAGGTTTACTATCTCCAATCTTTTAATTCGATTTTTTAATTCCTCCTCGCAGACATCGAACTCCAGAAGAAATCGAACGTGAACGGGCTGTCAATGTAGCAGAACTTCGAGACCCAGAAACTGACGACCAGCGTGTCCAAGCTCCAGAGTGGCTTGTTGTCATTGGTGTTTGTACTCATCTGGGTTGTGTACCAATAGCAGATGCTGGTGACTTTGGTGGCTATTACTGTCCATGTCACGGTTCTCATTATGACGGTTGTGGTCGTATTCGAAAAGGCCCCGCACCAAGAAACTTAGAAGTTCCATCTTATCAAATTGTCAATGATGAAATCATTCGTGTTGGTTGATTACTTTCTCCGCCGTCTCTGCATATTATCTTCTTATCTGATTTGTGATGAGCAGAACAATTATTAATAATATTTGATTTAACATTTAATTTTCTATTTACTTTTTAAGGACATGATAAATTAAACTAATTTTTAAATTCAAAAATCATTCACTGGTGATAATTATGTAATATTGAATAAATAAACATAAAGTTTGATAGTTTTTACAAACAAAATAATAAAAGTATTCCAATGATGGTAAGACATAGATAATAGTCGAGTTAATATATGTTATAAACAAGTTTGTTGTATTTGAAATAAAGACTGAGGAAATAAATGAGCAATTAATGATTGAGGCTGTATAAAGTAAGGTAAGATGTAATCACCAACTGTTTTGATATCATAAAAATTCTAAATTTCCTAGTTTTCTAAACATTTTCATGAATTTAATAATATTTGTTCATTAGGATGAGAAAATAAGTAATTTTATTAGATCGATTTTAATTAGCGACAGATCAATTAAATGATAAGAAAACTTAGTTTGGTGCTGAATATCCACATACACAATTACTATTTGTAAAAGAATCACGTGCAAGGTAAATCATAAAGTCAAACTTGAACAAATTTGTTACATTTGTTAGGGATTGCATTATTGACTTTCATTTGATATAAAAAGGCGAAAATTAGAGATTATCTTCTGCATCTAATCACTTGAAAGACGAATATTTACATGAAACGGTTTCTTTGGTTTACTCCTATGTTTTGAAAGCTTATATCAAAGCTGTTTATATCAATTAGCAATTTCTGTAAACAAGAATCTATTAATCAATAAACAAGATAAAAGTAAAATGGGTTCTTATTTATCATATCAGTATTTGTTTATTAGATTATTTATTGTACTCTTTTAACTGAAATAATTTCTAACCCTTAACTGGCTTTGAGGCTGAAATGTTACCGACAGTTTGAAGCCCAGGTTTCAAGACCTTTCAAACGTCATCTACTACTAAGTTTTTGCAGTAAATCAATTTATTGTGGTGAATACGAAATACGTACGATATCCAAATACTTATTAAATTAAACTAACGTTGTACATACCAAAAATGCTAAAATATAGAAGAGGCAATATTTTCTAGAAAAGTACTTCCCAAATTTTTCTATAATTCTATTTTCAATGCTAATTGTCAAACTTAAAGAAATAAAATTAGCAGAGTACAGTAGATACTTACGAGATCATTTCATAGTTAGCTTGGTGATTAGTATAAATATGCCTATATTTGATAGTGCACCCGTAAATTGAGAAAAATTGTTGGAGTCTTATTTGAAAGTGCAAATCATTAGAATGAATTATTAATTTTTGGGTATTAATTTTATTCGTAGCTTTATAATCTATAATGCTTGTAAGTTAGTTTCATATATCTATCTAGGCTATACCGAACAAACGATTGTTGTTTGAAGAGCTAGAAGTAATCAATTTGTTTAAAAGATTGTTTAATTTTAGTAATTGAGTTGTTTGAAACACTCCTTTAATACCTCGTTTTTAAACTCTTCACAAACAAAAATTGTGCAAGATTGAATTCATTTAAAAGAATTGCAACAGAGCATTAACTTGGATATGCTCTTTAAAACAAACTGACAATTTCTACATAATACCAAAGATAAGCTTCATAGTGAAAACTAGCTTTATTCACAAATAACTTTAAGCGATTCTTAATCATTCGAAAGACAGAATCGAGCTTCACAAGAATATTTTTGCTAATTTGTCACCCGCGCTGCTCCATACAGGAAGAATTCAACATTTAACCAAAAATTTATTAAAATATCTTAATCTTCTAAATTTCTTTGTAATAAGTCGACGGAGTCAAATGAATCTTTAAAGATACTTAGGGATCAACACTATTTGATTATTTCACTAATTTAGTCAACCTTCACATTTTAAAAACTGATTTTCATTTAGATTGGGTCTGTAAACCTTCTGGTGATCTTTCAATGGTTAGCAACCAAACAAGGTTGGCAACCACTGTGTGACAAGATATAGAAATTTAAGCTGATTTAAAAAAATATTTATTCAGCAGAAGTATTAAAAAGTTTAGTTTGGACTGACTATTAATGTTACGATCAAATTGTGGTTGACCTTGTCACTTAAAATTTGAAATTTATTTGAAACATAAAACTTTGTTTTCGTGAAATTTCAACATAGTAAATGTCTAAGACCAAATAATTTCTTAAAATTGCGATATTCTCGTAAATTTGATTTTATCTTTAATCTTTTCTATCAACCTAATTTTAAAAATATAATTGATGCAAATAATATTGAGCTATTTTGAAAAATAAACTGTGAAAAAACAAAGCCATAAAATTGATTTTTAAATTCGCTAATTTGCAACCAGAGTAAACAACAAAAGTAAGACATCATTTGTGAACAAATCTTCTTAAATATTCCAATAAATGTTTCCAAGTTTTATTCATCATTAGTAATAAAATCTACCAACTGGTTGATGGAAGATTTAGTTTTCAGGTTTCCATGTAGTCGATTTTTTTATCTTTTTTAATCTCATTTTGTGAGCTTTCATCTCAGAAATGATGCCGTCTTTAATTTCACGAATATCGTAATGTCGGCAGATATCATATTTACGAAAAGAGTGATTTGAACGAATTCTACAAAAAAAAAATTAGGAAATAAAGATTTTGACGAAATGCATCAATTTAATCAAAAATTATTCATTAATAAAAGAGTTTACTGAATTCTGTAGTTTTTCATTTATTCAAATAAAAACATCTGTAAAAGTTCAGAGCAAAACTATTTGTTGTCTAAACTGCAACTAGTAGAGAACTTATTCTCTACTATGGAACAATTTTTACTTTCAGAAAAACAATTTTTATTTAAACAAATCAAATTAAGCCAACTAAAAAGTTACAAAATATTTAATGTAGTATTTCAATAATTTAAATAAAAAATAACCAATATTTGAAACCTTTCTCTTTCAATTCGATTTTCTTCAACTAAATGTTCTTCAATATAAGCGTTGTAAGGTCGAGGCCAGGCTCTATCATACTTCCACGTCCAGAACAGCCTCTCACCAAGTCTGACTTTACCCTGTACAGTAAAAAACTTCATTAATATTGCGCAACTTGAAGAGGTGAACTGACTTCGTATAGAGGTAGTTGTTGAGTTACTGGAACAGGAGCCTCTGCTGTCATATTAGGATCAATTGTACAAACTTCAGGTTCAGCACTTCGTAGATATCTCAAATCTGTATCAATCCATTTTTCAAGTCGTAAAACCTTCAAAAAAATGAAAAACATTTCATTTAATTATAAAACAATTAAAACAACAAATACTTCAATATTTTGGATAAGAGGTGAATACAAATGATGCATCACTTCAACACCTTCACCATCTATCACATTTCGTAACACAAATTTACATCTTAAACCAAATCCATCTTTCCACAGACAGCGACCCACAAATCTGTCGAAAAAATTTCAATAAAAACTCATTTCGTAAAACTTCGCAAAAAACTAGTTTCATATTCCACATGACTTCAACCAATCACCTGACAGCATGATCAGGACCAAACTCATCTGCTACTGTGACTGCTACTATACTTCCAGCGTAAAACTCCGGGATGTTTATAACCTGTCGTCGACGAAGACAATCCAATCTTTCTAGTTTGTATCCAAGCTTGTTTTGATGCCAGGCTGGTTGGACTTGAACAGGAATATACTCAGAGCTGAAGTCATCAGTTACTTCTCTGCCCTAAAGTTATAACTGAAGATCAATAATTATTCTTGAAAACATCAGAAGAAGACTCACCGGAGCAGGCTTGCCACCTTCTTCAGCCACTTTTATTGTAGGGCGTTTAGGAGCAACAAATGATGAAAAACGGAAAAAACTTGAAGCTAAAACCAGAAAGATTTGATGATATAAAAAGTTGAATTAAAACTTACTTACATTTGAATATTCTATTTTGGAATAGTTTAGTAGAAAAAGCCATTTTGTAGTTGACAATTTAAAAACTAACTCTGGAAATTGTTGAAATATGATTAAATGTTGAAACAATTATAATAAGAATAAAGTTAAACAACCTCAAATTATTTAAGATAATCAAAAATATACAAATTGTTTTTGACAAATAGAAATCACAGAAAAAGGAATTACAATA